>VDFB02000015.1:169132891-169204278 GCA_007258455.2 Sequoia sempervirens | reverse complement strand
CATTGAAGGACATTGTTGTGAGATATGAACCAGTCTCCAGAGTAATCAAATCATTTGATGGTAAGGAAATGTTGAAAATAACTAGAGAAGAAATTGTAGAGATTTTCTAGCTACATGAGTGGAACAAGGATATATGATTCCTATTGATATGAATGTCTTTATAAAGGAATGTGAGAAAACTAGGGTGCTGCTCAGAACAAAAATGTTACCTATGCACACTACCAGCACTGGGGTTGGGAAGAATAGGAAACAAATAAAGATTGGTAGAGATGAGTTAGAACCCTTCCCCATGAAGTATTTTGCTTACTTCAAGAAAATAATGTATTCCTTGTGCCAGATCATTCGTTTCACTCCACTTGACACCTTACTGAGGGAGTATAGTTATATGGAAGCACATTTGTAGGACCCAACCTTCAATGTATTCTATGATTACACTACATATTTGTCAGAACACATCCACAAGGGTTTGGTTGATTTACAAGGTGGAAAGGACTAGGTACATTTCTAGTGGTATTCTCTCTTAATGCATATGTTCTTGTATAAAGGAGAGAATATTTTTGAGAAGGATATGACATTGAAGAAAAAGGAAGATGCCATTGATCTACCTATCTAATGCTAGACCCAAATTCTTGACAAAGATGACCAAAAATTTGATTATGTGGTTTTCCACAATGCCTTTTCCTCAAAGCTGAGAAGGTTCCTAGTATATGATCCACCAAGGATTCCCAAGGAGATCCATGAATTCCCAAGGCCCATGGAAAGGAGAATAGAATTGAATTCAAGTAATAATTGGGGGGATATAATCCCATATCCTAGCATAACAATCTTTAGAGTCTATGACACAAATGTGAATCCATTTGTACTACCAAGAGATGTGCCACTGAGGATTGGATTTCTAGAGATCATGAGGTAGCTAGGAGAAGCTCAAATGGAACATCTGCCTGAGACACTGAAAAAGGGATTGTTCTTCCTAGAATGGACAACATTTTCTGATTTTGTAATGATAAAGGGAGGATAGAAGGAATTGGTGCATCTTCTTGCACCATACAAATTGAATACTATGCACCCAAGAAACGATGACCCTGAGGACTTTATTGTTGTAATGAAGGAAAAGGATAGAAGTGGCTCTTTTGTCCACAAATTTTACTATCCTAAGGATGTAATTAGGAATATTTTTGACTTCCAAGAATAAGAGGAGGTTGCCTCAAGTTCAAGAGAAAGTAGCCTTAGACTTGGAAAGTTTGATCTTACTAGTTTAAATAACATAAATGATTTTAGGAAGGAAGCGTGTAAACCATTCATTGAAGATAATTCTTTCATTGAAACAAAGGAATTCAAGGTTTTTATATGTAGAGAAAAAGCATCAGAATATAAAGAAAATGTAGCCAGAGAAGGGAGCCTACATCTAGAGCTCCCTAAGGCTATTGTTCAAGAAAATGTAAGGAAAGTTATCAGGGAGGATTTTTGAAACATTACAACTAAGGAGGCTAGAGAACTTGTACAAAAGAGTGGTGTATTGTTGTTACTTGAGTGAGACATAGCTAATGTAATGGTGCTGGAAACCATAAGGAGATATGAAAATCCCTTGTTTCAAAATGAAGAAGAGGCAAAATTGACACTTTAGGGATCGAAATTTAGTGAAGAATGGGATGTATTGGAAGTTTGGTCATTATCTTTGGGATCCATAAAGATAGTAGTTGCTAAGCCAACTAACTTTAGCAGAAAATTGGTTATAAAGAGAGTCTCAAACACTCCAACCTTGGAAGCGGTTGATATGGTAGTAAATGTAGCAAAATTTGCTAAAGCAACAATTGAGAGCCTTACTCTTGAGAGGGACATGTATAGGAGTAAGCACAATGAATTGGTTGATGAATACAATGGGGGTCAAGAAAGGGTGGTTGTAATAGAAACTAAGGTGACATTATATAAGAAACAAATAGAAACATTGAGGAATCAAGGCCTAGCTAGCTTAAGTCACCATACACTCACATCTCCCCTTCCACCAAAACAAGCCTTGGAAATAGTGCCATATAACATGGGACAAGAACCACTTATAGTTGAGGAACCAAGCACATCAGGTGCAATTCCATCAAATGAACCTACTAAAGCACAATTACTCTTACAAATTGATGTGTATAAGAAATTTCTTGAACAAGCTCAAGACACCATGTATGAGAACAATTCCAATATTGTTCATATAGTACTTAAACATATGAATAAGAAAAGTTAGAGAAAATTAAATAGTGTGCATGCAAATTATTCTTTGATGTTGCAAGCAATAAGGTTATGCCAAAGAGATAAGGATATAGCTATCTGAGTCCTGGATAAGTTCCTAGAGTTAGTGATTTGAAGCTTATGGCAGTTGGGGCTATGCAACAAAAGGATAGGTATCCAAGGGTTAACACAATTTATAATCTTTTTTGATGGAATTAGAGAGCAATAGTTTTTAGAGGTATGTTGCTCCTTTGGAGCAAAGGATTAAAGAATTAAAGTCAAAGTTCAATGAGGTAGAATTGGCATTTCTCCTTGATATCCAACATACATATGATGAGGTCAAGCATCTACAATCATGGAAGGACCAGGTGGATACTACTATTGTTTGTCAAGTAGCTCTCATTTTTTAGAATGTTGACATTGATATATTGAAGAATACTCTTGAGAAATTATCTTCTTATAAGATTTCGATAAGAATCCAATTCAATAATGGTAAAGTACTCTCCATATAGAAATAAGATGGATGAAATCATTGATTTCAATTGGTCATCTGATGTAGAATATGGGAAATGGAAGAGAATATTTATTGATGAATTGGATTTGTAATTACAAGGATGGAGAACACATATAATTGGTCAAGTATAGTGAAGGTCTGGCCTTAGAGATTACAATGCATAAAGATATGTGTGTCCTAATTGAAAACATTATAGGTAAATGTTGATTACTGATGACTAGGATGCTGACTTGGATGTTTATTAACCTTTTCCATCTTTTGCACATTTTTGTCATTTTTATCAAAGGAATGAATATGCTACAACAGCTAGAAGATTATTCTTTTAAAAAAAGTTCCCTTTGGAAGGTGGGTCTATCCTCTTCAGCAAATGGAAATAAACTTTTTCTCATATATGTTCCCTCCAATTGAAAGTGTAGATATAACTACAAAGGGAATATATGTTATAGTGGTCAAATCAAAATGTGACATGTGTACTTTTTGCCCTAGGTATGTGCAGGATTATGATGGGCCAAAAAGTGGTGATATGATGGGTATGTGTAGGGTATGTGGCTAATGAATTTTTTTACCCAAAATTGATAAAATGAAAAGGGTTTTTAAAGGAGATTCTTAGCTTTCCACCATATAAATTATTCTTTACTTTTAATTTAATAAATAATTATTATTCATTTTCTATTTGAATTATGACTAAAAGTCTTGATTGATGTGCTGATTGAAAAATCTACAGCTTTCAACAAGATCACATTTTTTTGAATTTGATAACAGTGTGTCAGTTACTCATGCTTCACATACCATAGATTAAAAAAGGAATGAATTTCATGAAGTTTTCCTTGACCGTTAAGGTGGTCGATAGAGTTTTATATTTTTAAAGGTAATCAAAAATTGGCACTAAATATTTACTCAAAAAAATTACAAAAAAAATATGTATCACATTAAGCATACGAGTCCTCTAATTTATATCTAAAATCTTATAAAAAAATGTTATCATTTTTATTGTGGTTAGTGTGATAGACACCTACTTCTATTTTTTCCTTTGAAATTTAAGTACTACTACATTGAACTTCAAATCTTCACCAAATATACTTTAAAATAAATAAATCTAGTAGTTTAGAAAACTACATTTAATTTGGTTTGCATAAAATTCTATTCTTACATATTTTTGAAATAATATAGATAACTTATTCAAATTTCTACGTCAAGTTGCCGAACTGTATTTTTTTTGAATTTTCATCACCACTTAAAGGCCTATTTTTCCATGATGATCCTACACATACCTGCCTGAAGCTTGTTTTTCTCTCTTGTTCTTATAAAAAGGAATTTAGGGCTGTTAGTATGGGTATTTTGTTGAATTCTAGATCTAAACATGCAAATTAAGAACACAAAGAGAATACATCCAAAGTCTATATCTTAAGTTTTGAGTCTAGTAAGTGAATTTTGTCAATTGTATGGTTTCCAAGCATATATGAATAATAATGAAGATCTGTTGAGTCTATTTTCTCTCTAGATTTAATGTTGTATGTGAATTATTAATGAAAATATGATTAATGATCATTTCATTAATCTTCATGGTCACTTTGCTTTGATGTATGTCTTAATTTTGGCTTTGGTTCAATGAATTAGTTAAAATTCTTTGATTAAAACATAACTTCATATACATATTAAGTGGATCTAATAATTAGTCATAGAGTCGAAGTATTGATTTATGAATTGTAATGCAATTTCACAAAGATCATGGCTATTTGGAATTAAAGTGACCTTATAGTTCAATTTATTGTGTTTTGACTCCTTGCCCATAGATATGACACTGATATGAGGTTTTTGTTAGTACTCAAAAATGCTAGTTGAATAACCTCAAGAGGTTGCTAGGCTCTTGGTACATTTTAGGCTAATGAACAAGGCCAATTGGTGTATTTGAACCTTCTGTTCAAGCTCTAACAGAGTTAGGTGGGTATACCTAATGCAAGTGAAGTAGACTTAAACTATGTGTTTCCTACTTGTGTAATCCATCCACAATGGAAATTGGAAGTGGAGAGATGAAAACCTAATTAAATATCAAGGTGAAGTTTATGAATATGTTCAGTTAACAAATGTAAGGTTTTGAAATAAATTTGATAAAACTAAATGATGAAATGGGTAAGACCAGTGCCTTGTTGGGTAAATGGAGTCAAATGAAGATCTAGAAAGTATGACTTATATTGGTTGTAACTTGAATTTTTTGGAACACCAATATTGGTTTATAACTTGTATAAACGTGTAGAAAAATGATTAAAAAACTCTACTTATTGATCCAATTGACACAACTAGGTTACTTATGATTTATCAAAAGGATTGTTAATCTTTGCTTGAAAGAACCAATTGAATAAATCACATAGGAACAATAGATGATACCAAATTGGAGATAGAATGGAAATCCTAGTTATATGGCTCTTCTTACTGATCCAAATAACACTTCCAGATTAGTACTGTGACTTACTAGAAGGACTTTAATTCCTTTGGGGAAACCAATTAATCATATCACACAAATACAACAAATGTGCATTGATAAATTGAATATATACTTGATATACCAATTTAAATAATAAGGAAATATTAAGTTGGAGACAACCAAATAACTATATAATTTCAAAAAAAAATTGATACCAATATAATGCCACAAAATCAGAGATCTTTCATTGACTTCTTCAAAATATTGCTTGCAAGATAGTCTTTCAAAATATATTTCATTATGGAACTCTTCAACTATCCATCTATTACCTCTATTCTACTACTATCTTCTCCTATATCTTTCTTTTGGTCTTGGTCTCTCTTATATATACGAGAGGAAACAAGCTTCAGACCAAAAGACATGACTTTTGATAACAAAATATGATTTTGAAACTAATACAATCATAAACATGTGTACCAATCTGTTAATCTCCAAGTAAAAGCTTGTGGTCATCTAAGACTTGTTCAAAGATTTTACTATATGATAGGATCCACATCATTACCACTGATCGATTCTAACTGTTGCTCAGTTGTGCCCAAATTATCCACTACCCAATTGATAAATAGATTGAAAGTTGAGAGGTGATAAATATATCCTTGTTCTGCATGAGTGTCGACATTGGATATAATCTCCTTCATATCATACTCTATGTGTATGAATTTATCAATTTGTTTATGAGTATTTTGTAAGACCATATCCTCATCGTTGATTTCTTGCAATGCAATTTTTAGAAACTCTATAAATTATTCTTTCCAATCATCCCTTTCTCAAAGATTCTTGGTATCATCATGGAATGCAGGAACCAAATTAAAACAACCGAGGTATTCTTCAAGTCTTTGTTGATATTGGTTGTGGGATCTCACCAAGCCATTATAGATTTGTAGTGTTTAGTCTTTCAAGATTTGTTTACCCATAAGTTTCTTCTTTTTATCAATCATTCTTCCTTGTAACTAGATATTCTCCTCTAGTGCTAATTGTATTTGCTTAAATATACAGCAATAATCCCCAGCTTGCTTTATCAGCTTATTGAACCTCTCTTTGATTATCTCATAAACAGTATTGTAGTTAATGATTTTCACCTCCTTTTCTAGTGTTTTACACTTTTCTTGGGCTTTCAAATGGGAATTTTTCCAATAGGCTGCATTAGCTAATGCATCTAACACTCTTTTATCTTTCTCAATCGATGGTGTGTACAATTCTGGGGTAGAGGAGGAAGATGACCTCTCCATTTTTTGTGATAACTACTTTCTCAATTTGTCATTGTCTTTTATCAACTTTTCAATTTGTGCTCTAGTGAATTTTTCCACATTTACATTCAATTCTGTAGTTTCTAAGGGATTAGTGTCCCCAACTCTTTTGACCAAAAGGTGTCCAAATACCTGATTTGGATTGTCAATCACTACTAGCCTTTTCTCATGAGGGTATAATGACCAAATAATCAAGGTATCTTCATCTGGATTATATCCAGACCCTGAATATATCTTATTAGTAGCCTCCTTTGTTAGGGTCATTGTTGTATCCCCTCTTTTTCTGAAACTATCAAACACAATTGTAGATCTCATGTCCCATCCTAGTAGTAGTAATACCCTAGCCTCTTGGAGTAATTCTCTACCTCTTTCAGGAGAGATGGATTACATCTCCCTGTCAACTTCTTTTTTCAATTCTTCCAAGGAAGCAACTTCCTTCTTAAGAATAATGTCTTGCTCCTTTTGTATTTTTTCCTCCCCTTATACTCATAGACAAATGATTTGAATTGAGGAGTTTAAAAAAAATCATTATCAGAAATGAATTCATTACCAGCCTTGACCCTAATTTCATCAGATAACTCATTTGATGTTTCAAATTTTACAAGATCTTGAGGGGGCTCATATTGTGTGATCACAAGGGCCTTTATCTATTCCACTGGTTGTTCCTCTTCATTACCTTCCTCCCCTTCATTGTTGTTAGTGGAAAAACACACACTAGAGTGGGTTGTGAAGGTATGCAATCTAAAGGATCCACATCCTTAGCCTATACTCATGTGTAAGTCATATGAGATGTATCAAAAACATATGAGGGCACATCTTTCACTATTTCATTCATGTGAGCAATAAGCTGCTCAATCCTAGCCAAGGGATCTTGTATGTCAGCAAATGCTTCTCTATATGATGGGACATTCTTTCTCTTCCATTCGTCTACAATAATAAATTTATTATATGAATCCATTCTCTCACTAGTGGAATCTTCATCTCGGTTCCTGATCACATCATCAAGTGCAAACCAATGCTCATATCCTGACAAATTTTGAATTAATCTTGCTTCATGAATAAATCCATCTGCATAAAATTTCTCTCATTCATACCAAGGGGAAGGTTGTAATGGGATAATTTAGCATCAATTTCTTCATACCATTCAATGGAACATACTATGAAGTCACCAAAACAAAGAGTGTTGGGCATGAGTGATTGTTTATTATGACTCTTTAGATGTTTAGTATAAGAATTTTCTAGTTGTCATACAATTTCCATATAGGTGACTCTGTTAGGAACCACTTGTGGTAACAAATGTGGAACCCCTTCAAATCCATAAACCCTTATTATTGTGCAATTGAAGAAGGCATAACAGTCTCCCTAGTTATCGTTCATTTTTCCTTTTGTGTTATTCTCCTTTGGTCTCAAAAATCTCCACACCTCAGGGGATAAATTGTGATCATATGAATAGCCTAACAACTTCATTAATGGTTTAAAAAAATATTATTCAAAATATAAGTAATGTGACCTATCACATCAACTATCCAATAGTGCAATCCACATCTATACAAGTTTAAATTTTCCATCTTCATCTGTGTCTTTGATTCTTATTTCTTTACCACACACATTTCTAGCATCACCTTCGTACAAAAGTAAATGCATCAGCAAGGAATAATGTTTGAAATCTATATAATCACTATTGTTTTTTATCCTTTCAAGCCCTTGATTTAGGGCATTCGCCAAATAGTTTTCATAGTCAAATGACCTAGCATCTTTTCTTTGTATATCAACTACTACAACCATCAGTGCAAAAGACATAAGTGGTCGAACCTCAATTTCCAAGACTTGACTAGCTGAGTAGTAGGTATATTGGAAGTACTCTTCAAACAAATCCATATGAAATGGAGGGTTTTCATTACTTGTAAATTTCTTGAGTTGACCTTGCTCATTCTTAGGTTTGTGGAAAGGTAGCTTCCATCTCTTATAACTAGTATCCATGCGATGGTATTCTGTCAAAAAGTCTATAATGGTGAATGGGAAGTTCATGGGACCTTCTAACTGAAACACATTAGAGATCAGGTCCTAGGAAATAAGAAGCATATTGAATCCATTTGGAGATTGGATAGTTATTTTCTTAGGAATATACTGACTAGCTAGGGCGTTCATTAATTCTACGTTGAATTTTTTTTTTGGCACCACAAGTCTTCCTAAATTCAATCTCCATGGGTTACATACTAGTTGAAATTTGAATTGCTTTCTATAGTGATACATAAAAATATCATAGCCCCGATGTGGCATCCAAACATCCCCCAAACTCCTATGCTTGTTTAACAATTTACTTGTTTGAAAATTTATTCGTGGTCTTAGCCCTGACCCCAAACACTGGTCTATCAGGTCTTGGTTTAGATTCCTCTTTTCAGTTTTCAGTTTCTTTGCCTTAGGTTTTTTTTGCATTTTCTTCCATTGCTAACTCTGAAAAAATGCAAATTTCTAGCTGAGGGTGGAGTATTTACGTGAATTTTCACTTCCCTTGGTTTTACTGCTTAAAAGCTCTGAGCTCCATCCCTTCTACTTCTGCCCTTAGCATAACCTTTCTAGTTTTTGCAATCATATGATCAATTCGTGGTGCAATTCATTTTAGTTCTATCTCATTAATATACCACTTGTTTTAGTCTTGTCATCAGGGAGAGCAATTATGTTAAAAATCTCAACGATGCTTTTGGATGTCACATCAACAAATACTAATCATTCATCGCTATATCTTTGGAACTTTGATTCATTTTCCACCGATTGCCACCATCTCCACCGATGAGAGTTCTTCTTTCGGTCTATCGGAAAGACATCAAACAACACTATCCTAATGCATCCCAGCTTCACTGATAAGTGCTATATGTTGATACTCTGTGGTTATATTAGGCTATCAAGGAACCTTCATCATTCATTCCCTTGATGCACTCAAGCTATGACAATGTGATAATATCTGTTGTTTTCTATCGGCCCATCGGGGGAACTACTTTGGAAGTTATCCTGATGGAAAGATGTTACGCTGATGTAAGGATATGGATTTCCCTTATTGGGCTATTGGTGAGGTAGTAATGGGAGTTCTATTGATAGAGTATTATTAGGTTGATGGTGTCAAAAGGACTTCAATGGACTTCATGGGTGTGATTGCTCAGGTATGATGGATTTTACACAAACCTCAAAAACTTGTCTAGATCATGAAATTGAATCTAGTGAAATTATATAGGGACTAGGTGATAAATGGAAAGAGGCTAATGGAAATATGTGGAATTTTTTAGTCCTAATAGTGGGTCCATCTGGGGATGAATGATGGTGAAATCATTGCAAGAATCTAGAAAATATTTGGGGAGCAGACCATGGATGAAGATGGAATATGATGAGAACCTAAAAACTACTGTGCATGTAAATTGGTGAACTTTAGAAGGTATCTCAGGTATTGTCCATGCACTGGAAATTCTTGACCTTCACCTAGACTATTGTGCATGGAAAAATATTACTTTAGAGGTTTGTCAAGAATTTTCCATACACTGGAAATCCTTAATCCTTTAGTGTTCTTCAAGAAAAGAACTTCATAAATTTCCCATGTACTAGCAATTCTTGTTCTTCACCTGACATATTCTAGATATAATATGAATCCTCACCTCCCTTTCCCACAATAACAAAGGGTCCTAACCGTAAGGCCTCAAACTTCTCATGCTTTCCTTTGTCTTGACTCCTGACATTCCACATGAGAACCATGTCACCTACTTCAAACTTCTTGTTTTTAGCCTTTTTATCATATAAGTATTTTATCTGCAATTGTTTCTTCATATTATGTTGTTGTGCTTGATTTCTAATTTCATCAAGTTCTATCAACTCTTCCATTTTGTCCTCCATAGGTCTAGGGATGTCTACGTCCCCCTACAAGATGAACCTACTCACTGGTAGCGGATTATGTAAAGGGAGCCTGGCCTGAGCCCCATATACAAGTTCAAAGGGAGACTTTCCAATAGCCCTCTTCACAATTATCCTATCTACCCATAAGGCTAATTTTAATTTGGAATCCCAAGACTTCTTGTTATTATTCAACACCCTCTTTATAATTTTTAAGATAATTTTATTGCTGGATTCATCTTACCCATTTGCTTATGGATGATAAGGCGAAGGATATGAGATGATGATTCCATAAGACTCAGAAAATTCCTTGAACTCATCAGATCTAAAACACACTCCATTATCAATTACAATCCTTCTTGGGATCCCAATTCTTGTGATAATGTTTTCCAATAAGAAATTGATCACAACCTTACTGGTTGCCTGCTTGGTGGGTATGGCTTCCACCCATTTTATGAAATAATATGTGGCTACCAATATCCATTTGTGTCCTCCACTAGATTTTTCTGTAATTTCCCCTATGAAATCAATTCCCTATTGATGAAATGGGGCTTCAACCTGCACAAGTCTTAGAGCCATTGCTCCTTGATACTTCAATTTTCCTAAATTTTTTTAGCATGCCTCACACTTTCTAGTATAGTCATGTGCGTAATTGAAAACCTTAGGCCAATAGTACCCTGCCCTTAATATCTTATTAGTAGTGGTTCTTGTTGAGAAATTTCCCCCACATACTGCATCATGCATCTCCTTCAAGACATATCTTGATTGGTGTTCATCTAAGCACAATAATAGGACACCATCCCTATTCTTCCAATAGAGGTCTCCCTCCATGAATACATATTTTAAGGCCTGCAACTTGAGTGTCCTTTTTCTATTGTCATCAAACCTTTTCAGACATTTCAAATGTTTGAGGTAATACACAATATTAGTGTACCATGAAGTGTTTTCTATACTAGTGACCATATATTCTTTGTTATTGACATTACATACTTGGGCAACTTCCAAATTTATTTCATCCATCAATTTGGCTAGTCCTTGACCCATTACAAGCTTAGTGATCTAAAACTCAATATCAAACTCCTGGATCCTATTTATCCATCTGCACCTATGCCATATTGTCTCACTTTGTATAAATACATCCTTTACTGTAGCATTGGGCACATAAGCTCTCACTTTTTCTCCCACTAAATATGGCCTAAATACCTTGTCAACTCTTACTAGTGCATAGGCTTGTTTTTCAACAATATCATACTTCAATTTTGCATTTTGGAGGGACTTTCTCGAAAAGGAAACTAGTTGTTCGTACCCTTCATCATTTTTTTGAAGCATTACTGCAACAAATGTGTGAGAGGATGCAAATGAAAAGATCTGGAAAGGTTTGTTGAAATATAGAGATTTCAATATAGGAGATTCTTTGATTTCATTTTTTATGGATATGAATGCATCTATAGCTTCAGCTATCCAATCAACTTTTGCACCTTTCTTTAGCATTTTTGATATTGGATTTACTATCTCAACAAAGTTTGATATGAATCTCCTTACAAAATTGATTTGTCCAAAGAATGATTGAATAGCCTTAAATTTTTTGGGGATGGGTATCTTATCAATGGCCTTCACTCTCTCAGGATCAATCCTTACTCCTTCCTTAGAGACTATATGCCCAAGTAACTTGCCTTCTATTACTACGAAATGACACTTTCTAGGATTAAGGGAAATGCCATATTCCAATGCCTTCAAAAATAATTTTTCAAGGTGAGCCACATGATCCTCTACCTTTTTGGAGTATGTAGTTAAATCATCTTGGTAGACTACCATTATTGCATTAATAAGGCCAACAAAAGAAACATCCATGGCTCTTTGGAATGTTGCACCAACATTTGTGAGTCTGAATGGCATCTTAACATAAACATATGTTCCCCATGGTGTAGTCAAAGTTGTCTTGTATTGTTCTAATTCTTTGAATTTCACTTGATTATAGCCTGAAAATCCATCCATCATGGATAGTAACTCACAACTTGTGACCCTTTGTAGCATAGCCTCCATGTTTGGAAGTGGATAATTGTCCTTGAGAGAAGATACATTCAAGTTTTTGAAGTCTACACAAAGCCTTATATCTCCATTTTTCTTTCTAACTGGTACTAGATTAGAGACCCAAGATGAATGTCTAATTCGCTTGATAATACCGCTTTCCCTAAGCTTCATAAGCTCTTCACACATTTTAGGGTCCAAGGTTGGGTTATGGGTCTTTGGTTCTGCCTAAATGGTTTTGCACTTGGCTTTAATGGGATCTGATATTGGAATAGATCTTCTCTATATGCCTTGAGATCCTCATAAGACCATGTTAAAAAATGTTTGTATTTTCTTAATAGTGCAATTAGCATTTTTCTAATTATTGGACTTATCTTCTTTCCAATATATACCCTTTTTGGTGCCAACTCAATCCCTAGATTGGTTTCTTCAACATCTTCCTTTTTTATTGGAGTTTGTTTCATGAGAGCATGATCATTTCGATCAAATACTCTTTCTAGTGCCATAAGCCCTTTAGGAAGTTTGTTGGCTTTTAGCTGCACAACTTCTTTTCCAAACATAGTTTATTTGCCATCTATTTTTTCCACAAAAGCATTAAAGTGAATCTCTTGTGCTTCATACTAATCGATGCAATGTAGAAACTTGATGAGATCAGTGTCATCATTGAAAACTTGCCAACTATAGATATTATCAGGGATAGCAGGCCTTGTTTTGAATTCAACTTGAGATACTTCAACCAAGGTGATGTCATCACTTCTCACAGCTACATTGGCTAAGAAATCTGCCATCAAGTTCTTGGACCTATCTATCCATTCAATAGAAAAAGCATCAAATAGTTCAATCGTGTCCCACACAACATTTCTATATTGTTTTAACCTTTTGTTTTTTGTAGCATATTTTGATCTAACTTGTGAAATGATCAACTCAGAGTCTCCAAGAATAGTTAGCAATTTAATTTTGTGTTTTACAACCATACTCAAACCAATTAGTAGGGCTTCATTCTTTGCTATATTATTTGTACATTCGAAGGTCAACAAGAATGAATACTTGAATGTGATACCTTCAGGTGAAATAAAAAATACCCCTACTCTATTGCCTTCCTAACTACATGCTCCATCAAAATACATCTTCCATATACCATGCTTATTCTTGGAAACATTTTATTAATTGGATTAGTATTCATTAGTTCAGGTTGGGAAGGCTCTATTTTGAAACTCCCTAAATCCACATCACAAAAGTAGTTTAACTGATCTTGAGCAACATAATCCATAATATGATTCATCCATGTCTCTCTATATAGCTTGACCTCTTCGCCATTTACCAATATTGTAGCATAGGACAAGTCAAATTGTACATTTCCCCCAACTGCTATAGTCCATGGTCTTGATAAGAGCATTCCAAAGTGGGGGGGTGTGTCAATTATAGTTATGCCAATGTTATATACTACTTGTGGATAAGAAACCAACTTCACCTCTACATCTTTCATGATCCCTACTACTAGGACATGTCTACTATCCATAGCGTAGCATTTACCACCATTAGTGTCCACCCACATGCCAAGTTGTTTCATGACTCCTACTATCATGATATTGATAGAAGCACCTAAATCTATCATTCAATTTCTTACCAACTTGTTATTTATGAGTAGTGTGGCAAAAAATGGGTCAATTTGCATAGGATTTACTAGTGTGTCACCAAGACAAACTTTAGGAACCTTTAATTCTCCCTACTTGTTGTTAGTGGTTTCTTTGTTCTCAGATTTTGTGCTTCTATTAGTTCCATTAGATATTAATTGGATAGCACTATCTGTGTATTCCTTTATCTTCATCATTTCTAATAATTGCACAAACATCTTTACCTAAGACAAGGCCTGTGTGAAATCAAAAGAGGTACTTTCTACTTTGGTTACCTTCTTTTGCTCCATTGTATCTCCTTTGTTCTCCTCTTTTTCTTTTTTGTTCATTTCATCAGGCTTTTGTTTGTCTTTATGAAACTCTTGATTTTCTTCCTTATGAAAATGTCTTTGTTTATTCTTATTGGATTGCTTATTTTATGCCTTTCTTGGTACCCCCTATATTGTTCCTTTATCTTTCACAAATATCCCTCTAAGAACACCCTCATCTTCATTTATTGTTCTATTTCTTAACCGATATTTGCTTTTTTTCTATTCTAATGTAGCAATGGTTAAATCCTTAATCTCTTCCTTAGTTGGTCTTCTTACTTTGTACTTACTTGACTAAGATGATGCATAAGGAGAATATGGTTCATCATTACTTTCATCATAATAAAAAAAGACTTGTTGTTTTGCCATATGAACATTGTATCTTTGGTTATCAACATCATATTTGTAGCCTTCTTCTTCTGAAGATGAATATCCTTGCTTAATGGGATGGAGGGTGTGGGAGGTCAAATATATTGTATGATCCTCTTCATCATTGTCCATTTTCCATTGGTATTTCTTCTTCTTGTATCGATTGAGCTACAACACAATGATCAGGGGAATGTGGCAGTTTGCAAACTTGACACCAAGGATTATTGTTAACCATGTATGCTCCCTTGTTCTTTGAGGGATTATGAGTCCCCTTATTCTTTAGCCTATCGATTGTGGGATTACCATCCTTGCATTTTGTGTTATATGTCATATCATGCAACCTTGGTCTTCCATTTCTATATGAATTCTCTTGCCTATTCTGAGGGTAGTTAACATTTTGGTGAACCCTAATATTATCTCTCTTACCAATCATCCCAACATCTTTTCTATTGTTTTCAATAGTCAATTCTATGTTTTATGCTTTTGTTAGATTTATAGGGCACCTATTTCTAAGCTCATATCCTATCTTCGGATCAAAGGCCTTCAGGTAAATGCTTAATGTTGCAGGGTCAGTCAATTTGGACCTGGGTGGTATCTTATTATGTAATTTAGAGAACCTCTGGTTGAAATCATAAACTGACTCATTCTGATATTGTAAAGACCCACACTTCCTTGAACCAAAAATTTCACTATTTTTTTTTTGAAGTAAATCCCTTAATGTCTTGCTCAATTAGTTGTATACTCAGGAACTTCTATCCATACGAGATAGGCATCTATCCATCCGGGATAGGCATCTAACCATACGGGTTAGGATAATGTCCATTTGGGACCAATATTCATCTATCCATCCGGGATAGGCATCTAACCTTTCAGGTTAGGTTAATGTCCATTTGGGGACCAAGATCTATCTATCTAAATAAGGTAGACATCTAACCACATGGGTTAGAAAATGCTCTGGCCAGAGACTTAGACTCATCGGGACCATCCGGGTCCTGAGTCACTCTCTAAAGACTACACTCCCCTACTAGGAGTGCACCGAGGTCAACGTCCTTAGGAGTATGTGAGATAATAATAAAAGCTTGAGTCCCACCTCAAAATTTGGCCTAAAGCCTCGAGGAATCAAGCGAATCCATCCGGGATTCCTTCTGAGTATAACAAGTAATCTCTAACTTCAATTTTAATATTTATTTATCTTCCTTTGTCTTAAGGTATCTTAACAAGTCCAATAAGGTAAGTTCACCCTTAACCAATCCTAAATCCCCACCTCGAGCGCCTGCGTACTAGGGACAACTCCATCCCTAGACTGCCTACATACACCATTTCAGCACGGGATCAAGGTGTATAATATGTAGTTCTATTTTCTAATCTATTGTTGGATGTAAATTGTTTTATGGGTACGCGACCCTTTCTAGGGCCATCTCCCTAGACAGTTTCTCTTCGGTTGCTACCCACATGAGGGAGCATCAAGATTCATGGTGATCTTTTGCTTGTTTCCTAATTCATCTATGTCCTAAATTCCTATAAGTCACGTCACCCTTTCCCGTTGAACAACAAATCATCAAAGATAAAAGAATTAAAAAGTCAATTTACATGCCCAAACCCTATTGGGGTTTTCTATAATTTTCACTAGTGGATGTAACTCCATTATAGTATTATCTTTTTTAGATTATCGATCCAAGAGGGATTTTCTGTCCCTTGGATTTTAACTCCAAAAATGTTCCTTATTATTCCCCAACAATTTATAGGGATGATGCCACAGGCGCCGTTGTTGCAACTTTATTAGGCTATAAGTGTAGTAACTCAAGTGTGACGACATTACCCGTAAACGTGAGTCAGAGGAACCGTTAATACCGAACACTGCTAGTTTTTATGTTTTCCTCCTCTTATTTAAGTTTTATATCTAAGAAGAAATTAAATGCATTATAAAATAATAAGAAAAGTAGCTTGTGCACATAAACTAAATGGAATATAAAAACTTTATACCTTCTTGCTAAGGAAGTAAAATTAAATGAACTTACTAAAAAAACTATTTATTCAAGTATAATTGCTAGAAAGAAGTATTACTTACATCCTATGAAAGTATAAATTTTTGTAACAATGAATTGAATAGTAAAATCCATTTATGAAATAAAAACACTTAAACATAAAGTTAAATTCTTCAAGATGGGTGATCTAATTTATAGATGGTATGAATCTAATTAATTTGAAATGTTAGTATTTTCTAAAAAGGAAAAGTTTGAATCTATTCGCATAGTCTATGTCATAGAATAAGTAGTTTTGATTTAAATTGCATGACATTAATATTTTCAAGATAAATGTTCATCTAAGTTAGCATAAATAATTCCAACTCAAAGAGACTTCATGGCATAATCTATTGTTTCAAGACAAAAAATTTATTAATTTTGGTTGCATAAATAAATAAATAATCCAACTAAAAAGAGACTTGATTTAAATTGTATAAGTTATTACACTAATTTCTTAGATAGATAAACCAATACAATGTCTTAATAAGAGCCTTGATTTTTAATTGTATAAGTTATACTACTAATGCCTCAAGATTTATGATCTATCTAAAGAAGGTTTGCATTAATTTGCATAAGTTTATTTTTAATAA
This sequence comes from Sequoia sempervirens, assembly GCA_007258455.2. Taxonomy (NCBI): domain Eukaryota; kingdom Viridiplantae; phylum Streptophyta; class Pinopsida; order Cupressales; family Cupressaceae; genus Sequoia; species Sequoia sempervirens. The sequence goes on along the minus strand of VDFB02000015.1, from coordinate 169,186,992 downwards.
TATTCAAATAATTACATAATTATTTATTCACTATGACCTTGTTGTAATTAAATGAGTCAACCTTGTTTTAAGAAAAAAAATGAATTTACTTGTATATTGAGGGAGAAAATTAATTTAAAGAATAACCATGATATTTAAGTTTATTGTAAATATATTAAATCATAACTATGATGTGCTATAAACTTTAAATCCCAAGAAAATAAATTTATTACATGGAGAGAGAGTTTACAATAAATCTAAGAGCTAAGTTTGTGGCATAACAATAAAAAATTGATTAAAGATATGTTATTAATGCCTTAAGTTATATAGTATTTTGTAAATTTAAGCTTATAATTTAATGTTTAATAGTCATAATTATTATTATAGTGTTGTAATTATTGTCATAAAAATATAGTATTGCCATAAGATATAAATGTTGTTATTCCTCTATTTTAAATTTTTTATAACTAAGTCCATACTCATAGTTTATCATTATTTATGAAAAAAAGAGATATATTATAAGTCCATTAATTATATTCAACATTAGCTAGTAACAATTCCATATTTGTTCAAAGGAAATTAAATACTATCTCCTAGAACCATAGTTTGGACTAAATATTCATCAACCATCGATGTTAGTTAATTTATTGTCTTGCTAAATTAGAATAATTTTATTAAAATTAAGAAGTTTATAGATTATTATATATATATATATATATATATATATATATATATATATATATATATATATATATATATATATATATATATATATATATATATTTAATGAATAAACCCACCCTTTGATAGTTAATTAGACCAAATATTTTATTATTTAATCTATCCAATTGATACCCCTTTTTTTAAAAAAAAATTCTATTAATTTATTTATTTCCAAAGAACAATCTAACTTTAAAACTTATTTTGTTTAAGAATTAAATGAATATTAATTAGATATTATAAATAACTTGAATACAAAAGCACATATGTATTTTAACACTAATAAAATAATAATTCATTTATTTATAAATTTTATTTTATAAAAATTGATTTATATTTGTAATAACATTAACCGGATTAAAGGAAAATAATTTCTTTGTAAATAAACATAAATGAGAATAAATATATTGATTTAAAGAAGAAAAAATAAAATAGGAATAATAATAGTAGAAAGATTAGTTTCATTCTAGATTTAGTTGGAAAAATAAAAATAAATAAAGAATAGGTTGATTCTAGCAAATTTTCTAGATTTGATTAGTTATTCTAAAAGCAAATCAAAGTAAAGAATACCTTGATGTTGATGGAGTTGCAACAAATCTTCTCTTTGTGCCTTCTTCAACTTGATTCTTCCTCCTTCAATCCTATCCTTCTTCAAAATGATAGCATAAAAATACCATTCATGTGTTGTTGATGAGAGAAGAAATGGCCTCAATTTATAGACTTGAGAGGAGGTAAATGGAGGGTCAAGATTGGAGATTGATTCAACGGCTAGGATTGTTTGAGAAGGTGGGGTTTGGATTGATAGCCTCACTTTGTGACAAGTGTCACAAGAAGAAGGCTTTAAAAATAGGACCACATGGCATGGGGAGAGGAGCCAAGGGTGCTCACACATGTGTGAGCACACCTTGAGAGAAATGGATATGACAAGTCTCCACACCTTTCCCAAGACTATAAAATTCGTCACTTTTCTTTAAGTGACCTTTTAGGGGTTCATACTTTGCCCAAAATGCCATATTATGTTTTCAATAAGCTTCCACCCCATAGATACTTACCCTAGGGGTTCATTTTTACCCTAAAGTCAATAGAACAAGCCCAAATAACTATATGAAAGAGAATTCTAATTTTAAAATACAAATTTTGATTTGTGAGCACACCTTGGGTAGATGGGATGTTGACATATCTATGACATATAAAAGAGAGGGTGGCTTGATAATGACATGTCTATGACATGTAATGAAGGGTGGTTTGACCATGTGTGCTCACACATGTGTGAGCACACATGGGAAAGCCAAATGGCTAAAAGAGAAAAGGTCACATACATGGTGTAACTCCCACACAAGGGTGAGTGGGAGTGAGTTGTAAGGTGATAGTGACTTGTGCATGCAAGTTACATGTGAGTGAGATTAGAATAAATTTTTAAATTTGAAAAAAATAATGAAAGTTAATTAATCAATTAATTTAAGATTAACTAATTAATGGATTATGAAGGATAGTGACATCTCCCTAATCCTAATTAATTAGATTAAATGATGTATTATATTAAATTAATGTGACTTAGTAAAATGGATAATTTTATTAATTAAATATAATGATAGATTGTGTCAATTAATAATGCTCAGGATAGGATGGGTACACTTGTCACTTAATGAATTAGCTTTTTATTCACAATTATTTTATTCATCATTTTATTTTTATTTTATTATTTTATTATTTTTATTTTTTCTCTAACACTTATTTATTAATATTGTTAACTTTTATTTGTTCCTTTTTAGGAGTGTGTATTTAATAATTTTTTTATTTTTATTTGTTTTATTTATTTATGTCTTTATTTATTTAATCTCTACCTTCTTCACACATAAATTAATTATATAAAAACACTTACATAATATTACCACACAAAATTATAATATGTCTAAAGTTTTAACAAAAAGAGGGTCATGACATCCTCCTCTCCTTAATTTGTGCATTGTCCCGATGTACAGAATACTAAGATAAGAAGTTTCATGTTAAAAGTTTCAAAACAAGAAATGAAATAATTGTTGCATTTCATCTGTATCTTCCCATGTAGCATTCCCCTCGTCATACTAATCCCATTGTACTTTGGATTGATTAATCTCTCTGTTGCGCAATCTGTACTGGCGCCTCTCCAAGATTCTGTATGGCTCTATCATTATTTCCCCTGTTTCTTAGACCTGTAAGACATTCCAATCCAAAATATGTTTTTCATCAGGTATGTACTTTTTAAGAAGAGAGACATGGAATGGATTCGACTCAACTAGGGAGGTAAGGCCAATCGGTAAGCAACTGGATTTATCTTTTCCAAGATTTCAAAAGGCCCAACATAGCGAGGTGCTAGTTTTGTTTTCTTCCCAAATTTTATGGAACTTTTGTGAGGTTTAACCCTTAGGAAAACTCTTTCCCCCACTTCAAATTCCCTTAGAGATCTATTTTTATCTGCATAGCTCTTTTGTCTATCAAAGGCTTCTTTTAACCTTTGTCTTATTTCCTTAGTTTTTCTTTCCATTTCTTTTAACATGTCTGGACCAATTATTATTCTATCTTCAAGACTATCCCAACTTAAAGGTGTACGACAAGGTCTACCATAAAGTGCTTCAAAAGGACCCATTCCCAAAGAAGTTTGGAAGGTATTGTTGTAAGCAAACTCTACAAGCAGTAGGTACTCTTCCCATTTCCTTTTTTGGTCCATACAATACATCCTTAGTAAGTCTTCTATGATTTGATTTGTCCTTTCTGTTTGCCCATCAGTTTCAGGATGATATGCTGAGCTAAAATTTAATTGAGTACCCAAAGCTGACTGGAGAGTTGTCCAAAACCTTGAAGTGAATCTTGTATCTGTATCTGATATGATCTTCTCAAGTATTCCATGTAACCTAAATACTTCCTTCACAAAGCGTCTTGCTAAGGTAGGAGCATCATCAGTTAAATTTCCTAGTATAAAGTGGGCCACCTTGGTGAGTTTATCAATTACCACCATTATTGCATCATGTCTATAAGGTGTCATTGGTAGCCCTTGTATAAAATTCATGCTAATAACTTGCCATTTATGGTGGGGTATATCATGTGGGTACAATAGACCTGCTGGATGGTTATGTTCTGCTTTTACCCTTTGACATTCTAAACATTTTGCCACGAAATGAACAATGTCATTTTTCATCCCTTGCCAAAAATACAATTTCTTTAGATCTGACTAAAGTTTATTAACTCCAGGGTGTCCTGAATAAGGAGTGTTGTGAGCCTCAATTAGAACTATATTTCTCAACCCACTTAGGTTGGGAACATATATTCTTTTATTATATCTCAATAGCCCTTCTTGATCAAGAGTGTACCCTTCAACCTTAGGATTTTCTGGATCATTTTCCAAGATTAGCTTGACTTGCTCATACCACGGGTCTTGTTTTTTCTCTTCCTTTAGTTGCTCCTTGAATGAAGTCTTGAAGGTAGTCATGGTTAGCAAGTGTCTCCTTCTATGTAAAGCATCTACTACCCTATTTTCCTTTCCCTTAATATATTCTATTTCAAAGTCATATTCACTTAGAAATTCTAGCCATCTCCTTTGCCTTGCATTCAAGTTAGGTTGAGTAAAAATATATTTAAGTCCTTGATTATCCATTTTTAGTTCAAAGGGCTTCCCAAGCAAAAAGTGCCTCCATTTTTGTAAGGCATGAACAACAGCTACTAACTCTAAATCATGGGGGGCATAGTTTATTTCATGGGTTTTCAACTTTCTAGATTCATAGGCCACTACTCCTTCTCCTTGCATAAGAACTCCTCCTAATCCTTCGATAGATGCATCTGTTACCACTATGAAATTTCCATTTGGATCTGGAACCCTTAAGATAGGTGTTGTAGTTAACTTTTCCTTTAAAATTTGAAATGCTTTATCACTTTGTTCTATCCACATAAAATTTTTATTCTTCCTTTGTAATGATGTGATATGATTTGCAATCTTAGAGAATCCCTCTACAAACCTTCGATAATACCCTGCTAAACCCATAAAGCTTCACTTCTGACACATTTTTAGGAATCGGCCATTCCACTATTGCCTTAATCTTTTCTGGATCAACTGCTATTCCTTCTTTAGATATAATGTGACCAAGGTAATGGATTTTACTTTCAAAGAAGACACATTTTGACAATTTCCCATATAATTTATGTTCCTTCAATCTTTGCAAGACTAGTTGTAAGTGAGCTAAATGTTCTTCTTCATTTCTAGAATAAATTAATATGTCATCCAAAAATACCAAGATAAATTTTTCCAAGAAATCATGGAACACGCTATTCATTAGGTTCATGAAAGCAGCTGGGGTATTAGTCACACCAAAAGGTACAACCGTGAATTCATAATGCCCATATCTTGTTCTAAAGGCTATTTTTGGGATATCCTCCTCCTTAATTCTTAATTGATGATAGCCTGATCGTAAATCTATCTTGGAGAATACTGCTGCTCCCTTCATTTGGTCAAAAAGGTCTTCAATTCGAGGTAATGGATACCTATTCTTTATTGTGACCTTGTCAATACACAACCTTAGAGTTCCATCCTTCTTCTTAACAAAAAAGACTGGTGCTCCCCAAGGGGACACACTTGGCCTAATTAATCCCTTCCCCAAAAGTTCTTCCAATTGCATTTTAAGTTCCTGTAATTCTATAGTGTTCATTCTATAAGGTGCTCTTGACACTGGTTCAACCCCTGGTAAGATGTCAATGGAGAAATCAAATTTTCTTTTTGGGGGTAATCCTGGTAATTCTTCTGGAATTACATCCTTATATTTTTGCAAAAAGGGGAAGTTTTCAAAGGTTGGAGTATTTTCTTCTTCATTCTCATCAAAACTTACTAAGTATATTTGAGCTCCTCTTCTTCTTTCCTTCTTTAATTGCATTGTTGAGATGGTTTCTGCATTTATAGGTTCAAATTTTCCTTGTATTTTGACCCTTCTTCCCTCATCATTGTAACACTCAACCACTTTATTGTAACAATCTACATTAGCATGGTGATGTGTTAGCCAAATCATCCCAATAATTACATCATATACTCCTAGGGGAGCCACATAAAGGTCTACCATTGTTTCAAATTCAAGAAATTGCACCCTTGTCTTTGATAAATATTTGGTTACTTACCTAGTTGCCTTATCCCCATACTGAACCATCCATGATGATTCCATATGGTTAACTCTTAGTGTTAACTTCCTTACTAATTCTGGTGAAATGAAACATTCAGATGACCCAGTGTCGACAAGAATTGAAATTGGTTGGTTGAAGAGGGTACCTGTGGTTTCTACGGGAACATTCTAGAATCTTGTCCTTCAATTTCTAACTGCTGCATGAATCCTTTGTTGTGGTCCTTGTTGGGGTTGGTTGTTTCTGATTTGAACTTGCATCCTTGGGCAATCTCTAGAATAATGATTTCCTCCACACATAAAACAACCGCCTGGTGGTCCTTGTTTAACTTGGTTCCTAAGAGGATTATTCCTTGCTTCATTGTTCCTTGGTGGATAAGCTGCCTTGTTAAAATTCGGTTGATTATTCCTGTTATAATTGTCCTTGTTATTATTGTATCCATTTCTTGGATTCTGATTTGGTGGTGGTATTCTTTCCAATGCATTATTCCTTGGGTTTTTGTTGACATTGGGGTTTCCCTTGAACTCATGTTTCCTCTTATTGTTAAAGTTTTGTCTTGCTGCTGCTAGGGCTTGCACCTTCCTTTCTTGTTTAAGAGACTTTTCTAATACCTCATTCATGTTCTCAGGTCCATGCATATCAACCTCTACCCCTATGTTGGTATTTAGTCCCAATATGAATTTCCTTGCTTGGCTCTTTTCATCTTTCTGATACATTGGCACATATTTCAATAATTTGGAAAACCTATCCCAATATTGTTGAACTGTTAGGGTCCCTTGTCAAAGGTTGTGGAATTCTGCCATTTTTTCATCAAAGAATAACTGTGGTAACCACCTTTTATGGAAAAGATGAACAAATTGTTCCCATGTGATTGTGTCCTTATTGTATCCATTTTGTTCCTTAGCATTGGTCCACCAACTGGCTGCCTCCCTAATGAGTTGATAAGATCCCCATAAAGCCTTAGTGGTTTCACTAAAATCCCTTAACTCAAAGTATTTTTCCATTTCATTCAACCAATTTTCTGCCCCTTCACCTATATGTTTCCCATCAAACTTTGGTGGAGTGATTTTCTTTAGATCCTTTGATAATTCCATTATGTCATTCCCCCTTCTTACTTCTACTTCATTTCCTTAATTGCTCCCAAGATTCTCCCTTTCTTGTTCACCCCTATTTTCAATATTGTTTTGCCTTGTCCTAAGGTCTTCTATGGATTGTTCCAAGTTGTTGATCTTATCCCTTTGTTCAGTTAGAAAATTTATTATGGCCTTCACCCCTATTTTTTTATTTCCTTGCTCTTGCTCTTGGGAAATGCTAGCTCGGGTTACCCTTCTTCTTGCCATCTAGAATTTCTTGGAAAATTCAAATTTCTAAAATCAAAATTGGATTCAAAAATTTGTTGTAGATTTTCTATCTCAATACTATCCAACTTACTCAAAATATTCTTATGTTAATCAAGTTGTAGTGAGCTCAAGGCCTAGTCTTTGAACCTTGGCTCTGATACCACATGTAAAGACCCACACTTCCTTGAACCAAAAAATTCACTATTTTTTTTTTTAAGTAAATCTCTTAATGTCTTGCTCAATTAGTTATATACTCAGGAACTTCTATCCATACAAGATAGGCATCTATCCATCCAGGATAGGCATCTAACCATACGAGTTAGGATAATGTCCATTCAGGACCAATATTCATCTATCCATCCGGGATAGGCATCTAACCTTTCGGGTTAGGTTAATGTCTATTTGGGGACCAAGATCTATCTATCTAAATAAGGTATACATCTAACCACATGGGTTAGAAAATGCTCTGGCCAGAGACTTAGACTCATCGGGACCATCCAGGTCCTGAGTCACTCTCTAAAGACTACACTCCCCTACTAGGAGTGCATCGAGGTCAACATCCTTAGGAGTATGTGAGATAATAATAAAAGCTTGAGTCCCACCTCAAAATTTGGCCTAAAGCCTCGAGGAATCAAGCGAATCCATCCAGGATTCCTTCTGAGTATAACAAGTCATCTCTAACTTCAATTTAAATATTTATTTATCTTCCTTTATCTTAAGGTATCTTAACAAGTCCAATAAGGTAAACACCCTTAACCAATCCTAAATCCCCACCTCGAGCGCCTGTGTACTAGGGACAACTCCATCCCTAGACTACCTACATACACCGTTTCAACACGGGATCAAGGTGTATAATATGTAGTTCTGTTTTCTAATCTATTGTTGGATGTAAACTGTTTTGTGGGTACGTGACCCTTTCTAGGGCCATCTCCCCAAACAGTTTCTCTTCGGTTGCTACCCACATGAGGGAGCATAAAGATTCATGGTGATATTTTGCTTGTTTCCTAATTCATCTATGTCCTAAATTCCTATAAGTCATGTCACCCTTTCCCATTGAACAACAAATCATCAAAGATAAAAGAATTAAAAAGTCAATTTACATGCCCAAACCCTATTGGGGTTTTCTATGATTTTCACTAGTGGATGTAACTCCATTATAGTATTATCTTTTTTAGATTATTGATCCAAGAGGGATTTCCCACCCCTTGGATTTTAACTCCAAAAATGTTCCTTATTACTCCCCGGCGATTTATAGGGATGATGCCATAGACGCCGTTGTTGCAGCTTTATTAGGCTATAAGTGCAGTAACTCAAGCGCGACGACATTACCCGTAAATGTGAGTCAGAGGAACTGTTAATACCGAACGCTGCTAGTTTTTATGTTTTCCTCCTCTTATTTAAGTTTTCTATCTAAGAAGAAATTAAATGCATTATCAAATAATAAGAAAAGTAGCTTTTGCACATAAACCAAATGGAATATAAAAACTTTATACCTTCTTGCTAAGGAAGTAAAATTAAATGAACTTACTAAAAAAACCTATTTATTCAAGTATAATTGCTAGAAAGAAGTATTACTTACATCCTATGAAAGCATAAATTTTTGTAACAATGAATTGAATATTCAAATCCATTTATGAAATAAAAACACTTAAACATAAAGTTAAATTCTTCAAGATGGGTGATCTAATTTATAGATGGTATGAATCTAATTATTTTGAAATGTTAGTATTTTTTAGAAAGGAAAAGTTTGAATCTATTTGCATAGTCTATGTCATAGAATAAGTAGTTTTGATTTAAATTGCATGACACTAATATTTTCAAGATAAATATTCATCTAAGTTAGCATAAATAATTCCAACTCAAAGAGACTTCATGGCATAATCTATTGTTTCAAGACAAAAAAATTATTAATTTTGGTTGCATAAATAAATAAATAATCAAACTAAAAAGGGACTTGATTTAAATTGTGTAAGTTATTACACTAATTTCTTAGATAGATAAACCAATACAATGTCTTAATAAGAGCCTTGATTTTTAATTGTATAAGTTATACTACTAATGCCTCAAGATTTATGATCTATCTAAAGAAGGTTTGCATTAATTTGAATAAGTTTATTTTGATAATATTCAAATAATTTTATAATTATTTATTCACTATGACCTTGTTGTAATTAAATGAGTCAACCTTGTTTTAAGAAAAAATGAATCTACTTGTATATTGAGGGAGAAAATTAATTTAAAGAATAACCATAATATTTAAGTTTATTGTAAATATATTAAATCATAACTATGATGTGCTATAAACCTTAAATCCCAAGAAAAATAAATTTATTACATGGAGAGAGAGTTTACAATAAATCTAAGAGCTAAATTTGTGGCATACCAAAAAAAAAAAATTTGATTAAAGATATGTTATTAATGCCTTAAGTTAGATAGTATTTTATAAATTTAAGCTTATAATTTAATGTTTAATGGTCATAATTATTATTATAGAGTTGTAATTATTGTCATAAAAATATAGTATTTCCATAAGATATAAATGTTGTCATTCCTCTGTTTTAAATTTTTTATAACTAAGTCCATACTCATAGTTTATCATTATTTATGAAAAAAAGAGATATATTATAAGTCCATTAATTATATTCAACATTAGCTAGTAACCAATTCTATATTTGTTCAAAGGAAATTAAATACTATCTCATAGAACCATAGTTTGGACTAAATATTCATAAACCATCGATGTTAGTTAATTTATTGTCTTGCTAAGTTAGGATAACTTTATTAAAATTAAGAAGTTTATAGATTATTATTATTATATATATATATATTTTAATGAATAAACCCACCTTTTGATAGTTAATTAGACCGAATATTTTATTATTTAATCTATCCAATTGATACCCTTTTTAAAAAAAAAAATTCTATTAATTTATTTATTTCCAAAGAACAATCTAACTTTAAAACTTATTTCGTTTAAGATTTAAATGAATATTAATTAGATATTATAAATAACTTGAATACAAAAGCACATATGTATTTTAACACTAATAAAATAATAATTTATTTATTTATAAATTTTATTTTATAAAAATTGATTTATATTTGTAATAACATTAATCGGATTAAAAGAAAATAATTTCTTTGTAAATAAACATAAATGAGAATAAATATATTGATTTAAAAAAATAAAAATAAAATAGGAATAATAATAGTAGAAATATTAGTTCCATTCTAGATTTAGTTGAAAAAATAGAAATAAATAAAGAATAGGTTGATTCTAGCAAATTTTTTAGATTTGATTAGTTATTCTAAAAGGAAATCAAAGTAAAGAATACCTTGATGTTGATGGAGTTGCAACAAATCTTCTTTTTGTGCCTTCTTCAACTTGATTCTTCCTCCTTCAATCCTATCCTTCTTCAAAATGATAGCATAAAAATACCATTCATGTGTTGTTGATGAAAGAATAAATGACCTCAATTTATATATTTGAGAGGAGGTAAATGGAGGGTTAAGATTGGAGATTGATTCAATGGCTAGGATTGTTTGAGAAGGTGGGGTTTGGATTGATAGCCTCACCTTGTGACAAGTGTCACAAGAAGAAGACTTTAAAAATAGGACCACATGGCATGGGGAGAGGAGCTAAGGGTGCTCACACATGTGTGAGCACACATAGGGAGAAATAGATATGATAAGTCTCCACACCTTTCCCAAGACTATAAAATTCGTCACTTTTCTTTAAGTGACCTTTTAGGGGTTCATACTTTGCCCAAAATGCCATATTATATTTTTAATAAGCTTCCACCCCATAGGTATTTACCCTAGGGGTTTATTTTTACCCTAAAGCAATAGAACAAGCCCAAATAACTATATGAAAAAGAATTCTAATTTTAAAATAAAAATTTTGATTTGTGAGCACACCTTGGGTAGATGGGATGTTGACATGTCTATGACATATAAAAGAGAGGGTGGCTTGATAATGACATGTCTATGACATGTAATGGAGGGTGGTTTGACCATGTGTGCTCACACATGTGTGAGCACACATGGGGAAGCCAAATGGCTAAAAGAGGAAATGTCACATGCATGGTGTAACTCCTACACAAGGGTGAGTGGGGGTGAGTTGTAAGGTGATAGTGACTTGTACATGCAAGTTACATGTGAGTGAGATTAGAATAAATTTTTAAATTTGAAAAAAATATAATAAAGATTAATTAATCAATTAATTTAAGATTAACTAATTAATGGATTATGAAGGATAGTGACATCTCCCTAATCTTAATTAATTAGATTAAATTATGTATTATATTAAATTAATGTGATTTAGTAAAATGGATAATTTTATTAATTAAGTATAATGATAGATTGTGTCAATTAATAATGCTTAGGATATGATGGGTACACTTGTCACTTAATGAATTAGCTTTTTATTCACAATTATTTTATTCATCATTTTATTTTATTTTATTATTTTTATTTTTTCTCTAACACTTATTTATTAATATTGTTAACTTTTATTTGTTCCTTTTTAGGAATGTGTATTTAATATTTTTTTTATTTTTATTTGTTTTATTTATTTATTTATTTGTCTTTCTTTATTTAATCTCTACCTTCTTCACACATAAATTAATTATATAAAAACACTTACATAATATTACCACACAAAATTATAATATGTCTAAAGTTTTAACAAAAAGAGGGTCATGACAGATATTTTTGGATTCTAATCAATTCATGCAAGGAAAACTTAGGTGCACATTGATTCCCATATTGCTCCAAAAATTGATCTTGAAAATATGCTACATAATTAATTGATCCATTAGGTAGGTTGTTGAATCAATCCCTCGCCTATTTTGTTAGAGACATCATGAACAATCTCATATTCACATCTTCATAATCCATACCAATATCTTGAACGAAGGCAGTAAAATTTCTTATGTGTTCTTCTACTGACATGACATTATTCCCTGTGAACTTGGGAACCATATTTCTCCAATTACTATCCGTTGGATATGGGTACAATTGATATCCTATTAGATCAAATTGTCTACATGGATTTTTAGGATTTTGTGGGGGAAAATTCAAGGGTGGTGAGTAATGGTACCCATGTTGTGGCTGATGATAAGCATTTTGTTGGATGTGCCACTAGGGGTACCTATTTTGTTGGGGAACATATTGGTGATATTATGAGGGGTATTGCTGACTTGGAAGTGGATTGTGTTGAGGAGCATTGATAGCATTTGGATATTGGGATCCTTGAGATGGTATATTAGGTTGAAATTGCTATCTTTGGTTTACATTTTGTTGTGCTCTTGTGTTCTAAGATGCTCCTTGAGGATTAATATTACCACCTTGTCTATGTGGTGGGACATACTTAGGTGGATTTGATGCATTAATATTCAGCTAAGATAGTTTTTGATTCAACGCTATGTTTCTTTTTATCATCCACTGTCTTCTTTCAAGCTCATGTTCCTGCCACTGCATTTGTATTTCTAATTCTTGATTATTCATGTGCTGAAAATATTCAACATGAGTTAATTTATCCATGGGCCCACATTGGTTTCCTTCTTCTTGTTTATGGGTCATTTCATAGTCATACTCTTCCTGCCTCTATCTTTGTTCTTCATCTCTCTTGGTTTGGAACTCTTGCATCTTTTCTTGGTCCATTTCAAAATGATAAATGGGACAATCATTGTTTTCTTGTTCAAATGGAGTGTAGGGATCTCCACATGGATCAATTTTGTGATCTTCTGACCCATACAATGGGGAAAAGCTATTGTGTACATTAAATGTTTGTTTTGATGAATTTCCTTCATTTATGACATCTGCTTGGCTAGATGTCACCTTAGACTTTTTCTTGTTTGTGTTTGTTTTTGTGGGAGGAGATCCATGTTTGTCAATCCATCTCCCATTGTTCTTCTTGGGACTATCCTGGTGTAAGGATCTTCTTTCATTCATATAAGTTAATATAAAGTATCTTTGATGTCTGCCATCTATCCTCTTTGATCTGATGCTTCCTTTATTTGTCATAAAATTTCTCTAGAGTTGCCACCTACTTTCTCAAAGAAGGAAAATGATTTAGCTTATTCCTAGTAGAGTCTTTTAACTTTGCAACGACTCCATGATGGATGGATTTGGGCTCAGAATTGGCTCCCCAGTAGAGTCACCAATCTGTTAGTTCTCAAAAATGCTAGTTGAATAACCTCAAGAGGTTGTCAGGCTCTTGGTACATTTTAGGCTAACGAACAAGGCCAATTGGTGTATTTGAACCTTCTTCTCTTCAGGCTCTACTAGAGCTAGGTGGGTATACCTAATGCAAGTGAAGCAAACTTAAACTATAAGTTCCCTACTTGTGCAATCTATCCACAATGGAAATTGGAAGTGGAGAGATGCAAACCTAATTCAATATCAAGGTGAAGTTTATGAATATGTTTAGTTAACAGATGTAAGGTTTTGAAATAAATTTGATAAAACTAAATGATGAAATGGGTAAGACCAATTCCTTATTGGGTAAATGGAGTCAAATGAAGATCGAGAATGTATGACTTATATTGGTTGTAACCTGAATTGTTTGGAACACTAATATTAGTTTATAACTTATATAAACATCAAGGCAAATGATTGAAAAACTCTACTTATTGATCCAACTGACACAACCAGGTTACTTATTATTTATCAAAAGGATTTTTAATCTTTGCTTGAAAGAACCAATTGAATAAATCACATAGGAACAACAAATGATGCCAAATTGGAGATAAAATGGAAACCCTAGTTATATGGCTCATCTTATTGATCCAAATAACACTTCCAGATTATTGTGAATAACTAGGACTTTAATTCCTTTGGGGAAACCAATTAATCATATCACACAAATACAACAAACGTGCATTGATAAATTGAATATATACTTGATATACCAATTTAAATAATAAGGAAATATTAAGTTGGAGACAACCAAATAATTGTATAATTTCAGAAAACAATTGATACCAATATAATACCAAAAAATTAGATATCTTTCATTGACTTCTTCAAAATATTGCTTGCAACATAGTCTTTCAAAATATCAACATTATGGAACTCTTCTACAATCCATCTATTACCCCTATTCTACTAATATCTTCTCCTATGTCTTTCTTTTACTCCTAGTCTCTCTTATATATACAAGAGGAAACAAGCTTCGGACCAAAGGACATGACTGTTGATAACAAAATATGATTTTGAAACTAAGCATAACTTAAGAAAATAATACAATCATAAACATGTGTACCAATCCATTAATCTCTGAGTAAAAGCTCGTGGTCATCTAAGACCTATTCAAATCTTTTACTGTATGATAGGATCCACATCATTACCACTGACCGATTTTGACTGTTGCTTAGTTGTACTTGGATTATCCACTACCCGATTGATAAACAGATTGAAAGTTGAGAGGTGATCAACATATCCCTATTCTGCATGAGTGTCAACAGTGGATATAATATCCTTCATATCATACTCTATGTGCATGAATTTCTCAAATTTTTTATGAGTATTCTACAAGACCATATCCTAATCGTTGATTTTCTACAATGCAATTGTTAGAAACTCTATAAATTATACTTTCCAATCATCCCTTTCTTGAAGATTCCCAATATCATCATGGAGTGTAGGAACCAAATTAAAACAACCAAGGTCTTCTTCAATTATTTTTTGATAGTGGTTGTGGAATCTCACCAAGTATTATATCTTTGCAGTGTTTGGTCTTTCAGGATCTGTTTACCCAGAAGTTCTTTCTTTTTATCAATCATTCTTCCTTGTAACCGAACATTCTCCTCTAGTGCTGATTGTATTTGGTTAAATATACCCCAATAATCCTCAACTTTCTTTATCAGCTTATTGAACCTCTCTTTGATTATCTCAGAAACAATATTGTACTTAATGATTTTCACCTCATTTTCCAGTGTTTTACACTTTTCTTGGCTTCCAAATGGGAATTTTTCCAATACGCTTCATCAACTAATGCATCTAACACTCTTTTATGTTTCTCAAGCCATGGGGAGTACAATTCTCGGGAAGAGGAGGAAGATGACCTCTCCATTTGATGTGATAATTTCTTTCTCAATTTGTCATTGTCTTTTACAAACTTTTCAATTTGTGCTCTAGTGGAATTTTCCACATTTACATTCAGTTATGTAGTTTCTAAGGGATTAGTGTCCCCAACTCTTTTGACCAAAAGGTGTCCAAATACTTGATTTGGATTGTCAATCACTGTTGGCCTTTTCTCATGAGGGTATAATGACCAAATAATCAAGGTATCTTCATCTAGATTATAATCAGACCTTGAATATATCTTATCACTAGCATCCTCTGTTAGGGTCATTTTTATATCCCCTTTTTTTTGAAACTACTGAACATAATTATAGAGCTCATGTCCCATATTGGTAGTAGTAATACCCTAGTCTCTTGGAGTAATTATCTACCTCTTTCAGGAGTGTTGGATTGCATCTTCCTGTCAACTTTTTTCAATTCTTCCAAGGCTACAACTTCTTTCTCAAGGATAATATATAGCTCCTTTTGTCATATTTTCTTCCCCTTATACTCATAGAAAAATGATTTGAAATTAGGAGTTTTAACAAAATCATTATCAGAAATGAATTCATGAACAACGTTGACCCTAATTTCATCAGATAACTAATCTTATGTTTCAAATTTTACAAGCTCCTGAGGGGCTCATATTGTGTGATCATAGGGGCCTTTATCTATTCCACTGGTTGTTCCTCTTCATTACTCTCTTGATTAGCTTCTGCATTACCTTCCTCCCCTTCACTATTGTCAGTGGAAAACACACATTAGGAGTGGGTTGTGAAGGTATGTTATCTAAAGGATCCACATCCTCAGCCTGTACTCATGTGTAAGTCATATGAGATGTATCAAAAACATATGAGGGCACATCTTTCACTATTTCATTCATGTGAGCAATAAGCTGCTCAATCCTAGCCAAGGGATCTTGTATATCAGCAAATGCTTCTCTATGTGATGGGACATTCTTTCTCTTCCATTCCTCTGCAAGCATAAATTTATTATATGAAGCCATTGTCTCACTAGTGGAAGCTTCATCTCGGTTCCTAATCACATCATCAAGTGCAAACCAATGCTCATATCCTGACAAATTTTGAGTTAACATTGCTTGATGAATAAATACCTCTGCATCAAACTTCTCTCTTTCATACCCAAGGGGAAGGTTGTAATGGGCTAATTTAGCATCAATTTATTCATACCCTTCAGTGGAACATACTGTGAAGTCTTCAAAACAAAGAGTGTTGGGCATGAGTGATTATTTATTATGACTCTTGAGATGTTTAGTATCAGACTTTGTTAGTTTTCGTACAACTTCCAAGTAGGAGACTTTATTAGGAACCACTCGTGGTAACAAATGTGGAACCCCTTCAAATCCATAAACCCATATTACTGTGCAATCAGAGAAGGCATACCAATCCCCCCAATTATGGTTCAGTTTTCCTTTTGGGTTATTCTCCTTTGGTCTCAAAATTTTTTGCACCTTAGGGCATAAATTTTGATCATATGAATAGCCTAACAACTTCATTAATGGTTTAACAAAATATTCTTCAAAATATCAGTAATGTGACCTATAACATTGACTATTGGATAGTGCAGTCCACATCTATACAGGTTTAAAGTTTCCATCTTCATTTGTGTCTTTGATTCTTAATTCTTTACCTGAAACATTTATAACATCACCTTCATATAAATGTAAATGCGTCAGCAAGGAATAATATTTGAAATCTATACAATCACTATTGTTTTTTATCCTTTCAAGCCTTTGATGTAGGGCATTTGCCAAATAGTTTGCATAGTCAAATGACCTAGCATCTTTGATTTGTATATCAATTGCTACAACCATCAGTGCAATAGACATAAGTGGTGGAACCTTAATCCCCAAGACTTGACCAACTGAGTATTAGGTATATTGGAAGTACTCTTCAAAAAAATCTATATGAAATGGAGGATTTTCATTACTCGTAAATTTTTTGAGTTGACCTTGCTCATTCTTAGGTTTGTGCAAAGGTAGCTTCCATCTCTTGTAGCTAGTATCCATGCAATGATATTCTATCAAAAAGTCTGTAATGGTGAATGGAAAGTTCATGGGAGCTTCTAACTGAAACACATTAGAGATTAGGTCTTGGGAAAGAACAAGAATATCAACCCCATTTGGTGATTGGATAGTTCTTTTCTTAGGATTATACCGACTGGACAAGGATTTCATTAATTCTACATTGACAAAGACATTTGGCACAACAAGTCTTCCTAAATTCAATCTCCATAGGTTACATACTAGTTGAAATATGAATTGCTTTCTATAGTGATACATAATAAGTTTATAGCCCTGGTGTGGCATCTAAACATCCCCTAGACCCCTATGCTTTCCTAACAATTTACTTGTTTGAACAATTTTTCTGGGTTGTGGCCTTGACCTTGGACACTGTTCTATTAGGTCTTGGTTTAGATTCCTCTTTTCAGTTTTCAGTTTCTTTGCCTTAGGTTTTTTTGCATTTTCTTCCATTGGTAATTTTTAAAAAGTGCAACTTTCTAGCTAAGAGTGGAGTACTTACATGAATTTTTGCTTCCCCTGGTTTTACATCTTAAGAGCTTCGAGCTCCATCCCTTCTACTTCTGCCCTTAGCATAGCCTTTCTGGTTTTTACAATCATATGATCAATTCATGGTGCAATTCACTTCAGTTCTAGTTCATTAATATACCACTTGTTTAGGTATTGTCATCGTGGAGAGAATTTATTTTAGATATCTTGATGATGCTCTTGGACGTTACATCAACAAATAGTAATCATTCATCACTATATCGTTGGAACTTTGATTTGTTTTCCACCGATGGCCACCATCTCCACTGATGAGTGTTCTTCTTTTGGTCTATCGGCAAGACATTAAACAATGCTATCTCAACACATCCCAACTTCACTAATAAGTGTTATATATTGATACTCCACGGTTATATTGGGCTATTGGGGAAGCTTCATCATTTGTTCCGCTGATGCACCCAATTTGCATCAATATGGTAATCTTTGTTGTTTTCTATCGACCCATTAGGGGAACTACTTTGGAAGTTAGCCCGATGGAAAGATGTTACACTAATGTAAGGATATGGACTATGCTTATCGAGCTATCAGTGGGGTAGTAATGGGAGTTCCACCAATAGAGTATTATTAGGCCGATGGTGTAAAAAGGACTTCGATGAACTTCATGGATGTGATTGTTGGGGTATGATGGATTTTACACAAACCTCAAAAAAATTTCTAGGTCATGAAATTGAATCTGTTGAAATTTTGTAGGGACTAGGTGATAAATGTATAGAGGCTTATGGAAATATGTGGAATTTTTTAGTACTAACAGTGTTAAATGCATTTCTTATGGTTCTAGTCTTTCAATTTGAGATAAAATTTCATTAACATACTCTTAATTGATTTACCTTTTATTGAAGTTAGCGTTGTATGGTATTCTTAGCTTTAGGTGTTTGATTCTTTTTAAGGAATTGCCAATTTCTTGAAGGAGTTCATCTATTTATGTTTTGATGGTAATACATCTGCTTTATTATACAATGTGCAAAATAATTGTTTAGAAGAATTGTAGGATACACATTGTGGGATCACCCTCCCAGGTTTTTCTTAACCCAAAGTGTAGGAAAAGAAGCATTCTAGCTTCATCTCATTCATTAGCCAATCATTTTCTAAGTATTCAAAAATTGAATCTAGCAAATTCATAGATACTTGGTTGGATCTATTGGTTCTTTAAAATTCACCAACAAGGTTGTAAGATAGCACTCGTATGGTGTAGCTTGGAACAATATAGCTTGCTAGGGTGAAAAATAGGACCTTTCCTATAATTAACCCACCCACTTAGATATGTTGGCACTATCTGTTTTGCTAGATGATGGATAGAACATAAGTTACACTACCTTGAAACTTTTTGTTGAATGCATTTGACAGTTTTTGGGTAGCAAGAACAAAATTCACCATGGACAAGTGGATTGGAGATATGAAAAAATGAGAGAGGTTATTATAGAGGGACCCTAATTCTTCGTGTACCTACACAAAAAATGTTTTTAAGTGGAGATATAGCTTATCATAGCTTGTCACTTTTTGGCATTTAAGGATCTTAAGATATTGCTAGTACAATGTAGCCTAAAATGATTTGGATTTCTAGGGTGCAAAATAAGAACTTTCTTATAATTAACCAACCCACCTGGATGTGTTGGCGCTACCAATTTGGCCACACAATGGATGAAACAAAGTTATGCTACCTCACAATTTTTTATTGAATCCATTTGATAGTTTTGTGGCAGTAAGAAAAAATTTCATCATGGCCAAATGGATTGGAGATATGAAAAATGAGAGAGGGTATTGTAGAGGGACCCTACAGATTTGTGTACCTTCAAAAAGAACATTTTTAAGTGCCATGGTTTCTAAGATATAGCTCATCAAATTTCATCACTTATTGGAACTTAAGGATCTTAAGAGAGCACTGATATGATGTAGCCTGGAATGATCTAGCTTGCTGGTGTGAAATAGGACCTTTCCTAGCAATAACCCACCCACTTGGATGTGTTGGAATTGTTTGTTTAGTTGGATGATGGATAGAAAAAAAGTTATGCTACCTTGTAACTTTTTGTTGAACACATTTGACACTTTTGGGAAGAAAAAAAAAAAATTACGCTGACCAAATCGATTGGAGATATGAAAAATGAGAGAGGGTATTGTAGAGGGACAATACACCTTCATAAAAATTCAAAAAAAATCTTTGTAAGTGCCACAGTTTTTAAGATATAGCTCATCAAAGTTCTTCACATTTTGGCATTTAGGGATCTTAAGAGAAAGTGCTAATACAATGTACCTTGGAATGGTCCAGCTTGTTAGGGTACAAAATAGGACATTTCATAGCATTAACCCACCCACACAAACATATTGGCATTATCTATTTTCCTGCATGAGGGATGGAATAAAAGTTACACTACCTTACAACTTTTCATTGAATGCGTTTGACAATTTTTGCAACATTTGAAAACTTTGCACCATGATCAAATGGATTGGAGTCTTGAAAAATTGAGAGGTTATTTTGGATTTATCCTATGTGACCCTATAGAACAATCAAATTCATGATATTCTCATCATCTAGTGGTTGGTAATTTGAATTTTGGAAAATAATGTTTAAAATTCTAATACATTATTGTCAACTCATTCATTACTGTATTTGTTGCATTGCACTCTGTAATTTATATAACTTATAGATCCATATTTGTTGGGAAATATTTGTCTTTATTAATTATTTTTTTGATAAGGCGATGAATTTGATGTTTAAGTTAATTTGTTGTCACATGATAGCAAATTCAATTCAAAAATTAAAACTTGGATATGAGATATGATTCATACATACACCACTTGTGGCTAAGTAAATTATGAGAACATTTTAAACCATTTAAGCTAACAATTTATTAATAGAAATTTTATATAAATTTATTTCCATAAGGCCATGAGGCCATAGAAAATTTCATAAAAATTGCATACAATTCCATCATGATGGCATAGAAAATGTGATACAGTACCATCATGATGTTGCAAAACATGTCATCAAAATGTCATGCTATTACATGACACTAATGTATTACCTCCCAGTCTACAAATACCATCGATACATATAGCCACACTAAAAATGTTATGTATATGCCATGTATAGGCATACAAAATGTGTTCATCTATGAATATTGAACACCAATCCTAAAACAATGGGCCTCTTTTAGCTCGACTAACTAGACTTTGGTCACTACTAGTAGTCAGTGTCTCGTGTCAAGTTCTTATCTCATTTTCTCAGAGTATTTTGTACCATAAACTATAAACAAAAAATATAAAATTATATACTATGCCAAAGTCAAAAACTATAAAAAATTATTTAAAATGATACATATAATTATTGTAGACACTTCAAATCATCTTGATCGATATTACACATCTGAATTTGATTTTTAACAATATTATGTCCTAAATCACCTCTTTTCTAACTGTTTAATTAAATTTATCATTTTTTCCTATTAATCAAATAATCAATTTTATTAGATTAATTCATCCCCCTTCATTAAAATTTTCATCCCATTTAATTAGATAATGAAAATTATTTAATTAAAACTTCCTATGTCCTCCCATTTGATTAAATAAATTTAACTATTTAATTAAAGCTAACATTTTCCCACACTCCTCTAAAATATCCTAAATCCCATTTAAGTTAATTAATATTTGATTAATGAACCTTATCCACTTTCTAATCCTCATTAGTCCATTCTCCATTTAACTCCATTCAAGTTAAATAAACCTGTGTTTTATTAACTCCAACTTGCACAACTAATTAATTTTCTCAAATTAATTAAATGACTATTTTCCCTCACACTTGCATAAGAATATTCCCATGGAATATTCCTTATTCATTTACTATCTTCATTAAATTTCTCACCCAAGCCTTGATGGCTTGTACACAACCCATCTTGTCTCCCACCCAAGCTTTCATGACTCTTACACAAGCCATCTTGTCTCTTGTAAAATACTTTACTCCTTTTACATGAGCCTTAATATCCCTCACCCACAAGCCTTTACTTCTTCACCCATAAGGATTTACTCCTTACATGCTCTCTTCCCAAAATTTTCTCACACATGTATGAACACATATCCCCATCACATCTCTTCTCCTTGCGGCACTTGTCACAAGGTTAATCATCCTTCAATCCTCTCATCAATTTACAACCATTGATTGGTAGATGAATCTCAATTCTTAATTCAACTATTTTCCCTATAAATAGGACTCACTCCTATGAGAAAGGAATCCACTTCTTGAAGCAAAGTTATCCTACTCAATTACATACTTTCTCTCATCCATCTTCACTATTTTAGCTCACATCTTGCATCAATTTTCATCCATAAGCCACAATCTTGAAGCTTGTTTCATCAAAGGGATTGTAAAATGGCTATTTCACATCAATATAGCACCGATCCTACTATGGGATGAGGTTTGGGGAATTTAGATAGATTTCATTCATGAATTTCTTGTTATTTCTTGTTTTGTGTCAATGGTTTCCATGTTTATGCTTTCAAGAATCTCATAGGGATTTTGACTTAACTTTGCTAATGTGACTAATTTCTTTTTGTTTTATCATGTTTGGCTCAGGTTATGATCACACTCACATTTTGGTGCTAGAAGGAGGGCTTAACCACTTAATTTTGAAATTTCTTGCTTGAGTTTCCTGTATTTTGTAGGTTCTAGAAAATGATGTCACTATTGAAATCACCACAGTGTCACTATTGAGAATAGTGCCACTATTGCTAAGAAATAAAATGTCACTTTCATAAACAATGCCACTATTAAAATAGAGTGTTTCTTTTGATGTGCTTAACAACTTTTTCTTTTTCATTATTGCATCACTTTTGATAACTTGTCACTATTGACTTCTCTATTTTTTGTGAACTTGTAGGTTTCACTAGAGTGTCGCTTTTGATATTGGACCACCTTTTCCAATATAGAGTCGCCTTTGAGCTCATTGTTTACTATAGAGTGTCATTATTGATTTTCACCAAAGTGTCACAATTGTTAGAACAACACCACTATTGCCAACATAGAGTCAATATTACGGGGTTGAAGAGTAGCATGGAGCATTGAAAATAAAAAATCATTTGATATTCATTGTAATAGTGTTTGCAAACACTCATGGGGAAATAACCCACCACATGCTATTTTTTCATTCATGCTTTAGGACTACTAGATTTTATTTGGGCTTTAAAATTTACCATTGCTATGAACTTTTCAAAGTTGGTTAAGAATTGAACCTCTCATTTCCTCACCATTGTGATATTGGTTAAAATTGAACAACACAAACAAACACTTCTATTAGTGCTATTTAAAATAACGCCATCATTGCAATATGGGTTAAAATGAATGAGTATTTTGCATGCTTTCTATGCATGAAAAAATTATAATGTGTATCCTCTCCCCTTGCACTTTGTGTGATCTTGGGTGAAGAGAAACATTCTAAGGTTACAAAACTTTATTTTTTCTACTCACCCTAAGAAATTGCTACGTATCCTCTCCCCTTTCACTTCGTGCAATCTTGGTGAAGATAAATAACATTTTTCTTATTAAGAAAGGGTCTAATAATGAGATACATCCCACAATGGAGAAATCATCTGACTCTCAATAAATAAAATTTACTCGTGGGCTATATAAATGTTGTGAACTTGAAAAATAGTAGCGTCAATCTGCAGTGGAATAACATACTGCACCTAATCCAAGTCTAGATATATGGGCTGAAAAGGAATGACTTAATTCCTTTAGTGGCTTGCAGGTGATTTATACATCTCAATGTTCTTGGTTTGTGTCATTAAATTTTTTTTTGTAGAAGCCAACCTTGATTTTTGAAATGTTATTTGAAAGTGGTGCATCAGAATTTACTTCCAAGAAGTTACTTACCAAATCTGATTTATTGTTTAGACATTGAGCTTAAGAGTTCATTCTCTTGTACAAAATTTTGAGGTGGTGATATACCTCTATTTTTCCCCTCCATAAGTTACATGTAAAATCAGCCCTTCGGGGCATGAGGTAGGCCCACCTCAAAGAATGTACCTACTCTAGGTTGTATTGATTGTCTTTTATGAACTTGCCAAGTAAATCTTATGGAAGAAGATTTGAAAAATACCTCCATTACCTTGGACATGAAATACATTGCTTGGATTCAAAATAATTTAAACAAACATTGAGCATTGGCATTAAGATTTCAAACCCTTTGGACATAAGTGTGGATACCTTTATTAAGTCCTATATTATTGCATTCCCTTAAAGATATCTTTCTTTTTTCAAAACAATATCTTTGAGGCTTTATAATGTTTGGCTCATATCTCAATCCACATTTATTCCAAAGTAAACCTAGGGAACTATAGCTTAAACCTCTAGATTTTCACATGTTGAGCTTTGTGGAATGAAATTTGTTAAAATTTATAGCCATTTAGTTTGAAAAATTAAGTAAGACATTGGATGTGGTAAAAGAAACCTCACTAATTAATATTAAATAAATTGAACCCCACACAAGTGCATGTTTATATTTTTTCTTATGTTCAAAACATATGTCCCTTCAAGCAAACATTAATATTTCTGGTTTGAAATACACTTAGGGAAAAGCACATTCTTAAACACCTTGGTCTTGTAAACAAGTACCTCTTAGGTTCATATTAGGATCAAATCAATCTTTTCGTCCACACCAAAACATTTATTATTTCATCTCACAAACAACTTTAGAACTTTGGATACACCAACCTCCTAGACTTGGGTAATCATCAAATCAAAACAAATCACCTTGTTTAGCTAAGTATGTGGGAATGCACCCTTTTTCATACATCTATTTAAATTAGAAAATAATCCATTTGAACAAATATATCCTAAGGTTACAAGTTTATCTTAAGGTTCATGAGCTCATTATCAATCCTTAAAACGTCAAAAAAATAAACCCAAAGTCTAGTGTTGTCCAAAGTTTGAAAGTTCATCATCCATATTATTGACCCTATCATCTTTCATATTATCATTGATCCTAAGACACCTTAGAGGCTCGCTTTTACCTAGATTTGAATTAACCAAATATTTTTCACAATACTCCTAAGGTTGATCGCCAAATTTATGGTAAAAACAAGATCACAATACAAGGACATGCAAAAAAACAAAGATTCATCTACCTTGAGTACTTTAAACCAACCCGAATTTGATCCAAGATCTTCCACAAATCCTCTACCAAATTTGGCTCAACAACCCCATGATTTTCAAGGGAGGGGCCCATTTGAAATAGAGGATGTTACCAATAATCCCCATGAGATTACCGTAGATGAATTGCTTGAGCTATCACAAGACCCCAAAAATCATCACCTTGTCAATACCATGATGAAGTTGAACACTAACCAATACATGTTGGCTTTGGAAAAGGAGCTAAACTCCCTTCTACCTTTGATTTGGATACCATTAGAGAAAAAACTTTTGGGAACATGACATCTATTCCTCAAACATTCATCATGTAACAATTAGTTCAAAATGTGGTTCAATATATTACCCAACCCTCTTCATCACATGCGCCAATTCAACCCTTTACTACTAAGGTGGGTTCATTACTTCATGCAATTCAAGGGAACCCACTTTTTAACAACCAAAAATTAGGAACTAACACAAAATTTGGTACCAAAAACACCTCCATCCATCAAATCCTTCAACATCCACACATACCACTCAAATTTCATAACACCACCATGGAACCAACTTTTCATGCTACATCATCATTTCAATTCATTACCTCTACCCAAGGTACTCAAGGTTATGTTCCTACCATTCCACAAGATAAAACAAGTCAACTACCTCAAGTAGATTTATTTGGACAAGTGAACACCATAACACATGGTTCATCTTCATTCACTCAAGGACAAACATAAATTTTTTTTCCACAAGTCCCTCTTATCTCTCGATCACGCATGTTGACCCAAAATTCCACAAATCAAACCAATCAATCAAACATGTTGTATTAGGTCTCAAAAATGTAGGTTATAAACCTTGAGAGGATGCCAAGCTCTTTGGTAACATTTTTGGCTAATGGATGGAGTTAAACTATGTAGTTGTTAAGTCCCTACACTTCAGGATCTACTAAACCTAGGTGGGTGAACCTTGATAACTGATGCAGATTTAAAATTTGTGTGACTTAGTTTAATTTAGGGATCTATCCATTGTGGCATATAGATGTGGAATAGATGAAGAATTAATAGCTACTGCTACTCCTAGTTCTGAAATTTGAATGTATGAAGTGGATTTTATGAGATTTTGTAATGAAATGGGTATGCCTAGTGCCTAATTCTATTGGATTAATGGAGTCAAGATTTGTATGATGTATTACAATTCAAATTGTTTGGAACTTGTAGAAGTTTATGACTCACATAAATGTGCAAGGATGCAATTATCAGGTTCTTCTTATCAATCCAAATGACCTTTTCTAGATTATTGTGATTTGATTAAAATAATTTAATCCTTACTTGAAGGAACTAGTTAACTAAACCACACAAGAACAACAAATGTGCTTTGATAAATTGAATATATACTTGATACACCAATTTAAATAATAATGAAACATCAACCTTGGGGATAACTAGATAATTTTTATCAATTAACTTGACAATCAATTGACACTAGAACTAGAACACCAGTTTAATTCTTCTTCTCCATTTGTATTACTTCAAAAGATGATACATTGTATATAACAAGTCTTCTATGCTGTAGAAATACCTATACTAATATTACTGCTATTATAATGATCCTATTCTATATATGATCTTCTATCTTTGATTTTACCCTCATATATACTTTGTGTTTTCAAGGGTTATGACCCTATTGATTGTCATGTCCGTCTGACAAAAAAATTAATTAATTATCTTTGGAAAACATAAAATATTTAATTTTAACTTCTTTTTTCTCCATGAAAACTAATCTTGTTTTAATATCCCCCTTTTTCCAGTAATTGCATTTTCACCCAAATCAAATAATACACCTTTTGGGTAAAATAATTACCCACTAGATGGTTTCCATATTTTCTTCCTTGGTGAAAAATTTCACTTTCAATTGTATTCATTTTCGCATAATTAAAATATTCTTTGGGTAAAATAATTACCCTTTCCATGATTTTATATCTTCTTGATTTGCATGGTGAAAAGTATTTTACTTTGCAGGGAAAATATTTTTGCACTGGTAGTAAAATATTTACTTCCCCAAAATGGATGTTATTATTTGATAAATTTTCCTTAAAATATTTACCACATACTACACTCCCACCGACATTTATATTTTTCCATGATAAACCTTAATCATATGTTTGTGTTTCAAAGCATTGAAGGGACTCATCTTTAGCTCCCACCAAAATTTACTTCTCTCTTCGATAACTTTCTTAATCCAATCATATGCTTATTTATTTTTTTGGGCATCAAATGAAGTCACATTTTACACTTTGATACTAGTTTCTCTCCCCAATAATTTTTTCTTTGCAATGCTACATACTCCACCTTAGCATGATTTTAGGGTTTCTTTCTTGGTTGTTTGCGGGAATGTAGGAAATGCTTGTTTTCAATTCTTTTGACTATCTTGTTCACTAATTGGTTTCTTTAGCATGTCATCCATCATACTCCTCATCTAAACTAACTTGTTCTCAATTTGAATTTCCCTTCATACTTCTATTTCCACTACGCCTTTCGTCAGCAAATTTGTATTCACTATTCAAACCAGATAGTGATTCTTTTGCTCTATCAACAGTTGGTGTTGCCATGTCTATGTTGATATATTTGGTGCAAGGAGGATGTTGGTTTAAACATTTAGCTTTACACATACCAATTATTTTTGCTTGAAACTTCCTAACTCATCTTGCAATCATATCGACTCTTGACACCACATTCCTTTGATGCATTTGGTCATAGAATTCACTTGCTTTGTCTCATATTTCATCATGCGATTTTCCAAGCTTCAATCACAGTAATAAAATGTTGCTGCCATCCACTACTTATTTAAATCTTACAACATCATGTATAGATTTGTGTTGCTCAGTAACCAGGGCATTTGCAATTACAATCATTGGATAAAATATAATTTAGCTATTTGTCTTCTAAAGTCAATAAGCTCGTTACAAGAAAAATGTGGAAGCACATAGTCGATCTCGTACACACATGATGGATTTGTTGAACATAGTGTTAACACTTAATATTGCACCCTTGCTAAGTTGTAAAACTTAGCATATTTGTGAAACATGGGAACCTTTCCAGGCTGTGGTTCACCTAAATGGAAAAGTACCTCCAGAGAAGGTCGGTTCCTCAATACCTCACCTAAAATGGACTAACTACTACTTTAGTGAGAAAAGAGATAAAAGGAAAGACTTTGAATATGATGAAAACTAAGCTCCTACTGAGGTGATGCACCAGAAAAAAAAGTGTTTTTCTTAGACTTTGAATTGCTGTTTTGGCATACAACTAATCAACTTTTAATTGCTTGTGCACAACATAAGGTTTGACATATTTTTGTATAAGTATTTTATTAAAAGGTTTGTGTTTCCTACAGTTTTAGAAGGAAAAAAATATTTTTTTCTTCACAAACTAACACCTATTTGAACTATGACACAAAAAATAACCTACATAAACATATCATTTCTACTTTGAAAATGATGAAAATAAGACATTTATTTAAGGGTTTACACATAAAAACTACAAAATAACATCATTTACCTCACACACACAATTGGAACAAAATATTTGAAGGCCAAAATGCTTTTCTTATTGATAGAAGATACGTATACAACAATACATAATTTGAAAACATGAGTATCTTGCTTGATAAAGTGTTATAGAGTGCCTATTTTCAGTATGAAAATTGAAAATATGAGTTACAATATTAGAAATGAGAAAAAAGAAACTTAGTGAAGTTTACAATGCTGCCTCAAAGTGAAAAGAACTAGAGAAAAATGAAAGAAGGATCTCTTTTTGTTTCCCCTACGCTGGAGAGAAAGTAGGATGATATCTAATGACAATTAAGAGGCTCCTTTATGACTATTGACTGCTTGACTTCCTTGGTGGTGTTGAAAAAGGTATTACCTCTCCTTAACTCCTAGAAAAGCTCCTAAATCTGCTTCTAGATACCTGGAACTATCCTCAAGAAACTCCAATTACTGTCCTTCTCACCATATTTTCCTTTACTATTTGAAAACCTTCCCCTAGATGCTTGTAAGCTGCCCCTTAATTGCTGCTATATTTTCTCTTTAACTCATCCAAATTCTTGCACATGTGTCTTTTATGTTCAAACTACCTCCTAAATTCATCCCAACTACTTATTAATTCATTCAAACTGCCTACTACATTTTAATAGGGCATGTGATTAACTGCCTCAACCACTTCTCTAACAAAGAAATTGACCCCTTTGATGGATTTCAATGTATCTTCATGTTTATAGACTGCCATTTATGATCTTTCAAAAGTTTCTTTGCCACATCAATGATTGTTACATTGTGCTTTGACTAAGCTACCTCTTTCATGTGGTCGCCTTTATGTATATGATGGTTTTCTTCATATAATGCTTTTTTCTTTTTACCATAGTCATCAAATTTTGACTCCCCTTTGTCTTTATGGGATTTATTGTCACTCATAGACCATTTTCAATTATAGATACCATTGTTTTGATATCATTGTCATTATCCTTATTGGTAATAGAGCACACTAAAATAAAAGAATATTACCATTTTCATTTTTTCATCATAAAAAAATGAAAGTCTTCATATCGGCTTGCAATGTGGACTATCCTCTATGATCTTGCAATCTGCTTAACATGATAGTAGACTACCCTTTGCTTCAAACCCTCCTCATTATACATTGAAAACACTGTCCACCTCACATTCATTAAGGATTTCCTTTTTGGTAAAGATGAATATTATTTTTTTTCCATTGAATCACCATAAATAGATTTGCAACACCTACACTTATGACCTCAAGGAATGTCTTCTTCACAAAGTGTAGTGGTCTACTCTGCTTCCTTGGTGATCATGAGATAAAAAATAAAAATTACATTATCCTTTGTCATCTTCATTTTTTTATGTCACTTGTTTATAGGATTGTGCTTTTCCTTTTGAACTAGCACTTCTTGCTAATCCATGACTGTCCTTTTGATTTTGTGGCCACATTGCCTCTTTTCATAGTAGATCTCTACCTCTTGAAAATTGTCCTCACAGTTCACTCTGACTTTATGTATGAGAAGTGATTGTTTATGAATCTTATAGAAGGGTCTTTCTTTTAAACCATGATAAGCTATTGATCATGATTTCCTTTTGGTGCTATGGTGACTGTGATGTCATGACTCCACTATCCTTTATGCTTGAACTCTTTACTATCCTTTAAAAATGAGCTCACTATCACATGTGCACATGTATGCATCGTTCTTTGCTTTGTTATGAAAATGTAGATTAATCACTTGTCTTAGTGCTATCATTTTGACAAAAAATATAGTTTGTATAGGATGATAGGTTGTGTTAGAACACAAAAATGTTGGTTTGAAACCACAAGAGGTTTCCAAGCTCTTGATACGTTTTTGGCTAACGAACAAGACCAATTAATGCAATTGAATCTTCTTCTCTTTAGGCTCTGCTAGACCTAGGTGGGTATACCTATATGGATGAGCATATTTAGGTGATGTGTTTCCTATTTTTGCAATCTATCCACAATGGCAAGTATGAGTGGGATAGATCCAAAGCAATATCAAGCAAATGAATGAATATGTTTAGTTATCAAATATGGTTAAATAGAAGATTTCCTAAGGTAATGGATATGGGTATGGATTATGGGATGAATATAATCAATGCCTTGTTGGGTGATGGAGTCAATGAAATTCTATTGTGGTAGAAAGTTTAATTATTTGGCACTAAGAAAAAATTCTATCTTGTACAAGTATGTAGGGATGTAGCTATCAAACTCCTATTGATCCACTAATTTATTACTAGGCTATTGTGACTCATCCAAAATTATTTTAACCCTTTCTTGAAGGAGGCAATTGAATAAGACCACACAGTTATGCACTGACAACAAGGTATATACATGATATACATTAATTGAAAAACCAATAATAACACAATGGAGACAGAATGATAGCACTCAATTGTTGATTCTTCTTCAATAATCCAAAAGATTAACTTAATTACTATGATATATCCACATGATTTTAATTCCTACTTGAGAAACTAAAATTTATAAACCATACAAGCATGAAATAGGCCCATTGAATTCAGATATTCACTTGGAATAGATTCAGATAATATAAGATAACACTATTGGAGACAATCGAGCAATTATTTCTAGTCAACAAATAATAAACACCACAAATGGATCGAACTCATTGATATTTCATTAATTCTTAAAAATTTAGAGCATGCAACTAATTCATGAAGAATGATAATTGTCTTGGAGGGAATTCTAATTAAAAAATTATTATTAAAGATGACCTTGGGTTCCCTTCTATATACGGGAAGTAAACAAGCTTCAAGCCAGTTACAACGTTTCACAATGCCTTTACATAAAGTTTGTTAGACATAACTAAAACATGAATTAAAGAGATAATCAAACACATCTTCCCGCTCGGTTAATCTTCATAGAAGTACCCATGGTCGTCGAGGACCTGTTCAAGATATTTCCTCTCCATGATGTACATAATCAATCTTCTTTAGAGCCCAATAATTTTTCTTGTCACTTATTAATTGTCAGGTCGCTTGGCCATTTGAATTCTTGTGTAGCGGAAAAGTTTGTAAGGTGACTCTTTCATCTTTTATCCAAGAGGTTTCTAACATCCACCACTAACTTTGTATATCCACTGTCCAGCATGATGATCCCATCGAGTAAAGTATGGAACTTTTTGAGATTGATCTCCCCATCATCCTAGGGATAGAACTTGCTTTGAATAATTCCCTTTACTCCTGCAATTTGAGCTCATCTGCAACTTGGTTTCAGATATTATGAGTGAAGAATCTCAACTTGTTTCATGTATTTCAATACCAAGATACATTTTCTCCTGAATCATAAATTTGCATAATTCAAATATTTGTGTCGAGCTTAGTTTTATGTTTTGATGTTGACTAATGTGATTGGTGTGTTTTAAATGACCCAATGACTTAGTTACCGCACTACCCCGTGTCATTTTTTGCTCCCCTGTGGTACTGCAATGTGTCTTTAGTACCTTTCTTCAATGTACCGCTCTACCGCAGGCTCCCCCTGATGTATAGCGGTATAGTGTGGAAGGTGCAGTGTAAGGTAGTGGCTCCTCTCACCATCCTACCACAAGATACTTGGGGATGAACTATGGTAGAGAGGTATGGTATGGGTGTTATGAGGGGTGGCTAATGTGATAACAGTATCGTGGTAAAGGGTGAAAATTACTTTATGAATGGTGATAATGTGATTTATAAGAGTAAGAATTTTGGATTTTTTAATTGATAAAATACTTATATTTTTTATGAAAATTCTGGTTTCAACAGCGGCTCCAGTTGGGGATGAATGATTTACCAATCATTGCAAGAATCTAGAATATCTCTGAGTTCAGACTAGGTGTCCCCTTCATATAGTTTTTATAGGATATGAAAAAAATGGAACTATGGTGAGGATGGAATGAAGATGGATATGGAGGTGAAAATTATGGAAATGGAAATGATCCTATACTACTATACATGAAAAGAAACTTTGTTTTTATTGATGGAGTTCTAGGATTGTCCATGTGCTGGAAAGTCCTAGTCCCCTTTTGATTTCCTAAACCATTTTGTATGGAATGAATAGTAGTATCTTTGAGAGTTTGTTAAGAAATGTCCATGCACTAGCAACACTTATCCCTCTTTATATTACTATGCATGGAATTGGTGATTTGATAAAATGAAAAGTCTTAGAAACTGTCCATGTACTGGAAGTTCCTATTCTTCTCCAGACATGTTTTGCAAATAATAAGAGTCCTCTCCTCCTTTTTCAATGATAGCAAAGGGACCTAACCACAAGGCTTCAAATTTTCCATGCTTTCCCTTTTCTTGGCATCTAGCATTCCACATTAGTAATAAATCATTCACCTCAAATTTTCTATCTTTGGCTTTCTTATCAAAAAGATATTTCATTTGTGATTGCAACTTCATATTTTTATTTTGGGCTATTCTCCTTAATTCATCAAGTTCTACAAGTTTCTCCATCCTCTCCTCCATTGGTTCTGGAACATCTAAGTCTTCTTCAAGGATGAACTTGTAAACTGGCAAAAAGTTTTGCAATGGCATCCTGGCTTGTGTTCCATACACCAGTTCAAATGGAGACTTTCCAATCACCTTCTTTATAGTAATCCTATCCGCCCACACACCCATTCTCAACTTTGAGTCCCATGCCTTCTTGTTCCCATCTAACATCCTTCTTATGATTTTCAAAAGACTTTTATTATTAGATTCTTCCTGATTGTTTGCTTGTGGGTAGTAAGGGGTGGCATAAGAAACAATAATTCCCATATGTGTCACATTTTTTTTTGAATTCATCAGACCTAAAACACATCACATTATCTGTGATCAACCTTACTAGTGTGCCAAATCTAGTTATTATAATCTCCATCAAAAAAATTATCACCATCTTGCTTGTTGCTTGTTTAGTTGGGATTGCATCCACCCATTTAGTGAAATAATGAGTTGCCACTAGTATCCATTTATGTCCTCCACTTGACTTTTCCTGTATTTCCCCCAAAAAATCAATTCCCCATTGATGGAAAGGGGCTTCTACTTGTAAAGGTCTAAGTGGTAGAGCTCCTTGATATTTCATCTTTCTTGAGAATTTCTGACAAGATTCACACCTCCTTACATATGCAAAAGAGTCATTGAAAACCTTAGGCCAGTAATAGCCCGCCCTGAGAATCTTATGTGTAGTAGTTTTGGTGGAATAATGACCTCCACACACTCCTTCGTGCATCTCCCTCAAGACATCTTCTACCTATGATTCATCTAGACACAATAATAACACTCCATCCCTATTTTTCCATAACAGATCCCCTTCTATGAACACGTACTTGGATTCTTGCAACTTTAGAGTTCTCCTTTGATTATCATTCAATCCTTTAGAGGGTACTTCATGTGTCTAATATAATAGACTATGTTTGTGTACCAAGGAGTATGTTCAATGCTTGCAATTGCACCATCCTCATTCTCCACATTGCAGATTTGGTTGGCTTCAATGTTTGCTTCTGCCATTAGTTTTCCTAGACCCTATCCCCTTACTAGCTCAGTAATCTAAATTTTCATATTAAATTCTTCAATCTTATTGATCCATCTACATCTCCTCCTTTTCACCTCTATTTGTACCAAGATATATTTTATAGCTATGTGTGGTACACATGCAATCACTTTGGTTCCAATCAAATATGGTTTGAAAGATTTTTTTGCTTTGAACAATGGATAAGCTTGTTTCTCCATAATATCATACTTTAATTCCAACCCTTGTAGTGATTTGCTAAAGAAGGATACAGGTTGCTCATACCCTTCATCATTATTTTGTAACATAGCAGTTGCTATGGTGTGGAATGAGGCAAATGAAAATATTTGGAAGAGTTTGGAAAAATCAGGAGATTTTAGAATAGGGGCTTCTTTGATGGCTTTCTTGATGGATATAAAAGCACCTAGGGCTTCTATAGTCCAATCTATTTTTTCCCCCTTCTTCAACATTTTGGATATAGGTTTAATAATCTTAGGAAAATTTGACACAAATCTCCTAACAAAGTTAATTTTTCCAAAAAATGATTGAATGGCTTTGATAGTTTTGGGAATGGGGATTTTGTCTATGGTTTCTACTCTTTTAGGGTCTATTCTAACTCCTTTTGATACAATATTCCCCAAAAGCTTACCCTCTGTGACAAAAAAGTGACATTTCTTAGGATTGAGATTGATACCATATTCAAAAGCCCTGATAAATATTTTCTCCAAGTGTTCTACATGGTCCTCTACCCTTTTGGATTAAGTAGTGAGGTTATCCTAGTACACGACCATTATAGTATTGATTAAATCTGTAAATGGCACATCCATGGCCCTTTGGAAAGTTTCCCCTATATTTGTGAGACCAAATGACATTCTTACATAGACATATGTCCCCCATGGTGTAGTAAATGTTGTCTTGTATTGCTTAGAATCTTTAACTTTGATTTGATTGTACCCAGAAAATCCATCCATCATTGATAACAACTCACATCCTGTGACTCTCTGCAATATGACTTCCATATTTGGGAGGGTAATTGTCTTTAAGGGAGGCAACATTTAAATTTCTAAAGTCTACACATAGTCTAATATCCCCATTTTTCTTTCTTACTAGGACCAAATTTGAGGCCCATGTTGAATGTCTAATGGGATTAATAATACCTCCTTCTATGAGTTTTGCTAGTTCCTCCTGCATTTTGGGCTCCAAGGTAGGGTTAATAGGCCTTTGTTTTGTCCAAAAGGTTTGGTATTTGGTTTAAGAGGTATTTCATACTAGAATAGATCTTCTCTATATGCTTTCAAGTCTTCATATGACCAAGCAAATACATGTTTGTACTTTCTAAGCAAGGAAATCAAAATATTTCTCACTTTTGGACTAATTTTCTTACCAAAATAGACTTTTTTGAAGCTTCCTCTGTCCCAAGATTAATCTCTTCTATATTTTCTTGTTTGACTGGGGCTTGTTTAAAAAATTTCATGTATTTGTTATCATACACCCTTTCCAATGCTACCAATCCCTTTGGTATTTTATTTGTTTTTAACTGGACAACTTCTTATCCAAAAAAAGTCTCCTTCCCGTCCTTTATTTCAATAAAAGCATTAAAGTTGATCTCTTGTGATTCATATTGATCAATGCAATGGAGGAAGCTAAGAAGATCTTCGTCATTGTTAAAAAAATTCCAATTGTATATATTGTCTGGGACTACTGGTCTGGTTTTATATTCCACTTCTTCAATTCCTAACATAGTGACATCATCCCTTTTCAATGCAACATTCGCCAAGAAATTTTCCATGGTATTTTTTTATCTGTCAATCCATTGAATAGAGAATGCATCAAATAGTTCAATTGTATCTCACACAACAATCCTATATTGTTTTAATCTTTTATTTTTGGTAGAATATTTTGATCTCATTTGTGAAATCACCAATTTTGAATCTCCAAAAGTAGTCAGTAATTTTATTCCATGTTTGGTGGCCATATTTAATCTTGTCAATAGAGCCTCATACTCTACTATATTATTTTTACATTCAAATATCAATAGGAATGAATATTTGAATGTCTTACCCTTGGGAGATATGAAGACAAATCCTGCCCCATTACCCTCTCTACTGTAGGCTCCATCAAAATACATCTTCCATAACTTGTGTTTTTCATTACTAACCTCTCTAGTGATTGGATCCATGTTTTTTATTTCAGGTATGATAGGCTCAATCCTAAAACTTCCCAAGTCGATATCACAAAAACAATTGAGTTGGTTTTGATTGACTTGTTCTACAATTTGTTCTACCCTTGGTTCTCTATATAGTTTGACCTCTTCTCCATTTATTGGTATAGTAGCATATGACAAGTAAAATTGTACATTCCCACCTACTGCTACTATCCACTATCTTGATAGTAGCATCCCAAAGTGTGGTGGTGTATTGATTACAGTTATTTCTACCCTATATACTGCTTGTGGATAAGCAACCAATTTCAATTCCACATCTTTCATGACTCCTATGACAAGGATACACCTACTATCCATGGCATAACATTTTCCCCCATTAGTGTCTATTGACATGCCGAGTTGTTTCATTATTCCCATAGGCATGATATTAATGGATGCACCTAAATCAATCATACAATTTTTTACTAGTTTGTTGTTGATCAACATAGTGGTGAAGAATGGTTCAACTTGTGGAGGATTTATGAATACATGATTCAAACAAACTTCTAGTATATTTGTGTGTCCCTGCTTGACATCATTTATTTTAATGATTTCTTTGCTTCCCACATTTCCTTTTGCTTCATTCGATATTAGTTGAATAGCGTTGTCCCTATATTCTTTTACTTTCATCATTTCTAATAGTGGCACAAATATTTTTATTTGGGACAATGTTTGTGTAAAGTTGAATGAATGAGAATTTTTTGTTTTGGGTGTCTTCTTTTGTTCCAAGGGATCTCTTTTATCTTCTTCCTTTTATATTTTAGTTTCATCATGCTTTTTATTATTTCTATAAATTTCCTTATTTTCTTCTCTTGGAATCTTTTTTTGCTCATTTTTATTTAGCCCTTTGCTTTCAATTTTCCCAGATTTATCATGTGATATCTCCTTATCTATGATAAACAATTCTCTTGGAGTGCCACTACCTACATTTATTGTTCAATTCCTCAATGTGTACTTTCTCCTTGCTTTCTCTACAACAGTAGTAGTCAAATTTTCAATCTCTTCTTCTATGGGTCTCCTTAACCTGTACTTATTTGATTTAGGAAAAGGGCATAGGAATGGTTCTTCTTGAATTTCATTATCATGATTAGAAAAAAATTGTTGTTCATCCATGTGGATATGATATCTCTGATTATTCACATCATATTCATAACCCCCTTCTTCTGAGGATGAGTACTCTTCTTCCATCTGGTGAAAATTTTGTGAAGCCATGTAAATAGTGTGATCCTTTTCTTCCTCGTCATATTGTATTTATTCTTCTTGTGGTACCGATTGTGCTACCACACAATGTTCTGGGGAATGTGGTGTGTTGGATCTGTTAAAATTAGATGATTTTTGCATATTCTTCATATCCCCTGAGTCTCCATATGAGTATTTCCTTGTGCATGTTTCCTTCATTTCATAATTTTTTTGCTCATATTTTGGCTTATATCTAACCCCTAAATTATCTATCTATGTGTTTTCCACATTCTGGTTCATATCGGCATGAGAACACCATTGTTTCCCCAACCCATTGTGCGTTTTCTGCTTGCATAAGTCTGAGTTGCCTATCAACAAGACTTATTATTTGTCATAGCGACTAGATTTTATTTATAGGTGGTTGTTGGTGAGACCTTGGTTTTGTTTCGGCGATCGAGTATGGGTTCTATCAGCAAAGGCTTGAGGCATCGATATATATCATACCAAATCTATTGTGTCTTGTCGGTAGTATCTTTTAATTTTCTTTCGGCGAAGGTTTGGATTGGTCTTGGTAGACAGGGATGACTACAAGGTGCTTTGGTGTGGCTTGGTGTTGTCTCCATGAGGTCTCCCCAATTTTATCAAGTTATAGCGATAGTGTGGTGTGTAAAGGATTTTCGGTATAGTGTTGGCATTCCTTATAACCTCTCCCCGATACTGATTTGTCTTGGCGATAGCGTGTGGGGAATGATTTTCGGCATAAAAAGTGCTTTGTCTCAGAAAACAGAAAAGAAGCATGGTGTGGGTCTTTCAGAATAGCAAGATGATGTGTACGGGAGGTCCCCCCGAAGGTTGGATGCTATAGCGATAGGTGGAGGATGGCTATCAGTGTGAGATATCTTGTGTCACAGCGACATGGCAAAAGGCAAAAAGGGGGCTCTCAGAGTAACATAAGGTTTTCGATATGATGTCTCCCCGATATCATGAGGCTATGGAAAAACACAGTGGAGACATAAGGGTGCTTCTTGACTTCGGTATAACATGCGGGTAGCTACGGCGAGTGCGATTAAAATAGGGATGCAAGCGGAATGATAAGCGAGTGAATTGCCTTCGGCAGGATGATATGGATGTCTCACCAACTGCTCACTAGTGAAAACAGAATTTTAGAATGCTGAGGCTGACATGAATACACTTGAAGACCATTGCCTGCCAGCTTGATTGGAGCCTGAATCTTGTGGAGGCCGACATAATACTTTTCATTTGATATTTTTCTCATGTTGGTGTATAAATAAGCATGTTGTGGTTGTTAATAAAGAACACACATGGGATTTTTGATTGACTGCAAAATAGATATAGTAGAATAAAAATTATCAAACCAAAGGCTATTGTTGCATGATTCTCACAATGGAGGTATTTATGAGATTCAGTTGATGTTTCTACATTTTCTCTCTTGTCAATTATCTGTTGAATTGAAATGAAAAATACTACTAAGTTGTCTCCATGAATGATTTTTCTGGTTGTTTAAATTAACATAGCAAGTTTATGTTTGATTTATCAATACACATTTGTTGTATTTGTGTGATAAATCAACTAGTTCTTTCAAGCAAAGATTAAATCCTCTTATTGATCACAGTAATCAGAGAAACTCATTTTGGATTATTGAAGTAGAACTTAGTAGTTACATGGTTGCATGTTTATACATGTTGTAAACAAAGCATATGCCAGATAATTTGTGTCTTCTCTAGAAAGTGTTGCTTATCTTGATCTCATTTGACTCCGCATACCCAACAAGGCACTAGTCTCTACACCTCATCATTATAAACTCATTATGTTACTTTTAATTGAGTATTTAGGATTTAGAGTAGAATATTGTCACTGTTTTCAAAATTGAATTTCATTTGTTTACTCCAATGTGCCATTGTGAACAAGTGTTGTAAGTGGATTGATTGCAAGTTAAGTCTACATTATTCAGAGAGGTACACCTGCCTTGGTCTTGCAGCACCTAAAGAGTAGAAGTGATCTATATAGGATCTAGGACTTATTGCTTACAGAATGCGTAACGTAAAAGATCAATTATTACAACGATTAACATAAATGATTACATAATTAAATGCTCAAATGAATAAATGAACATAAAATAAATAAATGCCAAGATTATGAACTGAACAGAAAGAGAGAAGAAACCACAATTGATAACGGAGTTCATCCCTAAGGACTATGTCTCTGGGCCCCTCTCCAATGGAGTGACCGATCTGATTATACTCCAAAACAGTTACAATTGCTTCAAGACTATCTCCTTCAAGCACAGGAGCATGACATTACTCTGATGTGCAGAAATGTCTTCAAATATCTCGA
Organism: Sequoia sempervirens; assembly: GCA_007258455.2. Lineage (NCBI taxonomy): Eukaryota > Viridiplantae > Streptophyta > Pinopsida > Cupressales > Cupressaceae > Sequoia > Sequoia sempervirens. Next base: position 169,147,247 of record VDFB02000015.1, on the reverse strand, counting down.
GCATTCTCTCGCTATCTCCACTTGGACTTTTAAAATCAAGGCCTATACCCCTCCTTTTATACAAAAAAGTTTGCCTAATTAGGCCTAACCACTCAATTAATTGCATAACCTCCCTGATCAGCTTGTATCAGGTCTAATTTGGCTTCTGCAATCTTTTGGTTTTAGGTGGTTGAGGTATATCTTGTTTGTTTTGGCTTAATAAGCCATTTGTTAGGCATTCAGCTAACAATCATACATCAAAACCAACTGCTGCCCCTAATACTTCAGAATTGTCGCGTGGCATAGCGGTGACATTCTATTTTGTTATATCGGTGGTCGGCGGTTCCAACCCCGCCGACCACGCTTTACCCATGCATTCCAACAATCTAAAACAACAAAACCGACCGCAGGCTATACTTAGTTAGCGCCAACAGCCGACGGTGTAACGGTTGAACGGTCCGATGATTGCGGGGAGAACGCGGGTTCAAACCCGAATAAGAAATTTTGTTAAAACAAACAAATCTGTCGATCGAAGGTGGGCGCCTACCACGACGCCACGTGTCAAAATCTTATTGGTGAGAATGCACTGACATAGATGAACCGTACGCCGACTGTCTCATGACGTGTCTCACTGCTATTCGCCGAAACTGTTGACTCAGCCGCCAACGTGTCGAGCTCTAATTCGCCGGAGGTGCTGATGTGTCATTGACTAGACTGCCACGTGTGATGCCACATAGGAGTACAGAGAGCCACGTCCCTAGTACAGAGGACACGTGTCAGTTGCTGATTGGTCTGTACGGTCTGAGTCACTTGCCATGTGTCAGGCTGAAATCCGTCCACTTGGCTTCTGTATTGTACGGACTGACACGTCAACATGATGACGTCATCATCTGTCCCTTCAAGTTGACTGAAGTTTGACTGCTTCTAACTCGAACATAAGACATCGGATTTCGATGAAACGAACACTGTCGGAATCGTCTCGACGAGCTCTTTGCGATGACGTCGATTCTGTCAAATTCTGAGATGATTATTTTTTTCGCCTTCTGGATGCCCCTGAAGCCAGTTTGACTGGAAGTTTGACTGCCGTAACTTGCACAAACGGAGTCCTTTTCGCCCCATTCAAGTTGCGTTGGAATCAAGACGTCGTTCTCTTTCTGATGAAGCTAAAATCTGGAGTATTGGGAATAGTTCAATTTCCACTGAAAAATTGTCCCCCGGATCAGGCCTCCCCACTGGAGAGCTTTTGGACCTCCGAAAGCTTGATTACTTGGAAAGTAAGTGAGGGTAAAGTTCCCTCACTTTACCAATCTCCATCCATCTTGCTTTGTTTGGATGCATCCTCTTCAGGCCCACTCTAAGGTACTCAACATCTCCTCTTCGTGAAGTTCTGACATTCCTGTCGAGAATAACATCTTCTGGCAACTCTGACATGTACTCTGGTGAAAGGTCATCAACTGATGGAACTTGAATGTCTGAGACTTCATCTAGGATCATTGGAGGCTCATACAGTTTCAAATTCTCAACATTGACAACCGAGTAAATATGCATGTATGGAGGAAGATTGAGGCGGAAGGCATTAGTACCAATCTTCTCAAGGATCTCAAAAGGACCATATCTAATTGGCTTAAGCTTTTTACCTTCACCTTGCATCCTTTCCTTGCTGATATGTAACCAAACTCTATCTCCAACCTGAAAATGATGATCACTGCAATGCTTGTCATGGCGAACCTTGTATTTTGCTTGGCTCTGTTCCAACTGTGCTTCCACTGCCTGATGAATTGCTTGGAATTTCTGGATGAACTTCAAAGCCTTCTCTGCATCATGGCGTCCATCTTCAACATCATCTTTCCCAAAAGCAAAATCCATCGGTGTCCTGGGCATATAACCAAAGCATGTCTCAAAAGGAGACCTCTTAGTAGAAGAGTGTGCTGGATGGTTGTAGGCATGCTGCACATAATGAAGACTCTCATCCCGCAACTTAGGATGCTTGCTACAGTAACCTCTGAGTAGATGCACAACTGTCATGTTTACAACCTCTGTCTGTCCGTCAGTCTGCGGATGGAAGGCTGTACTCTTCTTCAGCTTGGTGTCCATGAGTCCCCACAAAGTTGACCAAAATTCCCCCAAGAATCGAGAATCTCGATCCGATACAATAGAAGTAGGTAACCCAAAATGAACCCATACAAATTGAAAGTACATATGAGCTGTCAGTTCAGCAGTGACTTGCTTTTTACATGGCATTAAGATACACATTTTGCTGAATCAATCAACTACTACATACAAATAATCATGTCCCTTCCTAGACATAGGTAACCCCCCTACAAAGTCCATTGACACACTTTCCCATGGACGAGAAGGTACAGGTAGAGGTGTGTACAAACCCAATTTCATGTTACTAGGCTTACTAGTTGCACACATAACACAACCTCTAATATACTTAGTTACAGTTTCTTGCATACGAGGCCAATAACAATATTTCTGCAGCTGAGTCAATGTTTTGTTTACCCCAAAGTGTCCTGCAATCAATGAGGTATGTGCTTCTCTAATCACCTGTGCTTGTTCATCTTTTGGAACACATAATTTACCCAAGTGATATAACAGTTTATCTTGCACATAATAGTCTTTCTCTTCTACATGTTTACCATTCATTAAAGCAGCATAGATATCCTTAAAGTTCTCATCATTAGCATATTGTTCCTGAAAACTTTCATGAACCATAGAACTATTCTGAAGGATTATCAAAGCATTCATCATAGGAGGTCTAGAGAGCATGTCTGCTACTTTGTTATGGGTTCCTTTCTTATACTTAATAACCAAATGAAACTGTTGTAGAAAACCCATCCATCGAAAGTGCCTACTTTGTTGCAGTTTAGTTTGTGAGTGCAAGTATTGAAGTGGCTGGTGATCAGTGTGGATTACAGTTTCTTTCCCCATTATGTAATGTTTCCATTTTTAACACTCTGAACTAAAGCATAAAGTTCTTTATCATATGTGGGATAGTTACTTACTGCTCCTGAAGGCTTCAGAGTGGTAGCAAACTGGTTTACCTCCTTGCATGAGTACTGCTCCCATGTCAAACCCACTCGCATCTGTCTCGATCTCAAATGGTTGATGTAGATCTGGTATGGCCAAAACTGGTGCGGTGCTCAACTTTCCCTTCAAAGTGTCGAAAGCCTTCTGTTGTGGACCTCCCCACTGAAAAGTTGCTTTTGTATGGTTAATGTATGTAATGGCGATGCTATAAAAGATAAGTTTGCAATAAAATTTCTCCAGACTGAACTGCACCTAGGAAACTTCTGACCTCTGTGACTGTACTTGGCTTAGGCCATTTTACAATAGCTTCGACCTTCGAGGGTCTACTTTCAATTGACCACTCCCTACGACATAGCCTAAGTACACTAAGGATGTCTTAGCAAATTCACATTTAGACATCTTTACATATAATTTTTCTTTTCTCAATACATCAAAGACTTTCTTTACATGACTTACATGATCTTCCCAAGTTCGACTGAATACAAGGATATCATCTAGATAGACTATGACAAAATCATCAATAAAAGGATGAAAGACATCATTCATGACTCTCATAAAGGTAGTTGGTGCATTACAAAGCCCAAAAGGCATAACCAACCACTCAAATAGTCCCTGTTTTGTCTTAAATGCAGTCTTCCAGATATCATCTTCTGCAATTCTTATCTGATGATAACCACTTCTCAAATCTAACTTAGTGAAATAAACTGCATGTTTTAATTGATCAAGTAAATCATCTATTATGGGAAGAGGATACCTGTTCTTTACCGTTATCTTGTTCAAGGCACGATAGTCGATGCACATCCTCCAAGTTCCATCTTTCTTTGGAACCAAGACAATTGGAGAACCACAAGGAGATGTACTAGGACGAATTACTCCTTTTTCCACCAACTCTTGAACCTGCTTTTTAATTTCCTCATTCTGCATAACTGATAAACGGTACATGCCGATATTAGGAAGTGGCACATCCTGCTGTAACTGGATTTCATGCTGTATCTCTCTCTTGGGTGGTAACCCCTTGGTTCCTGAAACATGTCATCATAAGCGGAAATAATCTTGACCATTTCAGTTTTATGTTTTGGGTCACACCCCTTGAAGGCCTCAGATTTATCATCTTCTTTGGATTTTACAAGCATCAATACAAAGTTTTTACTTGAGTTGACCAACCTCTTCATTTGACCAGCATTAACTAGTGTAAGATTAGTCTTCACCTTATGTGCCCGTACAATGTATTCTACCCCATCTTTAAAAAGATGATACTTATTCTCCCCCCTATAAAAGATTGCTTTTCTGTCATAAAGATAAGGACTCCCTAACACAAGCCCACAAATATCCAAAGGGACCACATCGACTTCTACCTCATCTACAAAGTTTGCAGTGATAGCAAATCTCAATTTACACTGTTTAGTTACTTTTAATTGTGCATCATTGCAAACCCATCCGAGTGGATATGGTTTCGGATGAGGTGTTGTAGCCAAATTAAGTTTCTTTACAACTTCTTCAGATATTAAGTTGACTTGTGAACCCGTATCAAACAGAGTATCAACCTTAGTATGTTTTGTTACAACACGAATGTGAAACAATTCATTTCTTTGCTTATCAATCTTAGGAGAAGATTCTTTACTTGTACTTGCACTGGCATTAGAAAAACTTGCATCAGATGAGAGAGATATACCTTTCCCTTTACCTTGGATTCCGGTAGCAACAATCTTTGTCTCATCTCCGGAGTCTGAACCAAGATCCTGTTGAATCACTGCAGTAGTCTTCTGCTTGCCTTTGTTACCTCCATATCTTTTCGGCCTCAACTCAGGATGAAGCTTCCAACATCTGAATCATCATGCCCCTCTTTCTTGCAATGGGAGCATGTGGGTTTCTCACCCTCTTTCTTAGCTGTAGCTGTTTTCTTCCCTTTGCCTTTATCTTTGTCTTTTTCTTTCCCTTTAGACTTACCCTCAAACTTAGATGGCTTCTTGGAAAAGTTATCACTAAAAGTGTTCTTACCCCTTGACTCTATATGAGTAGCTTGAACAGACACCTCGTCTAGATTGTTGGGACTCAACATCAAAATAGTGTGCCTAAGGTAAGAATGTAAACCACCAATATACTTAAGTAATGTGTCTTGGGTATACAAGGGAACATTTAGAGCAATGGCCCATTTTCCTAAACTCATGAGTATACTCCTGGACAGACTGCCCCTTACCTTGCCTAAAGGTTTGCCAATTCATGGTTAACTGTTGCATGTAACCTAAAGGATAGAATTGTTTCCTAAGGGCAGCAACAAACTCCATCCAAGACATATTAACTTGACCATGGCGAGCAATTTCTTCCCGAGTTTTACTCTCCCACCAGGTGAGAGCTGTACCTCCCAACCGGAGAGTTGCTAATTGAATCCTAGAAGCATCTTCTACTAGGCCTTGAATCCTACAGTATACTTCTACTTGTTGGACCCAATCGTCTAACTTCTTAGCATTTAACTCCCCACAGTATTTAGGTAACTCAAATTTTACATCAAGCTTAATTACAGGCTTAGACTTGCTCTTAAATGGATTTACATTAGAAGAAGGAGAAGGAGGAGGAGAAGAAGGGGGAGAAGAAGAAGAGGGAGAAGATGGAGGAGAAGGAGTTTTTGGAGCTTTCCCCTCTGTGTCTTTCTGATCTTCCTGCTTCTTGCGCTTTGAAGAACCTCCCTTTTCGTGCTTCTTCTTGTCTGCATAAAGTTCCTCCACCATTGCCTTCATGTCAAGGAATAGCTTCTGAAAATCCTTGTCACTAAGCTCTGAACTTTGTCCACCTTCTTTCACTTCCATCTGTGACGGTTGATTAGCTTTTCGTTTTCCAATTTCTGGATTGTATTCTTCAAGTTCTCCTTCGCCTCGTTGCAACCTGGATCTCGTTAGCATTCAAATTGTAATACAAGCCACACACAAAGCTCTGATACCAACTTGATCTATATAGGATCTAGGACTTATTGCTTACAGAATGCGTAGCGTAAAAGATCAATTATTACAACGATTAACATAAATGATTACATAATTAAATGCTCAAATGAATAAATGAACATAAAATAAATAAATGCCAAGATTATGAACTGAATAGAAAGAGAGAAGAAACCACAATTGATAATGGAGTTCATCCCTAAGGACTACGTCTCCAGGCCCCTCTCCAACGGAGTGACCAATCCGATTATACTCCAAAATAGTTACAATTGCTTTAAGACTATCTCCTTCAAGCACAGCAGCATGACATTACTCTGATGTGCAGAAATGTCTTCAAATCTCTCGAGCATTCTCTCGCTATCTCCAGTTGGACTTGTAAAATCAAGGCCTATACCTCTCCTTTTATACAAAAAAGTTTGCCTAATTAGGCCTAACCACTCAATTAATTGCATAACCTCCCTGATCAGCTCGTATCAGGTCTAATTTGGCTTCTGCAATCTTTTGGTTTCAGGTGGTTGAGGTATATCTTGTTTGTTTTGGCTTAATAAGCCATTTGTTAGGCATTCAGCTAACAATCATACATCAAAACCAACCGCTGCCCCTAATACTTCAGAATTGTCACGTGGCATAGCGGTGACATTCTATTTTGTTATATCGGTGGTCGGCGGTTCCAACCCCGCCGACCACGCTTTACCCATGCATTCCAACAATCTAAAACAACAAAACCGACCGTAGGCTATACTTAGTTAGTGCCAACAGCCGACGGTGTAATGGTTGAACGGTCTGATGATTGCGGGGAGAATGCGGGTTCAAACCCAAATAAGAAATTTTGTTAAAACAAACAAATCTGTCGGTCGAGGTGGGCGCCTACCACGACGCCATGTGTCAAAAGCTTATTGGCCAGAATGCGCTGACGTAGACAAACCGTACACCGACTATCTCACGACGTGTCTCACTGCTATTCGCTGAAACTGCTGACCCAGCCGCCAACGTGTCGAGCTCTAATTCGCCGGAGGTGCTGATGTGTCACTGACTAGACTGCCACGTGTGATGCCACATAGGAGTACGGAGAGCCACGTCCCTGGTACGGAGGACATGTGTCAGTTGCTGATTGGTCCATACGGTCTGAGTCACTTACCACGTGTCGGGCTGAAATCCGTCCACTTGGCTTCCATACTGTATGGATTGACACGTCAACATGATGACGTCATCATCTGTCCCTTCAAGTTGATTGAAGTTTGACTGCTTCTAACTCGAGCATACGACATCGGATTTCGATGAAACGAATGCCGTCAGAATCATCTCGATGAGCTCTTCGTGATGATGCTGATTTCGTCAATTTCTGAGATGATTATTTTTTTCGCCTTCTGGATGCCCCTGAAGCCAGTTTGACTGGTCGTAACTTGCACAAACGGAGTCCTTTTCGCCCCGTTCAAGTTGCGTTGGAATCAGGACATCATTCTCTTTCTGATGAAGCTGAAATCTGGAGTATTGGGAACACTTCAATTTCCACTAAAAAATTGTCCCCCGGATCAAGAAGGTTTGATTGTTTCAAACCTTCTTCTGTTACCCTGAAATGTTGTAAAAGCTTGGCAACCTTTTGTGGTTAAAATCCGCATTTTTGAGAGCTAACATGGTGCTTGGTAGACCTCACACCATGGATTTTTATCCAGCAGATACGCTCCTTTTCTTCTTAACAAATCGAGAGTTTCTTTAAATTTTGGTCTATTACTGAAAGGTTTCCCATTCTTCCAATTTGTATTATACAGCATATCTTGTAGTCTTAGTCTTTCATTTTTGTATTGGCTTTCATATCTATTTTGGGGGCTATTAGGAATTTGTGGGATTTTGATGTTATCCCTTTTTCCAATCATGCCACCTTCCTTTCTATTATTTTCAATGGTCAATGATGCTTTCCATGCTTCAGCTAGGCTTTTAGGGTTTTTGTTCCTAAGCTCATATCCAATTTTGGGATCAAAAGCCTTAGATGGTATTCTATTGTAAATTTTTTTGAACCTCTAATTGAATTCATAGACTGTCTCATTCTGATGTTTTTGTATGGTCATGAGTTCATGTAAAGAAAAGTCTAGTGCACATTGATTTCCATATTGTTCAAGGAACTGATCATGAAACTCTTGAATGGAAGCAATAGAAGTTGTTGGTAAATTGTTAAACCAATCTCTAACTTCTTCAGTTAGTGACATCATAAATAGCCTCATATGTACATCTTCATACTGCATATCTAGATCTTGGATAAAAGAATTAAAATTCTTTAAGTTTTCCTCAGATGTGACTACACTACTTACTGTAAATTTTGGGAGAAGACCTGTCCAATTGTTGTCCATAGGGTAAGGATATACTTGGAATCCTACTAAGTCAAATTTTCTAATCATAGTTGTGTAGTGCTGAGGAGGTAGGTTTTGAGGATGTTGATATTGGTATAATAGATTATTGTATTGTACGTGGGGTAGTGGCATATATTGTTGGCCAGGGGGTGGCTAAGCATTTGGGTGTTGTGATGGATTTTTAGGTGGAGCATTTGATGGTTTGTATTGATTCCCATATTTCTTTTGTGGTGCTTTTGGTGGATTTGAAGGTCCTGCATTAGTATTATTTTTCTTGTGAGGTGGTGTGTATTTAGGGAGGTTAGCCATATGAGTATCAAATTGGCCTCTTTGCAGCTTCAAACCTTGGAGTTATTTTACCACTTCGAGTTTTTGTTGATATTCTACTTTCTTTCTTTCCAGTTCTTGTCTATCATACTCCAACTGTGCATTTAATTATTCCTAAGTCATATATTCATAATTTTTGTTAGAGGCTACATTATCAATAGGCTCATTGTGGTTCCCTTGGAGTAATGCCATTTTATAATCATATTCATGTTGTCTCTTGGTTTTTTCAGCCCTAAATCTAGCCATGAATTCTTCAACTTTCTTAGGATCTGATTGAAAGAAAGGATTCCTTTTTTCTTCAAGAGTGTGAGGTTCTCCAGATGAGCTATTTTCATTTTTCAATGTATCATAGAAATTATATGTCTCAAAGTGTGGTTTTGATGTTTTATCCTTATTTGTTATGCACATTTCATCATATGCCTTCTTACCCTTATCATTCTTATGTGTCCATTTACCATTGTCATTAGGACCTTCTTTATATAGGGACCTTTTTCCATGCATGGTGTGAGCTATTCTGATGGTTTGAACTCTAAGGTTTGTTCTTTCTATGTGTACTTTACTTTATTAGTCACAATGTTTTATGGAGTTTCCACCCACCTTGAAAGAGTGGGATGAATGATCACTGGTTAGTGACCAGAGATTCAATGCCCTCTTCCTAGCAAAGTTAACTATCAATTTCTTTTGATTCTATTGTGATTCTCAACCTAATATTGGATATTTTGATTCCCCAGTGGAGTCACCAATCTGTTAGAACTTAGAAACACTAGTTTGAAACCACAAGAGGTTGCCAAGCTCTTGATAAATTTTTGTCTAACGAACAAGACCAATTAATGCAATTGAATCTTCTTCTCTTCAAGCTCTGCCAGACCTAGGTGGGTATGTTGGAAAAATAAGGACATACAACTAAGAGGGGGGTGAATTAGTTGTTATAGAAATTCAATTTTTTTCTAGCTTAACTTATCCTTAATCTCAAATCTGATGAATGAACAATTAACCATAAGCAATTAACACATCAGAGAGATAAAGGACACCAAGATCTTTTATGTGGAAACCCTATTAGGGGAAAAACCACGGTGGATGTTAGTCCACAAGATTATACCATGCTAAAATTATAATGAAAAACAATAAGGGGAATGCACATGCATTCAAACACACTGCCTAGAGCTCACTACTCAATTAAAAAAGGGGATCACTACCCAACAAAGTTAGATTAAAAATTTGGAGGGTATGAACTGAGAAAATAGCTTTTTCTCAAGCCTGATTAAAGTTCCAATTAAGCTCAATACTTCTTCACACTTCACACAATCTTCTTCACACTTTTCTCAGTAATGATATTCACACATACACACATAGGAGCACATGAAGCATACTTTCCACTGATCACACAATCGCTCTTATATATCCGCTACAGGAGATTTCATCACAACATGGTCGACCAAGAAAAATAAATTATATTTGCAATGTTAGCCTAGATTAATAGCTAAATTTTAATATGAGCCCACCAAGGTCAGCCAAAACATAATGGAGACCCAAATTAATATCTCCAACAAAAAAATACTTTAATTAATTTCACCTCGAATATCCACAACACACTATCATCAACATGTTGGCTAGGAACATGAAAAACTAAACATGCGCAAGAAAAGATCTTCAATCACGAGCTCATCGGATCAAGTTGACATACCAAAAAGATATAGAATGAACTAGAGACATCTAAGAACACCAAGAAACAACATAGAAGCATCCACAACAATTGAGATAACCAAAATCACACAATCTTCATTCAGGAACATTGACAAAGACTAGAAAAACATTGTCAAACTATAACTCACATAGAACTTCACGTGGACATCTAAAACTTCTGGTAGATGATCTAGACATACTCAACAATAAACCATTTAATCCACATTAGCTAATCTTTTACATATAGAACAAAACACCTTTATGACCTGCACAGTTCCACTAGGAACCTGGAACACTTTTTCTTATAATTTTCTCAACATCCTCGACATATACAACAATAGATACACCAAATGCTAATAGTGTTGACATAAATGACAACCACATATCATAAACACATCCACAACATCCAACAATCTCCAACAATCTCCCCCTTTGGCATTGATGGCAACACATGATGTGAAAAATACCATCAACCCAACATGTTGACTTCTTCTGCACTTCTCTTCTCAACTTTCACATCTCTTCACAGGGATTTTTCACATTACACTTCTCCCACTTTGACATCAATGGAAAATGTAACCATGACCTTTCCATACACACTCTCTGAACCACATATATGCACATCTGACTACTGCCCCTGAGTAGTAGCCACAAAAACATTAATCTAGATTATAATATAGCAATGAGGCTCATAGATTGATGCAAGTAAATGCATCATTTAGTTCTTATTAGGAGGGGTAATTACCCCTAGCATTCCCCTGAGATACTCAAAAGTATCTTTCGGCAATGGCTCAGTAAGTATATCTGTAATCTATTCTTTGGTAGGCACATACTCCAATCTGACTTCTTTTCTCATTCACTTTCTCCCTCAAGAAATGAAACTTGATTGATATATGTTTAGTCTTAGAGTGTAGCACTGGATTCCTTGATATTTTTATTGTGCTTGAGTTGTCACAGTATATGGCAATAGGATCTTCATATATTACTCTGATATCTCTCAACATCTGTTTAATCCATATCACTTGAGTACAATTATTGGCAACAACAATATATTCTGCTTCAGTAGTAGATAGAGAAATTTGGGTTTTCTTTTTACTTAACCAGGATAACAACTTCTTCCCTAAGAAGAAAGCACCACCACTAGTACTTTTTTTTTCATCCACATCACCAGCCCAATCAGCATAAGTGTATGTACACAAAGTGAGATCATCATCCTTTGGATACCAAAGTCCAAAGTCAACTGTTCCTTTCAAATATCTAAAGATTCTCTTAACAATAGTCACATGTGATTCTTTTGGGTCAGCTTGGAATCTAGTGACCATACATACAACATTCATAATATTCGGTCTACTTTGAGTCATGTAGAGTAATCCACCGATCATTGACCTATACCTGGTTTGATTTTCCTTAGGAGAGTCATCATTCTTAGTCAACTTAGATCCGGTTACCATGGGAGTACCAATAGGTTTGGAGTCTTCCATTCCAAAATTCTTCAATAGTTCTCTCACATATTTTGACTAAGATATGAAAATCCCCTAGTCCAACTATGTAATTTGAAATCCTAGAAAGAAATTCATTTCACCAATCATGCTCATCTCAAATTCACTCTTCATCTCATCAACAAACGTCATGCATAGATTATCATCTCCACCAAAAATGATGTCATCAACAAAGACTTCTATGATTAACTCCTTATCATGATCTAATTTGAACTATGAGTTACTATCAATAGTACCTTTAGTGAATCCAAGCTTCAGTAGATATTTTTCCAATCTGGTGTACCAGGCTCTATGGGCTTGTTTGAGTCCATACAGAGCTTTCTTCAATCTGCAAACCATATCTTCCTTATCTATTAGGTGAAATCCATCTGGCTATTCAATGTACACTTCTTCTTCAAGTTCCCCATTCAGAAATGCAGACTTTACATCCATTTGATAGAATTTATAGTTCTTATAAGCAACATAAGCAAGAAATAATCTTACTGCTTCAATTCTAGCAATAGGGGCAAAGGTTTCTTTGAAATCAATACCTTCCATTTGAGAGTACCCTTTACATACCAGTCTTGCCTTATTCTAGACCGCTTCACCTTCCTCATTCAACTTGTTTATGAATACCCACTTAGTACCAATCACATTCTTGTCTTTGGTCCTAGGAACTAGTGTCCATGTATCATTCTTTTCAATATGTGTCAGTTCTTCTTTCATGGCTTCTAGCCAGTGTTCATCTTGATAGGCTTCAGTGACACTCTTAGGTTCAATCTTGGAAATCAGACAATATTCTTCTACAATTTTTCTTCTAGTTTGCACTTCTTTGCTCTTATCTCTTATGATTTGACTTCCAAAGGGATTCAACTTTACATACCTTGGAGTCTTGGGACTTTCTCAGACTTCTGTGTCTTCTGAACTTTCTTCTACACTTGCACTTGTTTGTTCTTCTTGATTGTCTTGATTTTCTGAAACAACTTGTGGTTGCTTCACCAGAACATATGGAATAATCTGAAGTAGATTTAGTGTTTGAGTGTTCTTCCCTTGATTTGTGTTGTCTTCATTTGAGTTGTAGCTACATCGTCTAGATGATTTGACAGAGTCCTCATCAACTCTGACATTTGCACTCTCAACAATCTTTCTTAGTCTTTTGTTATAACATCGGTATGCCTTGCTCTTTGTGGAGTAACCTAGGAAGATCCCTTCATCACTTCTAGCATCAAACCACTACTGTATTTGACTCCAAATTCTGAAGAATGTTTGTCGAAATATCAACAAACTATTGTTGAAATACCAATGAAACACTCATATAAATTTCATCGCTATTTTTTCATCGCTTTTTGATGAACTTTTAAATGTCGAAACTATGACCCAATATCATCGGTCATTGCCATGGAAAATGGAACCAGTGTTCATTGGAAAGTCAACACAAACTTCGTCCATCTAGCAATGAAAAATAACCACAACACAATGCGAAATGCATCTTTGAAAGTGTCGAAATAACATCAAACATTTGTAAAAATTTCAACAAAAAAATTGCGACGAACTATAAAACTTTTGACATAATTGTTGTACATGCAATGAAAATATCATTGAAAGTGCAACGAAAATATCGTCGCATGTATAGCAACTTCATCAGAAGTTTTATGGTTTGTCGCAAGGTGTTCATTGAAATTTCGACGAATGTCTGTAGGTTTTTTTTTTTAAATTATTCATTCAAATGTATGCTATTACATACATTTGAATGAATTTTGTAATTCTTATTATTGATCTATTATTCGTGCAGAAAAATGTATGGCATGAAACTAACTAATAATAAGAACAAACAAAATGTAAAAAAATATCAATGAACATAAATATTTAGTGAATAGGTGTTGGATTCCTTCCTTGCATTCAATACTTTGACTTGGAGTACTAGTAAATATTAATTAGTATAGGGAAAACCAATTTGTTTTAAAGTAATTATTTTGGTTAATTAGATGTGTTTATGTGATTTATTTCTTGAAAAAAAATGGAAAATAAATTATAATATGACTTCAATTGTCATTTGAACCAATATTGACCTATGGCTTCACTTACATTCTCATAAAATATTAGGCCTCGATGTATAGGGAGAACTAAAATGACTCTTGTAAAATATTATAATAGTAAAATATGAACTTAAAAAATGTAGCAATAGTTGATTAAATCACCCTATTGACATTTTTATCAAATCATTGTACTAAGATATGAAGAATGCATCAAGAGAAGCTCAAGATGTCTTTTAACTTGAGCATAGAAAAAATCTAGTCTGGCCATCAAAGGTATTCAATGAAAGCTTCTTTTATGTAGTAAATATCTTCAGAGGAATGCAATCAATGGCCAAAGCATAACAATCTCATAGAAAGAGACAATAACAAACTTCCAAGGTGCAACCCTCCAGCTGCAAAATACGTTTGCAATTTCTAATTCTAAACTAGAGAGATAGACATAGATCACATAAAAGAATTAAAAATAGAGAAGTCAAATAACCTCTCATATTCATTTAAAAAAAATTCTGCATTTCTTTTCTCATGATTAAAATAGACAACCC
>VDFB02000015.1:168926053-169132791 GCA_007258455.2 Sequoia sempervirens | reverse complement strand
AAATTATCTGGGATAACTTTTCAGTCCCTGTGGAAGCCGACCATTAATGCCTTGACTACCTTCATGAAGCATATAAGTTAAAAAAATTAATAATGACAATCATTGTCAATTAAAACATGAGTAAACACAACACAATATAAAAATATAAATTTAAAACATATCATATATGATAGATAAACAATTTGATCCAATGTATAACCTTGACGATTAACTCTATTATATTCCAACTTCCATAGGCGAGGACATTTTCGTGGTTTTGATGTAGTCTCCTCTTCCTGTTGAAAGATGTTTTCAGTAGTTTGATACGTATGATTTCTATGGAGGAAGTTCCTATACTCATCAAACACTTGCTTTCCTAAACTTGTTGAATGACTAGATTTCATCTTTGGACCACAAATTGGATATGCAAATTTTCCCTTTGTTTGAAGACCTGCAAGATCATATATAATTGGATTAAATATGTCAATTTTTATAATTATATATAATGAATAGATTATTTTAAAAACATGCATGATATCTACTTCATCAAATTAAATATTGTTAAAGTGTAGTCGAACGTTATAACATACCACAAAATGTGTTAGCCCTGGGGCATCATGAATTGTCCATACAAGCATTGCATGGAATTGAAATTTTCTTTGTCCTATTGGTCTAGAGACGTCATACATAGTGACACAATTCCATAACTTTAGTAACTCATCGATAAGAGGCTCAATATATGCATTCATAGATCTTTAACTTGGTACTTACCGAGTTGAATGAACATAAACATTACATAATTATTATAAATCCATTTTATCGCAATATATATAAATTAATGTACATGACTATTGAATGAAAAATATGTCATTATGCAACAAATAAGACAAATGAGATGCTACTACTGCTAAAGAAAAATTGATGTAAACAACACCTCGAACAATCATTGACAACATTATGTGCTCCCTCTTTATTGACATCCATGGAGGAATGTTATTGTTGATAACAAAAATAGGCCACACTAAGTAAATAGATCTTAGCTCTCCAAATGGATTGACACCGTCCGCTCCCAATGAAAGCCTAAGATTACGAGGTTCTTCTTTAAAGTGTGGCCATTTTTCCTCCATGTCCCTAAATGCAGAACCATCTATAGGCATTCGAAGAATGTCATCTCCACTTCTATTCCATGCATGGTAATCCATCAATTGTGCTAAGCTTTCACACCTAAATAATCGTTGCATACGTGGAATAATGGGAATATAATGAAGAACCTTGCAAGGCACCTTTTTTGTTACTTGATCTATTTAATATCTACTGATATGACATTTCGGGCATTCTGTTGCAAATTCATGTTGTTTATGATATATAATATGATCATTGGGACATGCATCTATTTCTTGATACTCCATTTTCATATCTTTCATAATGGCACATAAATCTCGGTATGAGTGAGGTAAAATATTTGATGGTGGTAGCAAAAATTCACCAATCAATCTACAACAAAAAATAATTTGTTTATATAAAGAATATTAATGGTACATATTTCATCCTTTATTTACTAGTGATGAACTAACAACAATTAAAAATGATGAAAAAAGATGACATATATGACATACCTTAACATCCGTGAGATTGTTATGTTTGATAAACCATTCATAACCTTAAAGTTCAACATCAACAATACAACAGAGAGAAGAGTTGTTTTAAAGCCTTCATAAAGGGGCTCGTATGCCTTGTCAAGTATAGGTAAATCATGAACATCATCAAAAGTCATCTTGATCATCATGATCAGTTTCTACTCACTAAATGTGGCATGGATCAATGTATTCGTACTATCATCTTCAACTATTTTTTCTACATGATCATCTTCTTCCATAGGATTAACTTCATCTTCGATATTCACAGCCTCCATGTTCATCCGCTTTGCAAACCATTATCTCTTCAGCTGGATAATCCATAATTCCATTCTAGGCACTCCCATCTTTATAATAATGATAGATTAATAAAATAAACCATGATCATGATCAAGGATTATATATATATAGAAAATGTTAAAACAATATAAACATTTCTGCTATTAAATTCAATCAATATAAAATACATATAATGGAAACAATCTATCAATGGATTTGCTAACGCCCCCTTCAACGGGATTCATGCTGCCTTCATAATTTTTCTTTAGTTGTTAGATTAAAGTCATCTTAATTTGCCCTTTGCAATTACAAGGACAATAATACATTTCCATCACCCTTTCTCTTCAATCTAGTCCACAATCTATCAAGTGTATCTTCATTTTGTTCTCGACTAATATTATCTGACATGATTTTTCTTTACCAAGCTTGACTATTTAGATCTTCAAAAAATATCAAACTCACACTCCAATAATTTTTATTCATAGATAGGTAACATAGTCTAATAATTTTGATATTTTACACCAAAAAAATTTGGCATGCAACCACTCCTACAAAAGAGAAGATAGTCTGAAGTTAATGATCCCAAAAAACACTTTCAAATGCTAATTCCAAAACTTATTAAATTATGATTTTAACATGATTTCCAACCATTGCTATTCCTAAAATCAGAATATTGAACTGATCACAAAATCTAAAAAAATGGAGTAGCCAGCTATAAGAGCAAGACTCCATTCCTAAGGAGCAACAACCTAATCATCATTGCTAATGTCAATGCATTTATCCTTTTAGTTAAAGATGCAATTTGTCACTTCTTATGACGAAGCTTATCCCTAGGCCCCAACATTGAGGTATGATCCCTAATAAAACAACATAAGCATTGGTAAGAGCATGATTAGGGTACAAACCCTAGGCCTCCATAGAAACATAAACAATAACTATAGTGGATTAGTGAGGTTGCAATACCAGAAAGATTGAGACATTGTAGGTAATAACATCTTGCAATCTAAAGATTGTAGCCAATAACAAGCACACTATGTAGCTTATTGACATTTTTAAATGCAATCTACGGTAAGAAGAATGACAGTCACTTGAGATGTGATAGTCAAAAACAGGCTAAGTAGTGACAAGATAATAAAGCTCAAACCTATAGTAAAGTGGAGATTTTAAAAGTAAGTTTCCTTACCCCCTTGCTGACCTTAAGAGTTTTTCAAATGCTTTGAGCAGTGTTTTGAGACTCACCAAAGATGGGAAAATAGTGAATAATACCTTGTGGACTATGAAGTAGTGTCAATAAGGTTGAAGGATCTTAAGAACTACAATACCATGAAACAATGAGTCCCCTGTAGTAAGTAGGCAGTCTATAGGGCATAGTTTAATTTTATAGAAGGATGCTCATGAAAAGAATCTTCAAGTGACAGTAAGTGAGCTGTTTGAGATTGCAGCTGAGGGTACAATACCCAAATTTTAAAGGAAGTTAGCAAAGCAATAAATGTGCAAGAAAAATCGAATCGCATTACAACAAACAATTCACAATGTTATCTTCGCAATGCCTTGAGTTTAAGACAAAAAATCTCATTGTATCTTCATGATGAAAGTGGTGAGCTTAATGGTCACCCACCACAACCATGATTTTAAAATGCTATTGTGCTTATGGAGGCAACATTTTAAGCAAGGCAAGGAGTGGTGGTTTGGAACAATGGAAGGTATGAAAGACTTGATTTATATGCATACTATGCAGTCTAGCTTAAGACAATGTTCTTAGAAGAGATTGAAGGTGGATTATGGAACTCAAGGGTTAACATGATAAGGATAAAGCAAAGACTAAGATCTATTTAAAAGCCATTATCATGAAGATATTAAAGATATCACATGCAAAACCCCAACAGTTGGAGTAATGAATACAGTGCCAAAGAGGACAGTGTAAGCTGGACAGATGAGATCTCCACATTATCTAATTACAAATACATCATTTATTTATTTATTTAATTTAAAAGAAACGGCCTCCCAAACTCTATAGGATACATTGATACTTCAAAAGCTCTCGAAGGAATTCCTTTATTATGTAAATATATACGTATAACATCTATAAGGTCTAGAAAATATTGATCATTTCCTAGAATAGCTGCATTAAACATGGGTTGTGCTTGAATGCACTACATAATTGATATAACACAAGCACTCTGCATATCAACCAGAGTTATAGGCTCTTTATTGCAGCAAGTGGTAATCACTCTTCGATCATGCTATAATTACATCCTATCATGTTAAACTTGAGACAACCTGAATGCACCCAATGATGATTATTGACACCTACATTATACAACTTGAATTAACTACATTATATGAGTGCCTCCATTTCTATCACAACATAGCCACATTAAACTTGGGTCACACATGAATGCATCCTATATTTGTTATAGCACAACTGTGCCACATGACCAATACAGTTATGGATCACATAATTACAGTCACAAGAATTTGTTCCTCCATTGTGATCTTATGGTGATTCCACACAACAAAATTTGGACATGAAATTATCAAAACCCTAAACCTCTAAAAATGAAATATGATGAGATGTTGCTTTTAAATATGATTTTCAAACCTAGAACTACAAATCTAACTTCACAATTAAATTCTAAAGACAATGACTACCCTCAACCTCACATATCTTCTTGATTTTTTATTTTTCCCAAGAAATCATCCTTAGTTCTCCACAAATTGTCTCAAGTAGAGCAAAGCACTGTCGCAATAAATCAGGCACGAACTCACTTTTCTTTATGTCGGCCACAATTTGATTTTTTTAAATTTTTCATGTTTGTTGAAAATTCGACAAAAATATTAGCCGACATTTCGATGAACCCCAGGTTCATTGAAATTTCGATGAACGTTGGGGATAAACTTTCAAAAAATTGGAAATTACACATCAAATTTTACAAGCACCCGACGAACATCAAATTTTACATATTTTGTCAAACAGTTTCGTCGTATTTTGCAGTCAAATGTATTAGTGCTAGATAGTGAGTCCTATCTTTGGTAGTGAGCCTCTTTGTAATCAATTTTGCAATTAATCTTATATTGTGAGTTAATCCTCACTGTGGTTTTTCCCTTATTGGGTTTTCCACGTAAATCTGGTGTTTCTTATAATGATATTGCTTTTTGTTATTTTCACTTCATGCTCATACTTAATAATAGATTAAAGTTGATGTGGAGTTAATAATTGTTTGTGATTTGTGAATGTGATTGGTGACAATTGATTCATCCCCCTCTCAGTTGTCTTGCTCATTTCAACACCAATAAGCTAGGGGAGCCCACCCAAGGCAAGAAAGAATGAAGTCCAAAGAGGGAACAAGTCATCTCCAGGCCACACCATGGTAGCAGGAACTAGAGAGAGAAAATTACTAGCTTCCTCCCCCAACCAACCATAAGCACTAAAACAACCCCTTCCACCAACCAGGAAGTCTTCCTGAAGCATAAACGCCACCACAATGAAATAGTGCAAGGCCTCCTAAACCATGAAAGGATCATACATGAAGAGCTCAAACTCCTCAAACAAGCAGAGGAAGAGGACACTCCAGAAATACCAAGAGACTCAGAGTAACCCCAACTGAGCATAATCACCAAAGGGAAGACAAACAAGGGAGTGCAGAACCAGACCCCTAACTCCAGCAAAGAGTAGAGCTCAAAACCACCACTAGTCACCACCAAACTCATGTCCCCATCAAGGGGAACAAGAAAAATGGGATGCAACACTAAGCACAAAACACCTCCAAGACCCCAACTCAGAGAGGACCCAACACCGTGAAGTTCCTTCAAACACAACAAATCATGAGAAAATTCACAAAAGAAAGCCCTGACAGGAACCAAGCCTAGACGATGACAAGATCACTAGCTCAAAGTCAAAGAAACAAACAATAGAGGATGTGGGGAAGGAATCAACAATTTCACCCCAACGACCCCACCCAAGAACTCCACCAAGGACCATCAAAAAGAGAGAACATAGAGATGTGCCTCCAAATGCCAAGGGATAGTAGCAACCAGGGAGTAGAAGTCAGAAGCCAGCCAAGCAATAGGGTTATCCTCGACAATAATAGAAAGCACACCAGTAAAGTGAACAGAAGGCTAGTAGGACCATCCCCCACCATTAAGTAGCACAAAAATCCAACCCAAATCATCATCGTCATCCATAGAGTCGACATTGGCATCACCTTCTTCTTTAGAAGAATTCAAAAAATGGGAGTCGTTCTGATTCCTGCCTAGATCTATTCCCATTGCAGAAATCCTGATTGAGAGTTTTGTTAAGGTTGGCCTAGAATTCCATTATAAATGTTGTTAGGTTTAGTTTTTTTGAGAATTTTTATTTTTTGGGATTTACTGATAGGATGGAGCAATTAAATTATCAATTATAAATGCAGATAATAGAACTTAAATAAAAATTAATACATGGAGACACAAATTTTTTAACATGGTTCATCTAATGTGGGCTCCATTCATAAAATAAATGTCTAAATTATTTTAATATCTTGCAAAACCGAGTTGCAATGTTGCATTAACCTGCATCACTATTTATATTTGCATGTACACACTCAAATTCCTTCAAACTACAATCAACAATCCACATTGTTGAGTGCTCATTTACCTTCTCATTCCTATGAATTTTTACCTTTCTTATTACCAACAAAGAAAATAGTCACATTCCTAATAGTTTTAAAACTATTTTTTTAACTGAATTTATTAACAAATTATTTTAATAAAATATAGGAATTTTTTTCTTCAAGAGAATTGCCCCTAGCACCCCCCATTGGGGGAATTTTTCCCAAACCCCCATCATGGGCTCCTCTCCCCTTGGGCCCCCAAACCCCACAAGAGGGGTTCTACCCCCCTACAATCCCACAATAATTAATTTGGGGGAAAACACACCTACCAAAGTCACCATAAAATAACATAGAGCATGATTAGGCTCCACATACCAACATTATTAAATGAAAAGGATGGTCTTATTTTTCTAATAATGGAAGCTTTTATACTTGAATAATAAGAAGAACTAGAAATTAAGGTTGTCCTTGAAAAAAATGTAAGGTAGACCTAACAAGGCGAGCATGAAAATTTAGTATAATATTGTATCACATCTTTCTTGAGAAAAATATCAAAATAAACTATTAGAATATTGTATCACATCTCTATGTATATCTAGAGGATAAGACCCAATAGTTGAGCATTCACTAATAGTTTTGAGGGTATTTTTCATAGTTTGATCCATTAATAGAAAGCTTTCTCATTATTCTTTGAATATAAAATATCAATAAATATATTTTTTGTTAGTAACTACCATGTAAATAATTCTTTTAATTTTACTTTACATATATCATTGGTACACCAAAATATACTTAATTACCCATTAGACAATACCAAATGAAAAAAATTTAATGGTCCATTACATACTATATATAGAATAAAATATAATGTAATTCATTAAAAATATATTTTACATATAAAAATATAACAAAACTATAGCAAAACATTTTGTTTAATTTTTTACAATATTTCAATTAATTTTTCCAAAATCATAGACAAAGCTATCTACATCAATACATGCATGCTATTATATCAAAATTTCTAGTTTAGAAATTTTGGTCCTTAAGTAATTGAGCCAATATTGTAATGAACATTCACATGTTTCCAACTTGGCATAGTTAGAAAATATTATTTCTATCAAGTCATTTCATCTCTCATAAATATTATGCAATAAATGTTCAGTTTGGAGACATTTTATGAGGACATGTTTATACTAAGATTGGGGATGAATTGGTATAACAACACTATTTTACTTTTCAAAACTTAATTAACCATAGCAATGGCATACATGCAAGATCTAGTAGTTAAGAACACATTACAAACACATAATTTACATGGAAAACCTTGTGGGAAAAAACCACAAAAAAAATTACTTATATGTGGATCTTCTTGTAGACAACAACCCACTAGAGACACAAATCCCCACAATTGAGCACCAACTCAGCAAGAGACACCAATCTATTCTAATGAGAGGAACCAACATCCTGATCTCCTTGGTTAGGAGGCACCAATCTCCAAATGAACATTATAATAATTTATTTGGAACTTCTTCTTATATATGCTCTAATTCACCTTCAAAAATATGCTCACTACTTTATCAAAATATTCCTTTAGAATCTCTTAAAAATCCCTCATAAATTCTACCATAAAGCTCTAATAAATTTTCTTATATGTCTTATAATTTTACTCATGTCTTCAAAATATTTGCATTTATATGCCTTTTAAAATTGGTCCTTATATGAATGATATTCAATAAATTTCTTTCTTTCAAATGAACTTCACAATCTATTTAAATATCTTCACCAAGGGAAGAAACTTCATAAAAATTGTCATTTCATAATGGATGCAACTCCTTGTTTTATATGCACCCTTTCACCATCATCTTGGGCATTCCAATAGGGATCTACCCCTATATTTTATTATTTATTATTTTTATTTACAAAATTAAAATCCACAAAAATGGGGCACTCTAATAAGGGGGTCAGCCTCTTCATAAAAAATAATTTGCATTTTTTTCATTTATTAATGAGGGCACCAATGAGTCTAAGGGTTGATCCCTAGAACCAAAAATATTTTTATTTTATATTCTTCCAACCTATCATCAACAAATAGTTTCTTCAACTTGACCTTCAAATATCAAGGACAACAATTCCCATTGGCCTTTGAATACACTTGACATCAATGATAATAATTTCCAACAATCTCCAACTTTGTCATTGATGGAAACCTCACAAAGAAATAATCTATAAATACAAGAAGAACATACTTCTCCCCTGAGTGAAATACTCCTCTTACTCTACTCCTCCCCTTTGAAATCAATGGCAAAGGATTTTTTGAGGTTGAAAGATAAAAAAATGAATAGCTCCCCTTAAACACATGTTTTTGTTTAAGAATTTAGTGACTGGATAAGTGTGATATCACTCCCATTTTATGCCTTAAGTACTCAAAAATATCTTTCAGAAGTGGATTGCTGAAAATATCTTTAATTTTTTCTTATGTAGCAATATAATCCAACTTTGTTTTAGAGTACATCATTGAATTCTTTGAATATTCATGGTATTTGTATTATCACATAATATAGATATAGGGCAATAATATTCTACTTTGATATCTCTCAACATTTTCTTCATCCAAAGAACCTAAGTGCAACAAGAAGCTATTGCAATGTACTCCACCTTTGTAGTGATAGTGAAACTAACACTTGTTTCTTTGTCAACCATGAAACGATATTATTTCCTAAAAAGAATGCACCTCCACTTGTACTCTTTGTATTGAATCAATACTACCAACCCAATCTACATCTGTATAGGTTGCTAAGGTGAAATCTTCATCTCTTGGGTGTCGTAAACTAAAATCCAATGTACCTTTTAAATATTTGATTATCATTTTTATCGCGTGTACATGAGTTTCTTTAGGTGCAACATGAAATGTTGCCACCATACCAACTACCCACATAATATTCGGCCTTGAAGTTATCACATATAATAGGCTTCCAATCATTGACCTATAACGAGTCTAATTTTCCTCAAGTGATTCATCATCCTTACTTAATTTACATCCTATTACCATGGGTGTACTCACAAGATTACAATCCTCTAGTATAAACTTCAAAATTTATTTAATATACTTGGTTTGAGAAATAAATATCCCTTTGTCTGATTAAGAAATGTGTCACCCAAGGAACAAATATAATTAAGACCAAGCATAAACATTTCAAATTATTTTTGCATCTCCATGAAAAAATCTTGACACATATTGTGAGTACTTCCTATAAATATAATATCATCCACATACACCACAAATATCAGTTGATCATTACCCATAGTCTTGATATAAATTTTTCTATTTGCAATTCCCTTCTTGAATCCTTATTTTTGTAGGTACTTATCAAGTCTTGCATATCATGCTCTAGGAGATTGTTTTAGTCCACAAAGAGATTTATTTAATATGTTCACATAATCCTTATTTTTTGACAATAAGAACCCTTATGGTTGTTCAATATATACCTCTTTCTCTAGATTTCCATTAAGGAAGGAAGACTTAACATCCATCTAATAGACCTTGAAATTTTTGAAATTGGTAAATGCTAAAATTATTTTGATAGCTTCCAATTTAGAAATGGGGGCAAAATTTTATTTAAATTTGATAAATTTTTCTTGTGAAATCCTTTGCATACAAGCCTTTCCTTGTTCCTTACAATCCGACCATCTTCATTTAGCTTATTTCTAAAGAACCACTTAGTGCTAATAAAATTGTTGTCTTTAGGTCTTGGGACAAGTTCCTAAGTTTTATTTTTTTCTATTTGATTAATTTTCTCCTCGATGACCCCTATCCAATGTTTGTCTTCAATTTCTTCTTTGAAGTTTTTAGGTTCTATCTTGGAAAGAAAAGAAAAAAATTCATGATTTGAAGTATTACCTAGTATTTTCCTTGTCTTAATTTCTCCATCTTTGTCACCTATAATCAAAATATTTTGGATGATTTCTTTGGAAAAATATATATGGTTTCTTAGATGATGTTCTTGATGGTATCTTTGGATCTTTTTTCTCAACTATCTCCTTTTTAGTTTCTTCCTTTGTTTCCTCTTCTTTTCAAATTACCTCATTTTAGGGCACAATTTCTTGTTCCTTTTCATTGTAGTATCTCCCCTCATTTACTTTCACATTTGAACTTTCAATGAATATGAAACCTCTTATTATAACATTTGTACACTTTACTTCTTGAAGAGTACCAAAGGAATATTCCTTCATCAACCCTAGAATCAAAATTTTCCAAATCTTCTTCATCTCTCCTTATGTAACATGTACTCCCAAATATCTTGAAATGCTTTACTATTGCAGGCCTTCCTTTCTATAACTCATATGGTGTTTTCTATTGTTTACTCTAATTTTTCCATAGTTTATAACATAGGTTGTTGTATCAACCACATCTATTCAAAATCTATTAGGTAACTTGCACTCATTTAGCATGGATCTAGCCATTTCTTGGATTATTCTATTCTTCCTTTTCACAACCCTATTTTGTCATGGATTTATTGTAGTAGAGTAATGTATTCTTATCCCATGTTTTTCATAAAAATATTCAAGCTCGTTTGAAGTGAATTCTTGATGAGGGCCACACCACCCAAAACCCACATAAATCACAATAGATACCAACACAAAAGATGTGAGATAAAAAAATGACTCATTTTCAATTATTTTTAGAAAATGAAATTATAGATTCAAAGCTTACATGCTACAACCTCATGGGCTTGATTCATTACAACAAAATCAACTCTGAAAATAAAATCTACTATTTAGAGCCATAATCTGCATTATCAGGCCACCTCCTACAACCCCCATTTAACCCTTTTTATTTTCCCTAATAACTGCCCTAGAATGTTCTAGAAAGTACAAATTTCCCCTTTTTGTTTTTGCACCAAAAATCTCGTCATTTAATTTTTGGCCTAGGAATTTTTTTTATGAAATTCACTTTTTAGAGGACCAACTACATGATGCCATAACTTTTTATCCGAGTGTCCGATTTTGTATTATTGCATATCATTGGAAATCTCTCGATGAGCTCTACAACACATGAACCCACCATAGGTCGATTCAACCACCTTTTCAGCTGTTTTAGGGCCTCTAAAATTTTATATCTGAATTTGAAGCTACATTGGAGAAATTTCTTGGGACGAAAACTTTAATTTCTCCCAAACCCTGCAAGGTATTGAGGTGATTCTTTCGCGAGCCAAATTTTTTTTCAGCTCAGCTCCTTGGGGTAAATTTTCATATCCATACGAGCCCATTTTGGCCGACTTAACAAAAATAGTAAGTTCTCATTTTTCACTACTTTTGATGCCTGGCAGTCTTATACCCCTTAAGTGCCATCATAGGGCTAAAAACAACTAAAGAAAATTAAAAAAAATAAAAAAATTTGGGTGATGCAAGATTTCCCTACACCACTGGATGCTCCTGCATCAGACACCCAAAGTAATTTGAAAAGTGACCCTATCACTTCTCCGAAGTTAGATGGAAACCAAGATGGTTAACCTCAGCCTTACATAATCATGATGAATCTTCAACAAGCCTTCCTCTCCATTTCACCAAGTACTCTACATATTGTTTCTTGTGCTTCTACCCACACGGCTATCCAAGATTTCTTTTATCTCTTCCTTCTCTGAAGTAGGTGCTGGAATTTTCAACTATTCATTTTTCTACCCCTCCTCTATATCACCTTCATGATACTCTTTCAAATCAGCAATGTTGAACACAAGAGAAATATTTATTCCACTAGGAAACTCTACCTCATAAGCATTTCTTGAATCATGCTTCTTTAGGATCTTGCATGGTCCAAACTTCTTCATCTTTAACTTGTTGTATGTACCAACTGGAAACCTTTCCTTTCACAAATGAAAAATGAATTCATCTCCTATTTGGAACTCCTTATACCTCCTTTTCTGATCTACCTGAGCCTTATATTGTGAGTTCATATTATTGATATGTTTCTTCACCTCTTCATGCAAATTCTCTAGGTGCTCAGCAAAATCCTCAGCCTCAACACTACTCGTCTCCCCCTTATTCATCCTTCTTAGTTCATAAGCAATTAATGGACTACTACCATATACAATCTAGAATGGTGATTTACCAGTGCTCCTATTGACGAAATTGTTGTAAGAAAATTATGCCTGTGGTATAATCAAATACCATCCCTTGGGCTTATCTCCAACTAAGAATCTTAGCAGGTTGCCCAAACTCCTATTCACCATTTTTGTTTGTCCATCAGTCTATGGATGGTGTGTAGAAATAAACTTCAAATCTGTCTTCAAATTCTTCCATAATGTCCTCCAGAAATAACCAAAAAATTTGGTATCTCTTCTTGAAAATATACTCTTTGGTAGACCATGTAGTCTCACTACCTCTCTAAAAAGCAACTTTGCAACATGAATGACATCAATGGTCTTATGACATAGAATGAAATGTGCCATCTTTGAAAATCTATCCACTGCCACAAATATGGAATCATGCCCTCTCTGTGTTCTTGGAAAACCAGGAACAAAATCCATGCTAATATCCTCCCATGGCCTCTCAAGTATAGGTAATGGATGATACAATCTAGTATTCTGACTTGTTCCTTTACCCATCTGCATACTCTGCAACTTTGTACAAACTTCTTCACATCTTGTTGTAACTATGGCCAATAATAATTCTCACTAACAAGAGCAATAGTCTTATCTCAACCAAAATGTCTAGCCAATCCTCCACTATGCTTCTCTTTGATTAGATTCTCTCTCATAGAACTCCTTGGAATGCACAAATGACTTCCTCTAAACAGCATCTCATCTTGGATTAAGAAATCCAACCATCTCGTCCTATCCAATGTAAAAGGTTCCAAACAAGCCTTCCAAGCTTCTGCAAAGTCTGGATCTTCTGGATACAAACTCTTGAGTTCATTGAACCCAACAAGCTCTATATTCATCTCTATCAACAAATTTTTTGTTCTACTTAAGGCATCTGCAACTCTATTTGACTTTCCACTCCTATGCTTCAAAACAAAAGTATAACTCTGCAAAAACTCAACCCATTTTAAGTGCCTTTGATTTAACTTTCCTTGGCTATTGAGATACTACAAAGCCTGGTGATTAGTATATAAAATAATTTTTTTGGCAACAAATAGTGTCTCCATTTCTTCAAAGCTTGAACTATAGCATAAAACTCTTGATCATAGACAAAATATTTCTTCTTAGCATCATTTAACTTCTCACTAAAATAGGCAACATGCTTACCTTCTTGACTCAAAACAAATCCTATGGTAGTGCCACTAGCATCACAATATACTTGAAAGACCTTATTGAAATCTAGAAGGGAAAAAATAGGTTGCTTTGTAACTTTCTTCTTCAACATATCAAAAAATTTGGCTACTCCTGTGGTCCACTTAAACTCTTTCCTACCCCCTCTCATTGCTTCAGTTAGAGGTGCACAAATACTACTAAAATTCTTAATAAAATTTATGTAAAAGTTTTATAGAGCATGAAATGATCTTAACTCTGTAATACTACTTGGATTAGGCTATTCAATGATAGCTCTCACCTTCTTTGGATCCATTTTGAGGCTCTTTTCTAAGACAATAAATCCCAGATACACCAACTCTCTCTTCACAAAACTACATTTCTTCAAATTAATCAACAAATTCTCCTCTGTTGGCTTTTCAAAAATTCTTTGGATATGCATCAAGTGCTCCTCCAATGTCTTACTAAAAACAAAAATATCATCCAAGTAAACAATAGAATTTTTTCCTAAAAATTCTTTCAATACCTCATTCATAAGCTGTATAAATGTGCTCAGTGCATTGGTTAGCCCAAAATGCATGACTAACCACTCATACAATCCCTCCTTGGTTTTAAAGGCTATCTTCCATTCATTTCCTTCTCTAATTCAGATTTAGTGATATCCACTCTTCAAATATATCTTTGTGAAGTACTCAGCTCCACTAAAAGAATCCATAATGTCATCCATTCTCGGCAAGGGAAATCTATACCTATTGGTGATCTTGTTGATGGCTCTAGAATCTATACACATCTGCCATTCCCCATCCTTCTTTGGTGCTAGTACTATAGGTACTGCACATGGACTCAAACTCTCTCTGATCAATCCCTTCCACAACAACTCTTGCACTTCTCTATTCAACTCTTCACTCTCTACTGGAGTCATAGGATGAGCTACCTTATTCAGCAAACTGGCTCTAGGAATCAGGTCCATCCATGACTAATCTTTCTTACATGAGGCAAACCTTCAGGTACGTTATCAAAAATAATAGCTTGAAACTCATTCAACAAATCTAAAACCTCTATAGGTACCTCAGTAGTATCTTCTTTATCAACTCTAGGGATCAATGCAAAACACATATGCTCATGCTTCATACCTTCTAGGAACTTTCTTCCATCAACCAAAAAAATTCTTGCATTATTGCATACCTTTTCCTCTGCCTTTTTCAAAGGCTTCAACTTATGATGAACTTCATACTTTGTCAAAGAATAGGTGTTGACATTTCCATCATGTATTGTTCGTCGATCAAACTGCCACAGTCTACCTAAAGACATACGACAAATATCCATAGGAATAATATCACATAATACCTCATCATGGTAATTTCCAATCTTGAACTTTACCAAAAATTGTTCACTTACCAAGACTTTATGGTCCTTCTGTAACCAAGAAATCTAGTATGGGTTCGGATGCGTTCTTCTCTCCAACCGCAACTTACTAACCATTTCATCTGAAACAAGGTTATCAGTACTACCTCCATCAATAATACATTGCAAACTTTACCTTCACACTTCTATCTCATGTGAAATAAATTCTTCCTTTGAGTTTCCTCATTCTCCTCATTTAGCAAGGCTCTTCTAGTAACAAGAGCCTCTCCTCTTTTTGCATCCTCAGAATGTGAATACTCAACATCTTCATCAACATGTGCAACTCATGCATTACCCTTAGGTCTTCTATTTGTCCTTCCTTGATGTTGAGGACACTCATAGGCTCTATGTCCTTCTTCTCCACACTAGAAACAAGTTCCACAGAAGCCTCCTCTTCCTGGTCCTCGTCCATATCTTCCCCTTTGTCTTTGGTCTCCATTATTCTAATCACGAGGATGGTTGGTGTTATCTCCTTTCTAGTTCTGGTTGCTACTAGAGCCTTTACCCTTCTTTTGATCTATATTTTGACCTCCATATGACCATCCACTGGTCTTTCCTCCATGACCTCCACCTCGTTGTTTGTTCTCAAACCTCTTGTTTATTCGTTCTTTAACCTTTAGAGAAAATTGATAAGCATCCTAAATGGTGGTCATTCTTACCAATACCAATTCTTCTTGTATGCTTGGCTTCAACCCATGAATATAACGAGCAACTTTCTCCTTATTCACCTCAGAATGTGCTGTCTGAATTAGGACCTTGTGAAATTCCTTTGTGTATTATTTCACCATCCTTTTCCCTTGCCTCAAGCTCTACATCTTGTTGAGCAACTCTAATTCGTAATTGACTGGAATAAATTGTTTCTTCAATTTTGACACCATCCTATCCCATCTAGAAGTTTTATCTTTCCCTTGTCTTCCTCTTTCTAACTAGACCTCTTTCCAACATATACTGCCGTGACCTTTAATTTTTTCTTTGCAAACCTCACTTTGTGAGGATCTTCAATCTCCTCAAACTCAAAAAATTCCTCCATGTCATTGATCCAATCAATCAATTCTTCAGGATTTAGATTTCCACTAAAAGTTGAAACCTCCATTTTAGGTCTCTTCCCAATGCTTGAGATCGCTCACAACAATCTTCTTTCTCTAGGATCCATTGGATCCTACTCTTCCTCTTCCATTTCCTCTTTTGTTTCATCTTCACTGTCATCTCTATCTTGTTGCACATCTCTTCTTTGAACCTCTTGTTGCAAGGTTTCTAATTGCCTTATAAGGGCTTTGATTTCATCTATAGGTGGATCTCTTCCTCCACGTCGGTTCTTACCTCTGCCATACTGGGGAAGTCTTGGAGGCATCTTGAACTCATAGGTCCTGCTACAACTACCTCACATTCGATGCTCTATTATAGGCTCAGGAACTCCTGATACCACTTGATGAGGGCCACACCGCCCAAAACCCACAAAAATCACAACAATAGATACCAACAGAGAAGATATGAGATAGAAAAATGACTCACTTTCAATTATTTTTAGAAAATGAAATTACATATTGAAAGCTTACATGCTACAGCCTCATGGGCTTGATTCATTATAACAAAATCAACTCTAAAATGAAAATCTACTATTCAGAGCCATAATCTGCACTATCAGGTCACCTCCTACAACCCCCATGTAACCCTTTTTATTTTCCCCAATAACCGCCCTAGAATGTTCTAGAAAGTACAAATTTCCCCTTTTTATTTTGGCACCAAAAGTCCCCCCGTTTGATTTCTAGCCTAGCAAGATTTTTTGTGAAATTCACTTTTTAAAGGACCAACTTTGCGAGGCCATAACTTTTGATCCGGGTGTCTGATTTTCTTTTATTGCATATCATTGGAAAGCTCTCAACGAGCTCTACAACACATGAATCCACCATAGGTTGGTTCAGCCACCTTTTGAGCTATTTCGGGGCCTCTAAATTTTTATATCTGAATTTGAAGCTACATTGGAGAAATTTCTCCCAAATTGTGTAGGGTATTGAGGCGATTCTTTCGTGGCTAGAAATGTTTTTCATCTCTGCTCATTGGGGTAAATTTTCACATCCATATGAGCCCATTTCGGCTAACTTAATAAAAATAGTAAGTGTTTGCTTTTTGCTATTTTCGATGTCTAATAGTCTTATACCCCTTAAGTGCCATCATGGGACTCAAAACAACTATAGAAAATAAAGAAAACATTTTTTTTTGGTGATTCAAGATTTCCCTACACTGCTAGATGCTCCTGCATCAATTTTCCATCTCTATTTGATATAAGACATTCAACATTTAGTACCATTTCATTGTCCACTAAGTCTTTGAATGACTTAAACTTGTGAAAAGATTCAAATTTTTATTTTATAAATGTGACCAAAGTTATCCTAGAATTGTCATCAATAAACAACATAAAATACCTCTCTCCTTGCATACCATTTATTATGGTTGGTCCACAAAGATCTATATGCATAAGCTCCAAAGGTTTCAATGGAAAATGTTTGTTTGAGTTAAAATTCACTCTATTTTTCTTCTCAAGTTGGCATTTCTTACAACTGATATTTAAAGGCTTGTAAATCTTTGGCACATTTCTCACTTCTCCCTTATGGTTGATCTTAATGAGGTTGTTGAAGTTTATGTGCCCCATTCTCTTGTGCTAGAATCAAATTTTATCTTCTTGAGTCAAACAACTTCTTTCTCCTCAAATCTCATTAAGAACATATAGATTTATAGTATCTCTTTTAGCTTCTACCACTTGCTTCTCTACTTTGCTAATATCACATCCTTCTATATTGATGCAAGAGCATCACTTTGGCTTGATATTATGCTCATTTTGATGTTAGGAGTCCTTTTTGAGTCATTGTAGGTCTTAGGAGGTCCATTGGGCTCATGTTCAATGGTTTAGGTTATTTAAGTTGGCCTAGAAATTCAAATTTTGCTTTTCCCACCAAAATGCAAATTTGAATTTTCTAAGTGATTTTTCACTTGTTGAAGGTTTTGGTTTGGTTAAGTCTAATAAGGTCTTATAAGATCATGAATAACCTTGTAAGGTCTCTTTTCATGTCTAGGTTGTAAAGGTGCATATTTTGCAAGTTTAAGGCAAAAAGACATTGGGTTTTTAGGTTTTTAAAGGAAAAAGATGTAATTTTGATGGTAACTATTTTTGTGATGTTAATTGACATGGAATGAATGAAAGAGAATGCTCCAAGAACTGTTGAAGGAGCTTTTGATGAAAACACCTTGTTTCTTCACCATTTTTGACAATTTTCTACAATTAGATTTTGGAAACAACCTTGTATGGCCATGTATGGAACAATTTTAGGTCTGAGAGTGGATGGAATAGTAAAATTTTATTTTAAGGTTCAAATTTAATTGGTTTGGTTTGTTTTCATGATTTTTTGAGCAAGTTACAACAAAAAACACTTCAAACTACCCTATCATAGGGTTGGGGTTTCCAGCGAGTGAAATAAATTCATATCTTTTGTTTTGACTAGTGAAAATTCATGAAACTTGGAGGAATTATAAATTAGTTCATTGGGCAGGAATCCACCAAAGAATAATTCACAAAAAAATCATATGTGTGAGTTATGCAATGCTATGTATGTTCACTATCCAAAAGATTGTCAAAACCCTAGGTGCCTCTAAGGGTTTAATGGAAAGCATAGTTCTTGAGTTTACCATAAAAAAGTAGGGGTTTGGTGAGATCCTCTAGAGTGCATTGAAGGTTTGAGAAGACTAAGTAGGAATATGAGTGATTGTTGATACAATAAACACTCAATTAGGATATTGTTGAGGGTTTAGGCCTAGAGAGGAAAGCTTGTAGAAAACTTGCAAAGTTGGGTTTGAAACACCTGTAGGAGATTCAATAGGAATTTGAAAAAAACTTGTTCTTGTCTTTGTTTATCCCTTTGCATCATTATTGGTATCAAATCTAGATTAAGCCAAGAAAATAAATACAAGGGTTAACAATCCAAAGGGAGAAAAAATCCTCCAAGACTCAACGTTGTTGAAAGGGTGGTAGAGAGAATACCAACACAATTGGGAGAAGCCCTTGCTAGAGAAATGAGAGAAATAAGAGTCAATTTGGATGCAAGACTCACTGCAGTGGAAGCTAACCAAATAAGATGAGTGGTTACAAGGGATATGAGTGACCAAGAAGAAGAAGTGGTGAATGAAGCAACCAGAAAGAACCTCAAGAAGAGAGGGATGTTGATGATGTGAGGATGGAAATATTGTTGAAGGAAGTCAAGGGTGAAGGAACCAAGGTGAAGATGGAACTTCAAGTATATACTGGTAGTTTGAATGGTGAAGAACTCCTCGATTGCATAGGGTAGTTGGAAAAGTACTTTGAGTTTGAGGAGGTACCTAAAGAGCAGAAAGTAAATTTGGCCAGGACCAAGCTGAAAGGTCATGCATCCCTATGGTGTGATTATGTTTAGGAAGAAAGGAAAATCCAAGATTACTTCTTGGGATAGGATGATTTCCAAGTTGAAGGAAAAATTAATGCCTAGTGACTACATGACTCAGTTGTATAGGAAGCTGTGGAAATTGAAACAAAAGGATATGGGAGTTAAAGAGTACACTAGAGAGTGTTACAAATGAGTATCAAATTAGGACACATGGAGGATGAAACTGATAAGGTTGCAAGATACCTTAATGGATTGAAGTATAGCTTGCAAGATGAGTTGAGCCTTACAAGCCCTAGGACAATTGAAGATTGTTATCAACTAGCCTTAAAGGCTGAGGAGAGGTTGAATAGGAAGCAAGAAAAGTAAAATAGAGGTAAAGGAAGAAATTTTAGAGGTAGAGGTCCATATGTTGGTAGAGGAAAATCACAAAGAAATCAAGTTGAGTCAAGCAACTCACAATAACAAGCACCGAGTTCACAATAAGGTTTTAGAGGAAGAAGGCCTAAATTTAGGGGTATATTTGGACAAATAGGAGGATTCAATGGTTTCATTGGAAAATTCTACAAGTGCAACAAGTTTGCAGGTCATCAACCTTGTGAGTGTCCAAAAGTGAAATCAAGTACTACCTTTAGAAATGAAAGAACTCATGTTGCTCAAGGGGGAGATGAAGAAAGTGTTAATTCCTCATCACAACTAGAAGAACTAGAGAAAGGAGAATCAGTGTTGATGAGGACATTAATCAAGGTTCTAATGGAGAAGGAGCCACCTCAAAGGAAGTCATTATTCCAGACTATTTGCAAGTGCCAAGGTAAGTGTTGTCAACTTGTTATAGATTTAGGTAGTACTGATAATCTAGTTGTTGTTGAGATGGTAGAGAAACTAAACTTAAGGAGATTACCTCATCTTACACCTTATAAAGTCTCATGTTTGAATACGGGGCATCAAGTACTAGTCAATAAATAGTGTTGGGTAGAGTTTCAAATAGGAAGGTACTGTGTCACCAAAAAGTGTATACCTTGCTTGATATGGGAATAATTGATGATAAATTGGACTTAATGAGGCCTTGATTTAGTGTTGCGAGGTGTTCTACACATCCACATTACATTTTGGACCCTTACAAATTGAATAAAATGCATGTCTTGTAAAGGTGTTGTAAAGAATTGTAAATGACTTTCACACTTTTCTTGACTTTTATTAAGCATTTAAGTCTAATATTATTAGCTTTTCCCTCTTCTTCTATAATTAAATAATTATTTCAATTATTTAATTATTCATTAGCCTTTTCTCTGTATAATTAAATAAATGATATGTTTATTTAATTATTTATCCTTTCTTTATTTCCCCAATTAAATAATTATTTGAATTATTTAATTATCCCCTCCCTCTCCATTAAATAATTGTTTTCAATTATTTAATGTTTAATACTCCACCTTTCCTCTATAATTAAATAATTATTTTTAATTATCTAATTATTTGTTCTCACCTTTCTTTTTAAATAAATAAAATTAATATTTTATTTATTTATCCTATGTTGGCCACCTAAATTAAATAATATTTATCACCTCTTTGTCCATTCCAATCTTATCTTCCACCTCAAGTTTTTATCTATCCATGTCTTTCTTCTTTCAATTAACCTCCACCCTTCATTAAATTATTTTCTAATTTAATTTTGGCCCTTGATCATGATCCTTTATTCTCTCCATTCACTTAACTCTCCTCTATAAAAGGAGGCATTTAAACCCTAATTCATAATTAATTAATCCATCATTCACCATTCATTCATGTTGTCAAGTCAAGCGAGTTAGGGTTTTATCATTCTAAGGCATCTAGATGGCTTTCTAAGGCATTCAAGAGCAAGATTCTTCATCAATTGTTGTAGCAATTCAAGATCCATCATCATGGAAAGTTTCTAATTGCATTGTTTCATGTTTCATGCTTCATCATTTTGGTTTAATTACCTAAACAGGGTTTGACCAAGGAAAACCCCTAATCCCTAACAATAAAAATTTTCTCTCTTCCTTTGTGTGATTGCAGATTTAGGTGCTTGGATGGCTTGGACATGATTGAAGAATAGGTTTCAAACTTGTTCAAGTCATCTCCCTATTGGAAAGGTCAAAATATTTACAAAAAGTCACATTCAAGACTGAATTTGGCAGTTTCAGAACTAGACACCTGGAGGAATCGAAAGAGCAGAATGAGAGCTATAGATTCCACTTTTGACTTTTCAGAAAATCCAAAGTGGACTAAGTCACCAACAGTGGTGACTTAGTCCCACTACACCTATTTGTCAATTTTTTTTGAAGATCTGGATACCCATTTGGCTGAAGTGGGCTTCAGAGCAGTTTCCCTAATCTGGGACTAAGTCACCTAGCTTGGCGTAAGTGTCCGGTATGTGTAGGATCATGGTATGCCAAAAGTGGCAATATTTGTAGGGTATGTGGTGACTTTTTTTCACCCAAAATTAATGAAATGAAAAGGGTTTTAGGGAGATTCTCAGCTTTCCAAAAATATAAATTATGATTTAATTTTAATTTAATAAATAATTATTATTCATTTTCTATTAGAATTACGACTTAAGTCGATCGATAGGCTGATTGAAAAACATCTATAACTTTCAAACGGTACCATATTTTTTGAATCCAAAACATGCGTCACATTCTATGATTTACATAATATATGATTAAAAAATAAAAATAAATTTCATGAATTTTTGACCAAGTTAAGGTGGTCAGACAGGGCGAGTTTTATATTTTCTAAAATTTGTAATAAAAATTCATAATTAATTATTTACTTGGAAAAAAATTACAAAAATATGCATCACATCTAGACATGAGTCCTCTACTTATATGTAAAATCTTACAAAAAAATATTATCATTTTATTATGGTTAGTGGTCAGGACACCTACTTCTTATTTTTTCCACGAAATTTAAGTACTCGCATTGAAATTTCAAATTTTCACCAAATAGATTTTATTTAATTTTAAATAAACCTAGTATTTTAGAAACTACATTCAATTTTATACAAATTCTATTCTTACATATTTTTGAAATAATATAGATAACTTATTCAAATATTTATGTCAAGTTGCTAACTTTTTTTTTTGAATTTTTGCCACTTAAGGGCTGTTTGGCATACCATGATCCTACACATGCTCCCAGTTGGCCAGAAAATTAGAATTTCTAGAATTTTAGAGACATTTACAGTCTTCATTCTTTCCTTCATTAGTTTCCAGGTGCACAATTTATGTTTAGCATCTTTATCTTGTTCTTTATTGCATTTAATCTATCATCTTTCATATCATAATGTGTTTTCAAACAACTTGCATATCTTAGGTTTTGCATTAATATTCATTATCTTTTATCAGTTCTTTGCATTTAGGACATTGCATTTAGACATATTTCAATCATACTAGAATTAGTATTTAGTGAGCCTCCAATTTTTTGTGGGATACCTTTCTCCTTTTAGGTGAAAAACCCTAGAAGTGTAAGAGAGATTCTCGCTACAAAAATTTGCAATTTAGGTACAAAAGAAAAGGTGTTATGTGATATCATCCCTATGGATGTATGCCATGTGTTGTTTGGTAGGCCTTGTTAATATGATAGGAAAAAAATGCATGATGGTAGAAAGAATGTCTATGTTTAAGAGAAGGATGGAGTTACGTATACCTTATCACCTTTGAAGGAAGAAGATAAAGACCAAAAGTTTGGATCAAGTGTGATGTTAGTGGGTGAAAAAGAGTTTCTAAAGTTAATGGAAGAGGAAGAGATAGGTTTTTACATTGATGATCAAACCTAGGAATATCATAACAACAAGAATAATTGATGAGTTTCCATGGGAGATTCAAGACATGTTGAAGGGTTATGTAGATATAGTTGTTGATGAACTTCATAATTCCTTGCCTGCAATGAGATATATTAGTCATCATGTAGACTTTATACCAGGGGATAGTCTACCAAACAAGGCAGCCTATAAGATGATACCCCAAAAAAATAAAGAAATTAGAAAACAAGTGCAAGAGTTGCTTGACAAAAGGGATAATCAAGGAGAGTTGTAGTCCTTGTATAGTTCCAACTATTTTGGAACCTAAGAAAGGAGGTGAGTGGAGAATGTGTATTGATTCCAAGGAAATAAATAAGATAATAATTAGATATAGGTTTCCACTTCCAAGAATAGAGGACTTAATGGATTGTTTGTGTGGGGCAAGCTACTTCAAAAATATATATCTCAAAAGTGGATATAATCAAATAAGGATCAAACAAGGAGATGAGTGGAAAACAGTGTTTAAAAAAAATGAGGGCCTATATGAGTGGCTTGTTATGCCATTTGGCCTTTCCAATGCACCTAGCACCTTCATGAGGCTCATGAATGAGGTTCTCAAGAAATACATTGGTAAATTTTTTGTAGTTTATCTTGATGATATATTGGGTTTTAGCTCTAACAAAAAACATTTGTATCACCTGAATTTGGTTTTGAGAAGGCTACAAGAGGAAAAGTTGTTTATAAACCTTAAAAAGTGTGAGTTCATGAAGACAAAATTGTTGTGCCTTGGTTTTGTATTCTCAAAGGGGATGTTGAAGATTTATCCAAGAAAAGTGAAGGAAATATTGGAGTGGCCTACACCTAGATCAGTTACAGAGGTAAGAAGTTTCCATGGCCTTTCAAGTTTTTATAGGAAATTTATCAGAAATTTTAGTCATATATGTGCACCCATCATAGACACTATTAAAGGGAATAAGAAGAGGAAGTTTGTGTGGACTAAACAAGCTAATAAAAGTTTCCAATATCTAAAAAAGAGAGTGATTGAGTAGCCTATATTGACTTTACTTGACTTCAATAAGGTCTTTAAAATAGAATGTGATGCTAATGGTCATGCAATAGGGGCAACTTTAAGCCAAGACAATAAGCTAGTAGCATATTTTAGTGAAAACACAAATGATGCAAAGAAGTACTCTTAATATGACTTGGAAATGTATGTAATGGCTTAATCACTAAAAAAATAGAGACACTACCTTCTACATAGGGAGTTTATGGTCTATACAGAAAATCATGCACTTCAATTCATAAATAGCCAAGAAGAACTCAGTCAAGGCACATTAAGTGAGTTGAGTACTTACAAAATTTTACTTTCACAATTAAACACAAGAAAGGGAAGAGTAATAAGGTGGTTGATGCTTTAATAAGTAGAAGAGCAGTAATGGTGCAAGAAATTCAGTTAAAAAGTGTTGTAAATGAAGCAATCGAGGAGATGTGTGAGAATGATGAGGATTTCAAAGAAGTCTATGAGGTTTGCAAGAAGCCTATTAGCACTAATAGGGATAAGTGGTTATATTACCTTATACAAGATGGTTTATTGTTTAAGGGAACACAAATTTGTGTGCCAAAATGTTCCATGATGGAAAATATCATCAAAGAGAAGCATTGTGGGAGTATGGCATGTCATTTTGGGCTTGACAAGACATTAGAACAACTAAGAAGGAACTACTTTTGACCAAGAATGTAAATAGATATAAGAATATTTGTTTAGAGGTGTCCTATATGTCAAAAATAAAATGGGAGCAACACCAATGTAGGAATCTACTAGCCTTTAACCATTCCAAATAGGCCTTGGGAGTCTATCAATATGGAATTTGTTATAGGATTACCAAAGACTCAAAGGAGTTCTAATATAGTTTATGTCATTGTTGATGGGTTTTCCAAGATGGCCCAATTTATCCCTAGAAAAAGTACAAGTGACGCTTCACATGTTGTAGGTTTGTTCTTTAAAGAGGTTGTTAGACTTCATGGATTTCCATTGAGCATAATCTTTGATAGAGATAACAAGTTTCTTGGGCACTTTTGTAGAACATTGTGCAGAAAGCTTGGGACAAATCTCAGTTTTAGCTCAGCCTACCACCCTAAGACAGATGGCCAAATTGAGGTGGGAAATAGGATCTTAGGTAACCTACTAAGATTCCTTTCAAAGGATCATCCTAAACAATGGTATCTTCTGTTACCCCAAGCAAAGTTTGCTTATAATGACTCACTGAATAGAAGCATTTGCAAGAGTCCATTTCAAGTGGTCTATGGCATGAAGCCAAGAGTATTGTTTGAACTAAGAGATCTCAATTGTATAGAGAAGAAAAGTGTAGAAGGTAAGTAATTTGTAATTTCCATGAAAGAGATACATCAACAAGTGAAACATCAACTCTAAGTTAATGTAGAAAAGTACAAGCAAAATGCAGATTTGAAAAGAAGGGAGGTTAGTTTTAAGGTTGGAGATCTTGTCTTAACACATCTTAGGAAGGAAAGTTTCCCCAAAGGTGAATACACCATGTTGAAGATGAAGAAGATAGGTCCTTATACACTAGTAGAATTTGGCATATAAATGACTACGCGACTAAAACTTTTAGTCACAACAACTAAAAATGACTAAATTCTACTCATTTTTGCAACACAACTATAAATGACTAGTTTTTGCATCAAACTTTGTTTTTGAGAGAAAAATATTCCTAGCCATCAATTTAGGCTTTATCCAACACGTATGCACGCGTGCACACACACACACACGCACACACACACACATATATATATATATTATGAATGCCTAACAAAAATCAAATGATATAAGACCACCATTTTTCCACAATTTTTAACTACTGTTTAGTTAGAAGAAATAGTTTGGGAAAAAAAATAGAGGTTGAAGATTTTCAAATATGGAGATAATGAGCAATAATTGAAGGGATTCCTAGTGGAGGAATCTCCTACCAGCAGTGCTTCAAGGTATAGGTCTAGAATGTGGCCAAATCTATCCTTCTATCAAACAGCTTCCCAACTGGAAGTACGTCTTGAGGATTTTGAACTTTTTGTTCTAGATCATCTCATAGGTAAGCAAACCATTCTTAATTTTTTTAGGGTATTTGTGATGCAGGAGCATCCACAGTTGATTGGAAATCTTGCATCAACCATAAAAATATTTAATTTTAATTTTTTCTTTAGTTTGATCTTTTCATATTATAGGTGAATAAATCTTTGTAATAAGGCCTAAAATATTTGATAAACATTTGGCCAAGTTGTTATGGTGCAGTTTTATGGTGATTTGAGCTGATTTTGTGGATTTTTCAAGGAAAAATCTTCAAATATACCTTATTGTGTGTGGGATTTTGGGAGTTACAATTTTTGATAGCTAATTTAATGTTCCTTAACTTTTGCATGAAGAATTTGGCACCCAAGAGCAGGTGGCTTGGATTTTTTGATTTTTGGGCTCCTATTTGTGAGGAAGTGGCTACTTTTCTTGCCCAATCATGGATAAAGGTTAAAAAAGATGTCTTTTCAGCAATTATTTATTTAAAATAAAATTTTTAAAACATATTTTCCATTTTCCAAGCATAGAAAATTGGGAGTTACAAGAAAGGTGTGAAGGAGTTAATTTATATACTTTATTTTGGTCATTTTCGAGTTGTTGCTACCAGATTGAAGCTGATGCTTCCTAGGAATGGATTTTGAAACAAGAAGGTAGAAGCCATGATTTTCCAAGTTTGAAAGAGTGTTTTGCAGCAAAAAATGGATTATTAAATCCATGGTTGAAGATCAACAAGTTGGTGAATGAAGATTGCAGATTGAAGAGCTAGTTTCATAGTGTAGTGAGATGATTTGAAGAAAAATAATTGTAGCTTGATTTTTGAGGTTGTTTGTTGTCTCATAGAAGATTATAATCTATTTTTGAATTAATTTATTTCATCTTGTATGGCTGCACAAACTTGTGTAAT
This sequence comes from Sequoia sempervirens, assembly GCA_007258455.2. NCBI lineage: Eukaryota > Viridiplantae > Streptophyta > Pinopsida > Cupressales > Cupressaceae > Sequoia > Sequoia sempervirens. The sequence continues at coordinate 169,105,498 of VDFB02000015.1, read as the reverse complement.
CAGATTTTATTGAAGTTGAGAAACTTTGTTGCAAGTTAAATAAAGAAGATTAATTATGTTGTTGCAAAATTTTACATCTTGTTTTTTGTTGTTGGTGTTGAATGATTTTGTGTGAGGGCTATGCGAGTTTTTCCCTTCATCAATTTGAAAAATTTGATGTTGGGTGTTTTCATGAAGTATTGTTTAGCTATTTGAATTTTATGATGTTGGCTATTTTGTTAGGGTATGTATAAAAACTGATGCTTAGTATTTTTTTATTGGTTGTTTGGGTATTTCAATTCTAGGTTTTCACTTGAAATGGGTATTTTAAAAAAATTGTACTGGATATTTTTCGCTATCGAGATAAAAAAATTTTTGAGAAACAAATGAGGTCTCAACCTTTTCTGGTATTACACATATTTTTCTATTTTTTTTTTTTTAATCTTTTTTCCCAGGAATTAAAAAAAAATGATGTTCGGTGAACCCTTTGTTATTGACTATCTTCATATTTAAAAAAAAGACGTTGGGAATTTTCTTTATATGGGTATTTAAAAAAACTAGTATTAGGTATTTTTGTTGTTGTCGAGTTATGGTTTACATTTCTACAGAGGCCTAAGGTTTGTACCCTATTCATGCTCTTACCAATGCTTCTATTGGTATTAAAAAGCAACCTTAAATCTTGGGTTAGAAAATTAGCTGTCTTGGGTATATGTAGGATGATGATGGGCCAAAAAGTGGCGATATGATGGGTATGTGTAGGGTATGTGGCTGACGACTTTTATTTACCCAAAATTGATGAAACGAAAAGGGTTTTTGAAGGATATTCTTAGCTTTCCACCAATGTAAATTATGCTTTACTTTGAATTTAATAAATAATTATTATTCATTTTCTATTTGAATTATGACTAAAGTATTAATTGATAGGCTAATTGAAAAAAATCTATAGCTTACAAATGGTATCACATTTTTTGAATCCAAAATATGTGTCATATTCTATGCTTCACATACTATAGGATTAAAAAAAGAAAAAGTGAATTTCATGAAGTTTTGACCAAGTTAAGGTGGTCAGACATACAAGTTTTTATATTTTTCAAAATTTGTAATAAAAATTCATAACTAATTATTTACCTAGAAAAAAATTACAAAAAAATATGCATCACATCGGGACATAAGTCATCTACTTATATCTAAAATATTATAAAAACATATTATTATTTTAATGTGGTTAGGGTGGTTAGACAGACACCTACTTCTTATTTTTTCCTTGAAATTTAAGTGCTACTGCATTGAAATTTCAAATTTTCACCAAATAGATTATTTAAAAAAAAATAAACCTAGTATTTTAGAAACTACATTCAATTTTCTATAGATTCTATTCTTACATATTTTTGAAATAATATAGATAACCTATTCAAATTTTTATGTCAAGTTGCCTAACTCTGATTTTTCTGAATTTTATCTCCACTTAAGGACCTATTTTTTCCATGATGATCCTGCACATACCCTCTTAACAAGGTGTGGTATGATCTTGGATTGTATCCTAGAGTGTGTAGGAAGCATGTGTTTAATCATTAAGGTATGTAAACCTGATCAGGGAAATGTATCCTATATAGCATGGGTCTTGCTTTAATACTTTCCATAATGGTTATTAGCAGATCACATTATTATAGTTTATGGTAACCCAAGATTTCATTCAAGTATGCAACAAACTTGGTTTGTAGTTTAAGTTGTACACTTTTAAGTAACATTCATAAGGTTTAGAAAATCTTGATCACTCTCTAGAATAGCCCATTAAATATGGGTTGTGCTTGAATCCACTACATAATTGATATAGCACAACCACTTTGCATATCAACCAGAGTTATAAGCTCTTTATTGTAGTAAGAGGTAATCACTCTTGGATCATGCTATCATTACATTATAACCTGTTAAACTTGAGTCAACCTAAATGCACCCAATGATGATTGACACCTAATTGTGATGAAAATGATTAATTTGTACATGAATTGAGCTCATATGAGTGCTCCATTTCTATCACAACATAGCCACATTAAACTTGGGTTACACATGAATGCATCTTGTATTTTTTATAGCATAACTATGCCACATGACCAATAGAGTTATGGGTAACATAATTATAGTTACAAGAGTTTGTGCCTCATTTTTGCTCTTATGGTGATTTCATTACCATTACAACATAACCCTTTAGAATTATATTGCTCAAATCCTTACATTTCTTATTTTCTCTTTGGATGGATGGCAATTCAATGGAAGGGATTTGTATGCAGGTCATGCTCATATAAGTACCTTCATCACCATTACACAATAATACATTGGGATTTTCTTTCTTGAACCTTTACTTCATTTTTTATTGTTAGGGTTTCTTAGTGATTATTCCATTTCCAAATGGAATACTGATAAAAGAAACCAAGCAAAAAATCATTTTTTTTTAGATAACCCCTGCTAACATACTTTTGGAATAAATGTTTGACTGCATTACTTTGAGTGTAAAGAATTTTTTTCTTCTTCTTATAATACATTCACTGAGAGCTATATTAGAAAAATTCTTATTCTGAAACCCATCCTGTAAACTTTCTTGAAGCTAAATTTAGGAGGCTTCATGGACTTTTTGTGATTTATACATCTTTTGTTTTAATAGTAAATGACATCATATTCTTTCTGAAACTAAAATGATTTATTAATTATGATTTTATGACGATTAAATGTTTTACTTAGAAGGGGTTAATATGTGGCATCTTTTATGTGTAGGAAGAATAGATTGTGATGTAATGGTCGAGTATGGATGGTTCAAGAAAAATTGGATTGCTATAAGTGACATAACTAGGTTGGAGAGTACCTTGAGCTGGTCTAAAAAACTTCTAGGTGTTTTCACTTGGAAGTAGAACCTGAGTATAGGAATACAAACATCGGTGGAATGAAACATTAGTTTCCACCTAATTACATCTTAGGATTCAGTTGATTACTTCAAATTCTCAGTTGATTGCACTGAATATCTGATAGAGAAAGTTTCTATTTTCTAAAGATAAAATCATAAATCTGTTGGTCCAATTTTAGATCCAATTTAAGGTTGTGAACATTCAATAGAGAAATTTCCTACATTCTAAAGATAAAATCATAAATATGTCAGTCCAATTTGACATCCAAGTTGAGGTCGTGAATATCCAACAAAGAAAGTTCCTACATTCTAAAGATAAAATCATAAATATGCTTGGTCTAATTTGAGGTCCAATTGTAAGGATTTTCCTTTTTAATTATACTTTTTGGCATTCGGCTTGATACAAATTGTTACTTTAGAATTATGGTATTTTTTTTTTCTAATTTTTTCAACCCTTATTTTAGGGATTAGCTCTGAAGATGGTTCCTTTAGATGGAGACTACACTTTTCTACTATAGGTTCCATCTAGAATCACCAAAAGCTCAAGTACTGTCATATTTAGAAAAAAAGTAGGAGTCATGCAATGACAAGGTACTCATTTTTGGAGCTTTGGTTAAGAACTTTAAATGTTTGGACATGTGCATAGAGAATGTTCATGGAGTGCAAAGTTCCTTACAAAGCAATTACCATAGTAGAGTTTGAGGTGAATTGCACCTACTATTTTATGTTGATATGGATATGTTCTAACTTGTAGTTAATTATTGTAGCATAAAAAATAGGCTAAATATTTTTTCATATACCATTATTTGTAATTGAAAATTGCTATACCTTATTCTAGGAGAAAATCACAGGGGGAGTCTATACATAAGACACCATTGTTTCAAATTAAAAATTGTTGGTTCTTTCACAATTGTTTTCTTCATTTATTTTATCTAAGAAAGCCTGGTGTATAGAAGATGCTCTCAAAATCACAATAAAATCCTTTATTTTGAGAAGACTATTCAAAATCTTCCCATCATAACAATGAACAAAAGTATCAATCATTAACCTAAACTTTGCAAGAGTTTCATCAATTTATACTTTTCCACTCTCTTCTCCATTCTGAATTTTATTCCCAATTTCATCAATGTAGAACTTCCTCAGCCTATAGATCTTGATATTAGCCATAAATTTACTAGGTGTCGAGGATAGCTTTGATTTTTTACCCAAGTAGCAACTGAAAAAATTTGGCCTTACCAGATACAATGTGTTGAAAAGCTCTTTGAAGTTATTCTGGAAAAGAGTTCTTGAGAGTATAATGCACAGTTTTGAATTAAATTTTTTGCAGGAATTCCATATCTTTGCAAAGATATGGAATTCATGCAAAAAATTTAATTCAAAACTACACATTATACTCTTAGGAACTCTTTTCCAGAATAACTTCAAAGAGCTTTTCAACACATTGAATTTGGTAAGGCCATATTTTTTCAATTTCTCCTCGGGTAAAAACTTGAAGCTATCCTCGAAACCTGGTAAAGTTATGGGTAACAATAGGATCTACAGGCTGAGGAAATTCTACATGGATGAGATTATGAATAAAATTCAAAATGGAAAAGAGAGTGGAAAAGTAGAATTTGATGAAAATTTTGCAAAGTTCAAGTTAATGATTGATGCTTTTGTTCATTGTTATGATGGGAAGATTTTGAACAGTCTTCCTGAAACAAAGGATTTTACTATGATTTTGAGAGCATCTTCTATATAACAGGCTATCTTAGATCAAATAAATGAAGAAAACAATTTGAAAGAACCAACAATTTTGAATTTGATATAATGGTGTCTTATGTATAGACTCCCCCTATGATTTTCTCCTAGAATAAGGTATAACAATTTTGAATTTGAAACAATGGTATATGAACAACTATTTAGCCTTCCTATTATGCAAATAACAATTAACTATAGTTAGAACTCAGATATCCATAAAATGGTGGTCATGTCTATAATCCCTACAATTAATTAAATTTATTATTTAATTAGTTTCTAAAGTCCTCTACATATGATTAAATTTAATTAATTTTAATTATATTGTTCATTCATCTTATTCTTCTTCAGAATTAAATAAATTTATTTTATTTTAATTATTTTCATATGTCCACTTAATTAATTAAATAAATACATTTTATTTATTTAAATTAATTATCATTGTTTGAATTTAAATTCAACCTTTGATTTAATTAAGTTTAAATATTCTCTTTCTTCTATTTTAATTTCTTCTTCTAAATTAATTAAATGTTTCATTTAATTAATTTCATAAATGTGATTTGATTAAAGATCTTATGCTTTCTTTCTAAAAATCACAACTAGATATTTTATTATCTTATGTTTTCTTCTCATATCAAAATTAAATATTTTATTTAAATATGAGATCTTCTGCTTTCTTCAAAAACCCTAATTAAAGCTTTATTCTTATCACAAACTTTCTTCTGCTTTAAAAGCCTAATTAAATATTTCATTTAATTAAGAAAAAGCTGAATTTCATCCAAAAATAAATAATTGAATTTTTAATTCATTATTTATCAGCTTTTAAATCTTTCTTTTATTCTTTTAAAGAAAGATGATTTCTTATCTTCTTATCTTTTCCTCTTTCATAAAAATAGAAAAATATTTTTTTTAGGTTTCTTCTATTTTCTCTTCAATTTCATCCTTCTTCAGCTATTCGATTTGCCACGAATTATCACAACTGTTAATCAAGACAGCCAATCAAAATCATTCGAAAAACTCTATAAATACCTGTGTGAATCCAAGCATTGGTAATAGGCAATTAATTAGAGTTCATGCATTTAATTCATTTAGTATTCATTTATCATAGCATCATGGTTATTCCAAGCATATTAGTCTTATTCCATATCATAGCTTAAATCTTGCATCATACATCACTTTTGAATCTCATTCTTTAGGAAGACAGTTTCTTGAGCCTAGCCTACAATCTGAGAACAAAAGCTGGAATCGACAAAAACACTAAAGATAGAGGATGATAGGACGACAATCGAAGCAGAATACTGAGTTTGCATTTACTTACTTCTTTCATTCTATTTTTGATATAATTTTTTATCGGTGTGCTTAAATAGTATTTTATTTCAATTCATTTACGCATATTATTTTTGACCACACAAGAACATATCCATATAAGCATAAAATAGCAAGTGCAATTCACCTCAAACTTTGTCGTGGTAATTGTTGGAAAAATATGCCTCAATTCTTACTGGCATGTAACTCCTGAAGGGAAAAGTCAGTGTGACATTATTGATGTCTGGCCAACTAGCTATTCTGAATTCTTGTGAAAAGTTCTAGTCGCTGAGGCCTTGTTGATGTCTTACCGACTGAAGTCATTGGAGTAACACAAGGGTTTCAGTATGTAGTCTTACCAATATAGAAAGTCTCACCGATGGGTATACATTTGGAGTCTTCGCGGTAACACAAAGACTTCAGAGTGAACTCTTGGCGACGGGTGTTGGTCTCACTGATAGTGTATGGTCTTCGGGGTGACATGTTGTGTTCACTGTGACCTCTCAGTGAAAGTGGTAGACTATTTGGTAGAAGCCTTACCTTTCAGTATGTCATCTCGCTGACTCGTGAGGTCTCGCCGATGGTTGTGTGACTTTGGTGTAACACATTTGGTTCGATATGAATTCTTAATGATGTGAGATTTCTCATCGACAACTTTATCTTGGAGGCATCAGGGTAACACTAAGGGTTTAGTAAGAACTCTTAGCGATGGAGAGAAGTCTTGCCGACTGTTGTTTGGTGCTCGGTATGACTTGAGACTTTGGTGTAACCTCTTAGTGAAAGACATTAGTCTTGCCAATGGTAGGACATTTTGGTGTGACTTTGGAGCTTTGGTATGATGTCTCACCAATAGCGATAAGTCCTAGCGATAGCTTTCTGGACTCGGTGTAACCTCTTGCTGATCGTAAGGACTCTTGGCGATATCGAATGTTGCTTGTGTTGGCATCAGAGAGACATGGTTAGTGTCTCACCGACATTCCAACACAGGTTGAACATCCTTGACCGATTGATGAGTTTCCTATGTGGTGTCTCATGGACCAATCAAAGGAAATGAAATTCAAATAGTTGGCAGTTAGATTTTTGCAATAGTTGTGACATTGGAATTGAACTATTTGCAAGGAAAAAATCTACACTAGAAGGAAACTTTCTTTGATGGGCAATTGTAGATAAGGATAAATAGAGAATAAAATCAGTGGGTGGTAAGATTTGAGAAAATCATTTTGAGTTGGATGGGTATCAAATCTGTGTGAGCATTTCTGTAACAGGTTGAACAGTAAATGAAGCAACTGTAAGAACCAATACCAAAGAGTTGTGTCTTTGCATTGTATGTAATTTGTTGGTTACTGAAATATAAAGAGATTCAACTTGGTGTGGTGGGTTTTTTCCCGAAAGGGTTTCCCACGTAAATCTGGTGTTCATTTGTCTTTGTGTATTTTTTTGTTTTTGTAAATCTTTCATGTGTGTCTTAATTGGATTGTAATTTGGTAAAGAAAAGTACTATCTACATTCTTCCCTGTGGTTTTGACGTTAGGAAATTCGTTTCCGCACCTCTTCTTTCCCTACAAGTGGTATTAGAGCCTGGTTAGTTGTGTTATCCTTGTGAGTGGGTTGGGTTTTTTGTGTCAATTCTTTTTCAGTGGGAGTTTTTGGTAGAGGTCTAATAATTTAATTATAGATTAAGATGGCAAGCACATCCAAAAAGATGGAAATAGAGAAATTCAATGGTAGTAATTTTGAGTTGTGGAAACTCAAAATGGAAGATCTGTTAGTGGACTGAGATCTTTGGAATGTTGTGTCTAGAACAAAACCTCAAGACATGAAGCAAGAGGATTGGGACCTGGCAGATAGAAAATAAAAAGGGTTGATAAGGCTTTGTTTGGCAGACTCTGTTCTTCTAAATGTTCATGAAGAAAAGACTGCATCTTCCTTGTGGAAAAGACTGGCATCTATTTATCAGGGCAAGTCCTTGGTGAACAAATTGTTCTTGAGGAAGAAGTTGTACTCTTTGAGAATGTAGGAGGGAGGATATGTTGCCAATCACTTGAATGCTTTCAACATGCTGATTGCACAGTTAACATTTGTTGGTGTGAAGATTGAAGATGAAGATCATTGTATGGTCTTATTGTGTTCTTTACCAGATTCTTGGGATCACCTGGTGATGGCTATTGGGAGTACGACATCCACTTTTAAGATGGAAGATGTTGTTGCTTCTTTGTTGTTAGAAGAGATGAGAAGGAAATATTCTGAGATGGCGAAGGAGGCTCTAGCTGTTAGAGGCAGATCGAAAGAAAAAGGCAAGAAGAAGGACAAGAAATCTAGATCGAAATCAAAAAGGAGATCAAAGTCTCCTGGCAAGAAGTCCAAGGTGAAATGTTGGAATTGTGGGAAACATGGTCATGTCTAAAAGGATTCAAGGAGGAGAAAAAAGAAGAAGAAGAAGACCTCTTCTAACAATGATTCTTCTCAGAGTGATGTAGATGCCTTCATTGCAGCCTTGGCTACAAGGGCATCTGATGATGTCTGGTTGATTGATTCTAGAGCATCTTTCCACATGACATCTCATAGAGATTGGTTCATGAAGTATGAAAACTATGATGGTGGAAAGGTGTATTTGGCAAGTGATTCATCTTTGGAAATTGTTGGCCGTGGAAGAGTCAGAATTCAATTCCCTGATGGAAGAGTGAAGGGAATCAATGATGTGATGCATATACCAAGTCTGACTCAAAATTTACTTTCTGTAAGTAAGCTGAATGATATTGGAGTGCATGTCACAATCTCTGGAAATGGTTGCAAGATGACTAGAGGCTCTATGGTGCTAGCAAGAGGTGCTCGTATTGGTACCTTGTATAAGTTGGATGCACAAGCTATTAAATGCAATAGTGTCTCCACAAAGTCACAGAAAGCTACTCATGGAGGAAAAGAGGGAAACACTCCTGATGGTGTAAACTCCATGGAGGTTAAACTTCTAGCAAAAAAGACTATGCTCTGGCATCATAGGCTAGGCCACATTGGTGAGAAAGTTTTAAAAACCTTGAAAAATAAAAACCTGGTTGAGGGGCTTGAAGATTGTAACCTTGAATTAGAGTTTTGTGAACATTGTATATATGGTAAACAACACCGTGTTTCATTTTATTCCATTCCTCACAAATCTTCTGGTTTGCTTGATTATATACATTCTGATGTGTTTGGTCCAGTGAATGTTCCTTCTTTATCTAAATCAAGATACTATGTGTCATTTATTGATGATTATTCAAGAAGAGCATTTGCATATTTTCTGAAAAGTAAATCAGAAGTGTTCAGTCGATTTAAGGAATTTAAAAACCTTGTTGAAAATCAGACTGGTAGGAAATAAAATGTTTAAGGACTGACAATGGCAGTGAGTTTTGTTCAGATGAATTCAAAAGGTACTGTAAAGATCATGGGATTAAAAGAAATAAGACTACACCTTACACTCCATAGAAAAATGGAGTTGCTGAGAGGTTCAACAGGACAGTAATGGAAAGAGCACAAAGTATGCTAAGCAGTGCTGGCTTGGAGGAGAAGTTTTGGGCTAAAGCAGTCTCTACAATATGTTACTTGGTAAATCATTCTCCTAACTCTTCTCTTGTTGAGAAGATGCCTTTGGAAGCATGGTCTAGAAAGAAGCCCTCTCTGAGACATATTTGTGTCTTTGGCTGTGAGGCATATGCATATGTGTCATTTGAAAAAAGATCTAAGTTTAAAAACAAAGTTGTAAAGTGTATTTTTATTGGCTATAGTGCTGGCATAAAAAGATACAAGCTTTGGAATCCTGAGACTGAGAAGGTTTTGTACAATAGAAGTGTTATCTTTCATGAGTTGAAGCCTTCTACATTGGATCTGCAGTCAAAGAAGAAATCATAAAATGAAAAGGATGTAGCAGAAACTCCTCTAACACTAGATAAAGATGAATTGAAAAATCAAAATATACCTGATACTGAGGAAAGCTCAAGTAGCTCTGAAAGTTCTTAAGAAGATGAAGAACCACCTCAGCCTCAGCCTGTCAGGAGGTCAAATCATGAAAGAAAGAAACCTGATAGGTATGGGTTTTCTTTGATAGAGTCTACTTGTGCCTATGCTTCAATTTCTAGCACTGATGAACCTAGGACTGTGAAAGAGGCATTTAAAATGTCTGATTCAAACTCTTGGTTGGAAGCCATGAATTAAGAAAGGGCATCATTAGAAAAGAATAATACCTGGATTTTGGTGCCACTGCCTAAAGGCAGAAAAGCTGTGGGCTACAAATGGGTATTTAAAAAGAAAATTGGCCTAGATGGTAGTGTAGAAAAATATAAAGTGAGGCTAGTTGCAAAAGGTTATTCCCAGGTAGAGGGAATTGATTATGGAGAAATATTTTCTCCTATAGCTAAGCTGACATCTATTAGATTTCTTTTGTCACTTGCAACAGCATATGACTTAGAGATTGAACAGATGGATGTGAAGACAATGTTTCTTCATGGTGATCTTGAAGAAGAAATTTATATGTCCCAGCCAGAGCACTTTGTGGAAAAAGGTAAAGAAAGATTGGTTTGCAAGTTGAAGAAATCTATGTATGGTTTAAAAAAGTCTCCTAGAATGTGGTACCAAAATTTTGACACATTTGTTTTTTCATTGGGATTTGTAAGATCAAAATCTGATCATTGTGTGTATTATAAAGCTAAAAGTGATCAAGTCCTTATTATTGCTCTCTATGTTGATGATATGTTGTTCATAGGCAATAGTAAGTTAATTATTTTTTATCTTAAGTCTCAGTTGTCTACAAAGTTTTAAATGAAAGATCTTGGTGCAGCAAGGTATATTCTGGGAATGGAAATAACCAGGGACAGGAAAAATAGAAAACTTTGGCTCAATCAAAGTAATAACATCAAGACTATTCTAGAGAGATTTTGCATGACTGATTGCAAGCAGCTAGTTGTTCCAGTTTTGCAGGGAACAAAGCTATCTATTGAAGACTGTACAAAATCTCTTACTGAGATGGAGGACATGACCAGTGTGCCTTATGCTAGTGCGGTTGACATCCTTATGTATTCAATGGGAGTACTTAGTCGGTTTATGGCTAATCCTGGAAGGACACATTAGGATGTTGTGAAGAGAGTGGTTAGATATCTGAAGGGAACTTCAGAATATGCTTTGTGTTACCATGGGAACTTGGTTGAATCATAGAGGACTCTCAATATTCAAGGTTATGTGGATTCTGATTCGGCAGGGGACATTGACAGCAGGAGATCCACCAGTGGATATATTTTCATGATGAATGGTGGTGCAATGAGTTGGATGAGCAAGTGACAGGCTATAGTCGCTTTGTCCACTACAGAGGCAGAATACATGACAGCTACACATGCTTGTAAAGAAGCAATATGGTTAAAATGTCTGTGTTCTAACATGGTTTTGATGCAAGGAAAATAACTATTTTTTGTGATAGTCAGAGTGCAATTTTTCTAGAAAAGAATCCTACTTTCCATGCCAGGATGAAACATATAGATGTATAGTATCACTTTGTACGAGATATGGTGGAGGATGGGAAGGTCTCTTTGGAGAAAGTGGATACTCTGGAGAATGTTGTAGATGCATTAATGAAGCCTGTGAGCATAGACAAGTACAAGTGGTGTGCTAGTTCGATGGGCCTCAAGGCCCATGAATTTTAGTAGTTTTATTATGCTCTAGAGGTGTTAGTAAGATCTTCATCAAGTAGGATATTGTTGGAAAAATGTGCCTCGATTCTTACTGGCATGTAACTCCTGAAGGGAAAAGTCGGTGTGACATTATTGATGTCTAGCTGACTAGCTATTATAAATTCTTGTGAAAATTTCTGGTCACCGAGACCTTGTTGATGTCTTATCGACTGAAGTCATCAGAGTAACACAAGGGTTTCGGTATGTAGTCTTACCGATATGGAAAGTCTCTCCGATGGGTATACATTTGGAGTCTTCGCGGTAACACAAAGACTTTGGCGTGAACTCTTGGTGATGGGTGTTGGTCTTGCCGATAGTGTATGGTCTTCAGGGTGACATGTTGTGTTCGATGTGACCTATCGGCGAAAGTGGTAGACTATTTGGTAGAAGCCTTACCTTTCAGTATGTCATCTTGCTGACTCGTGAGGTCTTGTCGATGGTTGTGTGACTTCGGTGTAACACATTTTCTTTGATATGAAGTCTTAATGATGTGAGATGTCTCACTAATAGCTTTATCTTGGAGGCATCAGGGTAACACTAAGGGTTCGGTAAGAACTCTTAGCGATGGAGAGAAGTCTTGCTGACTATTGTTTGGTGCTCGGTATGACTTGAGACTTTGGTGTAACCTCTTGGAAAAAGATGGTAGTCTTGCTGATGGTAGGACATTTCGATGTGACTTTGGAGCTTCAGTATGATGTCTCACTGATAGTGATAAGTCCTAGTGATAGCTTTCTGGACTCGGTGTAACCTCTTTCTGATAGTAAGGACTCTTGGCAATATCGAATGCTGGTTGTGTTGGCATCGAGGAGACACAATTAGTGTCTCACCAACATGCCAACACAAGTTGAACGCCCTTGACTGATTGATGACTTTCCTATGTGGTGTCTCGTGGACCAATCAGAGGAAGCAAAATTCAAATAGTTGGAGGTTGGATTTTTGCAATAGTTGCAATGTTGGAACTAAACTGTCTGCAAGGAAAAAATATACACTGGAAGGAAACTTTCTTTGATGGGAAATTTTAGATAAGGATAAATAGAGGATAAAATCAGTGGGTGGTAAGATTTGAGAAAATCATTCTGAGTTGGATGGGCATCAAATCTGTGTGAGCATTTCTGTAACAGGTTGAACAGTAAATGAAGCAACTGTAAGAATCGATACCAGAGAGTTGTGTCTTTGTATTGTATGTAATTTTTTGGTTACTAGAATATAAAGAGATTCAACTTGGTGTGGTGGGTTTTTTCCTAAAAGGGTTTCCCACGTAAATCTGGTGTTCATTTGTCTTTGTGTATTTTTCTGTTTCTGTAAATCTTTCATATGTGTCTTAATTGGATTGTAATTTGGTAAAAAAAAGTACTGTCTGCATTCTTCCTTGTGGTTTTGACATTAGGAAAGTTGTTTCCACACCTCTGCTTTCCTTACAGTAATTACTTTATAAGGAAGTTTTCACTCTTCCATGCACATTCTTCGTACACATCAATATGTTGTTTATTATCTTGATCTCCTTTGTGATCAAAAGAACAATAAATTTCATTGCATAACTCATGACCATTTTGCAGTGTTATGATCTAGTGCTCTTTTACTTCTTACTCACTATGTTCTCAATCACCATGTGTAAATGACTTAGAGGATAGATCTTTGATTTAAATGGCCTTGTATAGCACTTGAAGAAATTTCCATTCATGCCTTAACATTTAACAACCATATAGAGCATATGAACATAGCTTATTGAAATCACTGCTGACACAAAACTGCTGAAGATCACCACCCTAGACTACTAAAAAACTTCCTCCATTCATGTCACAATGCAAGGTCCCTATAGGTTGAAAGTATTTCCCTTGAAAAAATACCACTGTATTGATATGTCTTGAGGACTAAGGGTCCCACTTGGAGGTAAAGAATAATCTCATATGCATTCATTCTTAGGTTCATATTTCAATTTGTTATATTTATGTGTAACTTCTAATGAGCTTGATGAGTTGCATTGTGTAAAATGAGAAGCTCCTTCATCCAATTGTGTTGTTTCCTGAAGTTGATAGCATGGAAGAATCTGTAGCACCGCCTTCCAACATTGAAATCACTGACCTTCAAAACAAATATACTAGGATTGTCCCTTCAACATTTGTGAATTCATTGCCTTAATAAAATTGGTCACTTTCCTTTCATCATATTTGTTTGGAATTTTACTGTACTATGGCATTCCTCTCACAATAACTGCCATATCATGATTATGAAAATTTTGAACCCATCGCTTGGACAACCAAAACTTCCACTTCACAGCCACAAGAATAAGATACACTAAGAATGCACAGTCCCAAGTAAGTGTATCAGACTTGGAATTTTATTTTTTTTGTCATATGTTGTAGTTACAAGTGCTCTACTAGAAATACATGAAAATGTGGAAGCATAGACAAGGAAAGCTAATTGTTTCAAAAAATTCCTTAAAGAAATGTGATATCATGGATACCTGCTCTCCTACAAGCACTTCAAGTCATGCCTGTGGTGATGTGGGGAAGCCACACATCACTGTAAGCATGACCTGAAGTGCTTTTGGGAGAGCGGGTATCCATGATATCACATTTCTTTGAGGCATTTTTTGAAATAGTTTTCTTGCCTTGTCTATGCTTCCACATTTTCATGTATGTCTAGTAGGGTACTTGTAACTACAATGTATGACAAAAAATCTCTACTATTATGCTTTGATGGATGCCCCATGATTGATATCTATATAAAAAGGTTTCTTTGTATATTGGGTGGTTAGGTGTTCTATAGTGTTGTACAAGTTTAAGTTTTTCCTTTTTTTGATTTTTAAACAGTACTCTTATCTTTGGGCCAATATTTCTATTGTAATCTCTCTTTTTGTTGTCCTTTTAGTAGTGCTTGATTTCTATATTGCAATTGTTGGTAGCTATGCCATAGATTTCTTATATATTTATGATTTACACCTTAATTGCAGTGCTAAAAGAGCCATATATCTACACCTTATTAATCTTGAATTGGTTTAGTGGGAAGTCTCACATGCCCTATTTGCCTAAGTGACTCTAGTCTGATACATGTGTCTTTGTTTTAGACAATTTATGGAATTTACCTATTGGAATTATGTGCCTCAAATCCACTAGTGAACCCAAACTTGGTCATCATCAAGTCAGATTACACCAAGTGATAAGTTCAAGCCTTTACTGCCATTTCACGATGTCTCATGGAGTGGCTAGTGGTGGAACAGTACTTACCGCTACCCCAAAAAGGTGTTATATTGAGCTTGCGATAGTGTGGTGTTACCACCACCCCACGGTGCTTCCATGTCGACTAGTGTGGTATAGCGGTGGTTACCTCTACCCCATGGCAATGGTTGAAGGCATCCTGTGGTGGTGCGGTATAGTCACCACCACACTGCGATGGTGTATGAGGCTTGGTGGGATAAAGCGATAGATACTACCATACCACGATAAGCTAGTTTGTGTATAACGGTGTAGCGATGGACGTTGGATGTCTTTGGTAGGAAAGTGAGTTATTGACAGTTAAACAATTAATGATGCAATGGAATCTATAGAGATGGTTGTTGTGCAGTAAAATTTTACTTATTGCTTTTAGTATTTTGATTGTATTCTTTTATTTTAATAATTTATTTCATGTCGGTCTCCTTTATGTTGGCTTTGATGACTTGTAATTATTATTCAAATGTTTATCCTATTAGACTCAAAATTGACTGGGTAATGTGAAGTTGGAATGAAAGGTGAAAAAACCTTTTGCAAAAGTATATTTGGATATTTCTACCAGATTGCTTGAGTTTTGTAATTTGATGTAGAAATGGTTCATATGTGTGTGTACATGGGCATTTGAGGAGCTTCCAAAATAAGAAACATGTGAATGCTTTCTCTGTGCAGTGTGTATTGAAAACTAATAAGTTGAATTCCTAAATGTGTTTGGTTCAGAATGCATGCATTGACTCAAAAGTGAAGTCTTTCTTAGCTCCATTTTTTTCTCAAATTCATATTGGATGCAAGCAAGTTTTGTGCAACAACTTCTAAATGAAATTTTTTAGACACATCAATGTGTTCTTGCCTAGACTTCTAGAGGATATTTTCAAGTGCATTTGTAATTGAATACCATGCTTGATTTGTAAAGTGTGGAAGTAGTAAGCAAGTTACTATATTACCGTTAAAATTTTTAATGGTATCTATTTTCTAAATTGATTGCTAATGGGAATTTCCCTGTATACACTAGTGTATTCTAATTGGTTTGCCTCCAATTGATTGATTAACTCTAATGTCACAGATGCTATTGGATATTATCTATGCCAATAATTATAGGCATGGCAATGAGTGCCAAGACCTATGTCATTTGTATGTCTACGTGTGTTGTTTGCTTGTTGGTTGTATTTCATTTCTTTAGTAAAGTTGAGTGGTCTTTATATTTTATTTATGTTTTTAATAAGATACCTTTTATTTTATGAGTAAGATAACAAGCCTATTTCCACTTAAAGTTTTTTCCTAGAATATTTAGGGTTTGATTTTGATGAATGTGACTCTTCAAGCATGTTATGTCTTTATTCATTGGATTGACTATTTAATTTGAATTTTGAATTTTAATGATATTACTTTTGAAATGATTAATTAGGCATGTTACTGATTTCAAATAAATAACATTCCATAAATTGGAATGCATCTTTACACATCTCTACAATCTTAAAGTTCCTACATTCTATTAATTAGGGCTTATTGTAGAGAATTTAATGTTTTTTCTTAAAATTTTTAATAGACTTGAAAATACATTGTCTCATGAAAGATCCTACCCAAGAATTTCAAACAAATAGGATGTGCATTTTATTTCAAATTTTGGTGACTGTTCTCATGCATTTTTTTATGGTTTTTGTGTATAATGCAGATTTGAGCAACTATTTTCCCTTTTGGATGGATGGCTATTGAAAGCATCTCACATGGAACATGTCCTTAGTACACTCCTGTTTACCGGTTCCTCCTCTAGACAATTTTGCACTCTAATCCCAGGTACTATCAATTGATAGAATATATTTCTGATGTTGAATCTGAAGATGTTTTAAAGAGAGGTCTTATTTGTTGAGTAAATTTTGTAGGGCACTATAAAATTTGCACTAATGATGTCTCAAATGGAGGGTTGTTGTCCAGTTTATTACAATGTCATCACAAATATCTTTCTTTAGTTAATTTCTTTCTAGATGTTGTAAATTCATATATCTTCTTCCTATTGATAAACAACTTATGGTTTTTGATATGGAACTCTAAAGTTGAGGTGACTATTAAAATATTTCTCTCAATGTAATTTGTTCTTTTATATGATTATTTCTTGTAGTGCCTGTATTGGGTGTAGATTCATGCATCAAGTTGTTTGAATATTTCAAGTCTTATGAAGGGCTATATTTCTTCTTGGGTGCATATTTGAGCTCCAGGTGATTTGACTTTGGATTTTCACTTGTATCATTTTGTCATTGATATTAATTGATCTATTTTTGGAGGTAATTTTGTAGTAGCTTGGGAACCTTGTACTTATATGTTAAAATATATTTTCAATGTCATTGCACTAGTAGAATGTGGAAAATAAATGACTACATGACTAAAAATTCTAGTCACAAAAACTAAAAATGACTAAATTCTACTAATTTTTTGCAACTCAACTATAAATGAGTAAATAAATGACTAATTTGGTTGTTGACTAAAAATTATTTAGTCACACAATAAAAATGACTAATTAGTTAGTCATTTATTTAGTCATAGTCCATTTGAATAAATCGTTTAAGGAATCAAGAATCAATAGCCCACTAAAATACTCTAAAACTTTAATAAACATACTCTAAAAGTTTCATCGAAATCTTATTTTTAGGCGTAGCTTGCAAAATTGGAGTTTTCATTTTAATAAACATACTCTAAAACCTTCGTCAAAACCTTATTTTTAGGCGTAGCCCACCAAAATGGAGAAGTGTTTTAGTAAAGAATGACAAAGAATGGAAAGGAGATGTGTGTGATAGGATGTGTAGGATTCATTGCTGCTTATCTCATTCATGCTCTGCTCAACAAGGGTTACATTTTTTATGCTATTGTTTGTAATCCAGGTATTTAGTTTATATATATTTGCATAATCTCAAATTCCTTCAGATGCTTTTAAAATATTAATGTATCCTATATAGGGTTTAGAATGATTTATTTTAATTTTAAAAAATAAATCAGATGTTTTTGAAGTATCAATGTATCCTATATAGGGTTTAGAATGATTTATTTTAATTTAAAAAATAAATAAATGATATGTTTTCCTGTGATTAGATAATGTGATCTCCTAAATTTTCCCCAACACACTATCCTATTTGGAACTATATTCATTACTCTAGCTACTAGGATTTTTCATGTGACATCTTAATATCTTCATGACAGTGGCTTTTAAATAAATCTTGGTCTTTTCTTTAATCTTTATCATGGAAACCCTTGAGTTCCATAATCCACCTTCAATCTCTTCTAAGAACGTTTTCTTAAGCTAGACTGCATTGTATGCATATAAAGCAAGTCCTTCATACTTTCCATTGTTCCAAACGACCACTCACTATCTTGCTTAAAATGTTGCCTCCATAAGCACAACAACATGTTTTAAAATCATGGTTTCCAGTGATTGACCATTAAGGTCACTACTTTCATCAAGATATAGGGTATGTGTAGGATCATGATGGGGCAAAAAGTGGTGATATGATGGGTATGTGGTTGACGACTTTTTTTTATCCAAAATTGATGAAACAAAAAAAGGTTTTTAAAGGAGATTCTAAGCTTTCCAAAAATATAAATTATGCTTTACTTTGAATTTAATAAATAAATATTATTCATTTTCTATTTGAATTACGACTAAAGTCCTAATTGATAGGCTTATTGAAAAACATCTATAGCTTTCAAATGATATCACATTTTTTGAATCCAAAACATGCATCATATTCTATGCTTCACATACTAGAGGATTAAAAAAATTTGAATTTCATGAAGTTTTGACCAAGTTAAGGTGGTCAGACATACGATTTTTTATATTTTTTAAAATTTGTAATAAAAATTTATAATTAATTATTTACTTGGAAAAAATTTAAAAAAAATGCATCACACAGACATGAGTCCTCTATTATATCTAAAATATTATAAAAAAATATTATCATTTTGTGGTTAGGTGGTCAAATAGAAACCTACTTATTTTTTCCCTAAATTTAAATACTACCATTGAAATTTCAAATTTTCACCAAATAGTTTTAAAAAAACCTAGTAGTTTAGAAACTACATTCAATTTGCTACAGATTCTATTCTTACATATTTTTGAAATAATATAGATAACTTATTCAAATTTTTATGTCAAGTTGTCTAACTCTGATTTTTCTAAATTTCTCGCCACTTAAGGGCTTGTTTTTTCCATGATGATCTTGCACATACCCTAGAACAATGAGATTTTTGTCTTCAAACTCAAGGCATTATACAAGATAACATTGTGAATTTTTTGTTGTGTATGATTTAATTTTCTTGAACATTTACTGCTTTGCTAACTACCTTTAATACTGGATATTGCACCCTCATCTACAATCTCAAATAGCTCACTCACTCTCACTTGAAGATTCCTTTCATGAGCATCCTTATATAAAATCAAACTATGCCCTATAGACTACCTGCTTGCTTATTACAGGGGACTCATTATTTCATGGTATTGTGGGTCTTAAGATCCTTCAACATTATTGTCACTACTTCATAGTCCACAAGGTATTATTCACCATTCTCCCATCTTTGATGAGTCTCAAAACACTGCTCAAACATGCAATCCACTACCTCCATTATACAATGGCTAAGAAGAAACATTGAACCTATGATTACCACTATTACTTCATTTAGGCAGTCATTCCCTAATTGCATTTGCCTTGTCTAACACTACCAATAGCATTTGAAAAACCCTTAAGGTTAGCAATGGGGTAAGCAAACTCACTATTAAAATTTCCACTTTACTATGCAAGGTTTGAGATTTATTATCTTGTCACTACTCAACCTCTTTTTGAATGTCACACCTCAAGTGACTGTCATTCTTCTTACCATAGATTGCATTTACAAATGTCACTGAGCTACATAGTGTGCTTGTTATTGGCTACAATCTTTAGATTGCAAGATTTTATTATTGGCTACAATGTCTCAATCTTTTTGGTATTGCAACCTCACTAATCCGCTAGAGTTATAGTTTATGTTTCTATGGAGGCCTAGGGTTTGTAGTGTAGTCATGATCTTACTAATGCTTTTGTTGGTATTAAAAAACAACCTTAAATCTTGGGTCAAAAAATTAGCTATTTTGACAGGGTTGTGGTATGATCTTGGATTGTATCCTAGAGTGTGTGGGAAGCTTGTGTTTTATCATTAAGGTATGCAAACCTGATAAGGGAAATGTATCCTATATAGCATGGGTCTTGCTTTAATACTTCCCATAATGGTTATTGGAAGATCACATTGTTATAGTTTGTGGTAACCCAAGATTGCATTCAAGTATGCAAAAAACTTGGTATGTAGTTTAAGTTGTACACTTTTAAGTAACATTCATAAGGTTTAGAAAATCTTGATCACTCTCTAGAATATCCCCTTAAATATGGGTTGTGCTTGAATGCACTACATAATTTATATAACACAACCACTCTACATATCAACCAGAGTTATAGGCTCTTTATTGTAGTAATAGGTAATTGCTCTTGGATCATGCTATCATTACATTATAACCTATGAAACTTGAGTCAACCTGAATGCACCCAATGATGATTGAAACCTAATTGTGATAACAATGATTAATTTGTACATGAATTGAGCTCATATGAGTTCCTTCATTTCTATCACAACATAGCCACATTAAACTTGGGTCACACATGAATGCATCTTGTATTTATTATAGCACAACTATGCCACATGACCAATAGAGTTATGGATAACAAAATTACACTCACAAGAATTTGTTCCTCGGTTGTGCTCTTATGGTGATTCTATTACCATTATAGCATAACCCTTTGGACTTATATTGCTCAAATCCTTACATTGCTTATTTTCTCTTAGGATGGATGGCTTCATGGATTTTTTGTGATTTAGACAACTTTTATTTTGATAGTAAATGACATCGGATTCTTTCTGAAACTGAAATGATTTATTAATTATGGTTTTATGATGATTTTGAGTTTTATTTAGAAGGGGTTAATATGTGGAATTTTTATGTGTAGGAAGAATAGATTGTGATGCAACATTTTGGTATGGATGTTTTAGGAAAAAATGGATTGCTATCAATGACATAACCAGGTTGGAGAGTACCTTGAGCCATTGTGAAACACTTCTAGGTGTTTTCGCTAGGAAGCAAAACCTAGGTGTAGGAATACAAACATTCGTGGATAGAGAAAATAATAAATCTATTGGCCCAATTTCATATCCAATTTGAGGTCATGAATATTTGATAGAGGAAGTTCCTACATTCTAAAGATAAAATAAAAAATCTGTTGGTCCAATTTGACATCCAACCTAACATATTTAATATCTGATAGAGAAAGTTCATACATTCTAAAGATAAAATCATAAATATTTTGGTCCAATTTGAGATCCAATTTGAGGTTGTGAAGCTTTGAAAAATAAATTTCCTACATTCTAAAGATAAAATCATAAATCTTCTTGGTCCAATTTGAGGTCCAATTCTAAGGATTTGTCTTTTTAATTATACTTTCTGACATTTGGCTTGATACAAATTGTTACTTTAGAATTATGGTATTGCTTTTCTTCTAATGTTTCAACCCTCATTTTAGGGAAGAGCTTTGAAGATGGTTCCTCCATATGGAGACGACACTTTTTTGCTATAGGTTCCATCTAGAAACACCAGAAGCTAAGGTACTGTCATACTTCGATACAACAAAGTTTGAGGTGAATTGCACTTAGTATTTTATGTTGATATGGATATGTTCTAACCTATAGTTAATTGTTGTAGCATAAAAGATAGGCTAAATAGTTGCTGATATACTATTGTTTCAAATTCTAAATAGTTGTTCATCTACCATTGTTCATAACGGATAGGATTTTTAACACATTGTATCTAGTAAGGCCAAATTTTGTCAATTGTTGCTTGGGTAAAAACTCGAAGCTATCCTTGACACTTGGTAAAGTTATGGATAATAGAAGGATGTACAAGATGAGGAAGTTCTTCATGGATGAAATTGGGAATAAAATTTAGAATGGAAAAGAGAGTGGAAAAGTAGAATTTGATGAAACTCTTGCAAAGTTCAAGTTAATGACTAATGCTTTTGTTCATTGTTATGATGGGAAGATTTTGAACAATCATCTTAGAATAAAGGATTTTACTGTGATTTTGAGAGAATCTTCTATAAAGCAGCCTATCTTAGATCAAATAAATGAAGCAAACGATTGTGAAAGACCCAACAATTTTGAATTTGAAACAATGGTGTCTTATGTATAGACTCCCCCTGTGATTTTCTCCTAGAATAAGGTATAGCAATTTTTAATTTGAAAAAATGGTATATGAATAACTATTTAGCCTATCTGTTATGCTACAACAATTAACCACAAGTTAGAACATATCCATATCAACATAAAATAGCAGGTGCAATTCACCTTAAACTCTGTTGTGGTAATTGCTTTGTAAGGAAGTTTCAACTCCATGAACATTCTCTATGCACATCAGTATATTGCTTATTATTGTGATCTCCTTTGTGATCAAAATAATAGTGAAGTACATTGCATAACTCATGACCATTTTGTAATGCTATTATCCATTACTCTTTTACTTCTTACTCATTGTGTTCTTAATCACCATGTGAAAATGACTTAGAGGACAAATATTTGTCACCATTTGACAGTAACTTTCATTATTTTTGGACTATTTGTTATGATTCAATCATTGTTTGATAGTGTGCTCCATTTCTTAGTCCTATAGGATAGAGGAAAATTCACAATTTGCAACTCTCTAACAATGATCACCAAGTGGATTCTTATCAGATATTGTAGTTGTAAGTTCCACTTTGGATCACCAAATCCTTCACAAAAACTTCTGCACGGCCACCACAACACCACACAGTTGCTTTTGGACCTTCATGGTGATGAA
The DNA here is from genome assembly GCA_007258455.2 of Sequoia sempervirens. NCBI lineage: Eukaryota > Viridiplantae > Streptophyta > Pinopsida > Cupressales > Cupressaceae > Sequoia > Sequoia sempervirens. The sequence continues at coordinate 169,082,785 of VDFB02000015.1, read as the reverse complement.
AATGGCTCATTAAGACCTCCATTCTACCCTCCCCCACTCTTCTCTCTTCCCTATTCCATCTTTGTCTAGGTTTCCCAGATCAATGTACAAATCATAATCATACACTTTGTCCCACTCTTCTCTCTTCCTTGTTCCATCACTTATCATGCTTGTTAGCTCCTCATTCCTCCACTTTAATAGAGTTGGAGGAGTCTCACAAGGGAGATAACTCTGTAAAACAAATAAAAATTCTTATGGATCCTGTAATCTATGAAAAATAAGCTTCACGGTTAAAAAAATATGACATAATGATCTATGTGTTTACCCTGTTGGAGAAAAAGATTTAGTCTTTTTTAGAGTGAGATGTAGGATACACCCAAGAATAGATCTAAAAATATCAAAATTTTAAACCTTTAGATCTTTGAGATCGTTGCAGATTTGATTTGATTTTTTTATAGCTAGACGGATCTAAAAAAATGCTGCTTGAAAATGATGTGAATGAAAATGTTATTTGTTTAGAATAATCTAAGGGTGTTATTTTTCACTTGCAATTTTTTTTTTGTCTACCTTATGATAACCGTTCAAATTATCATTTTCTTAATCATTTAATATTTCATTGTATATTTGTATTTTGTTAGATTGTATTAGATAGTTAATGGTTAGATTTTTTGAAAAAAATAAATTCAACATAATATACTTTCTATGTACTTTTCATCACTTGTAAATCTAATTTTTTGTTACTTTTTGTAATCATAAAAAATAGAGACGATTTTAGTCTTTGTGAAATATTTTCATGCATGTTTGAGATCTCTACAAGGTGATGAAAAATGCCCTAGGGTTTGGTAGGGTTTCGAGTTTCCTTATTGTTTTGATAGTAATGTTGTCACTAAGTTCTCCCCTTGCCCAAATATAGTCACTTGAGAAATTTCCATGATGCTCTTGACTGTAAATTACTTTGTTCTCCCTACCTTCTCACTACAAGTATGATTCTTCAACTCTACCAACTGCCCTTCCATCTCAATGTCTTTTCATTCTCTTGCATCGATTCTCTTATGAATTTATTCTTATGACTTTGAAAGCTATCACTAGGTCTATTATTACTGTTAGGTCTTTGAGGGTATATGATTTTCTACTATGAACTCTTAGATTGTCATACTTTTGATGAAAATTCTCCAAGGATGTTTGCTCATTGACTCAACTCTCTATATATTCTCCATTATGCATTGAAAATTCATGGTTTCTAGTTAACTATTTATTGGTGTAACCATTGCCATGTTTCTTGGGATTGCCATCCCTATAGGATAGTTTCCTTATAGATCTAAATGTAATTTAAAAGGTGACCATAAATATTGAAAAAATTCATAAGACTATTATGTCAAGGTAGTAGATGGTCGTGACAAGTTTCATAATACCGCCATACAACAAGAGCCAAGAAGACATGGTGTGGTGTAGCAATAACATCTCGCATTACTATGAAGGACGAGCAATAAATGTGTGGTATGGTGATAAATCAAATACTTCTCTCACATCCTCACAAGAACCAAGAAGACATGGTGCAGTGTAGCGGTAACATCCCATATTACCACGAAGGTCAAGCAATAACAATGTGGTGTAGCAATAACATCCTGCATCACTACAAGGATCATGTCAAAATGGTGTGGTATCACAGTTAAACTATAAAACAAAATATCACATTTCTTTGAGGCATTTTTTTGAAACAGTTCACTTGCCTTGTGTATATTTCTTCCACATTTTCATGTATGTCTAGCAAGGCACTTGTAACTACAACATATGACAAAAAAATCCTTGTTGTTATGCTTTGATGGATGTCCCTTCATTATTACTAGATATCTGATGTGGTGCACACTATTATAGTGTAAGCCTATTTTTATATTGTTTCATTTAGAATCACCAATATTCTCCACAAGAACATTGTCCCTATTTAAAAATGATGGAAATGGTTCACATCTCTTAGAACAATTTCTCTTGCAACAATCTTGGAGATGAATTTAGATGCAATGTGAAAATCATTACATACTCGAAGGTTCTTAACAACTCTAATAGTTGTACCAAGGGCCATGTTCGACAAACCATTTGCAATTGCTAACTTTTCAGTACAGTGGCAGATAAATGATTCTTCTTTCTTCTATTCCACAACATTAAGTAAAAGTATTGAATCTGGAAATACCCTGATGCCTTCATTTTCCAATCCAATTTATCCAATTTTGTATAGATCTTCCATGTTTGTGGATGTGATATGTCTCCTACACAAAAAAGCATGTACCATTTTATGCCCTTCAATTCAACTACATGCAAGTATCTCTTTAATTCCTCTATCTTTCATGAATCTCCTTGCTATTTGAACCTCACCACACCTACCCACTTCTGCATAGATTTTTTAGAGAAGAACATGAGTTGCAACATTTTTTAGGATCCAACTAAAAAAGCAGTGTTGTTGGAATACTCAGCCAATATTCATATATGACCCACAAGAACCAAAGGTTTAACTAGCATTTCAGTAATAATGTTTAGGGTTTCCTCAAGATAGCCATCATAGGCATGAAGGTCAACCATGAACACCTAATGATCAACTATATATGTAATGCAATAAGGGTTACTGACGTGTGAAGTGAGTGCAACCCTCATCCACTAAACCTACATGATTGCATGCATCTAGAACACAAGCAAAGCTTACAATGTTGGTGTTCCAGAGTGCTTCATTAATTCAAATATTTTGAGAGCTTCCTTCAAAATCCATTTTGTGCACATTCTACAATCATATCATTTCATTCCATGAGATGAAATATCTTTGAGGCATTATGTCAAACAATTCATTTTGTACTACATTTTGGTGTCAAATCTTTGGTAATTATGGTTAGTTTCATTACATTCAAATTCTAAATTCTGGGAAATTATATACAATAAATAGATTGATGGATGTTTGGATAGTGAAATTAGCACTCTTAGAAATTAATTGAAATATCTAGAAGGATTATTTTAATTAAAAAGGTTTTTGTGGTTATTTTTGTAACAATGATTAATAATGATTTTACAGTGCAACTAGCTTGCTATTTTCATTCAAGATACAAGTCATCAAAGTCAAGCACATACCAAGAAGATGGTCCTCTACTTCAAACCATCAACCTCACTTAGTTTAGTCTACTTACTTGGGGATATCAAGGAAGTTGCTAAAAATTAATATATATCATTTTTTGTTTGTGTAGGAGAATTCAGTGAGATTCAATATGGAAGTGGATCAATATTTGGTTTCTTATGTAAAGATGATGTCACAGTTGGGAAACTTGTTGTGAAACATCAGGTTAATAATTTTTGGATGTTAAGGCTTCCTAGTTAGATATCCAAGATCTTTTCTCATCAACTTAATTTGGAATTTATGTATAAATGGATTCTTCCATGGTGTAGGTCTTTACTTAGACAACACATGAACTAGGATTGGCATTTTTGTTGTCTAATTAAGTCTAATGGTATTCTTGGGCTTGGTTTCTAGGAAATTTCTGTTGATAATGTTTTTCCATTCTGGTTAGTGTTGATAGCCTTCATCTATAATGTCAATTTCATTCTATAATTTGAGCATATCACCTTTCTTAAACTTTGAACAAGGTTTTGAAATCAAGGGTTCAATATGCATATTTTGTTGGATGTTGTGGTTGTGTTGCTGATATGTGGTTGTCATTGATGTCAACACTATTAACATTGTTGTAGTGAAGGTTGTATATGTCGAGGATATTGAGAAAATTGTTAAAGGAAGAGTTGCAAGTTGCCAGTGGAACAATGAAGGTCATGAAGGTGTTTTGTTTTGTACGTTGAATATTAGTTGTTGTGGACTAAAGGGTTTAATTATGAGAGTATCTAATTCATCTATCGGAAGTTTCAGAGGTTTGCATGAAGATTTGATTGTGCTATGAACAGTTGTGCTTTGATAGTGTTTCTGTGGTTTCTGTCAGTATTCCTGATTGAATTTTATGTGATTCTAGTAATTTCTATTACTATGGATGCTTCTAGATCATTCTCTATCTTTGTTGCACATTCGTGTTGATCAGTGTGCTTGTGGTCAAATATTTTTCTTGTGTATGTTTGGTTTTTTATGTTCCTAGCCGACATAATGGTTGTAATGTGTTGTGAATCCTTGAAGACTAAAATTTGAATGTTTTGCACACTCAAGGATATTGTTTTGGGTCACATCATAATATTAGCCGATGGTGTTTGATTCACATTGCAAATTTATTTGTAAATTTGGGCCAACATTGTAAAATTGTCTTATATTTTTGGCTGACGAAGTTGTTGATGTAATTCCATGATATAGATATATAAGAGCAATTTTTTGTGTGAAATTGGTGTGTGTATGTAAGGAAGTGAAGCCAAAAAAGAGAAAGTGTGTGAATACTGATCTATTCATTTGATTGTTAAGCAGAGTGGGAAGAAGTTTGAGTGAAGTGTGAAGTAGGTTTTTTGTGCTTAACTGGAACTGTAATCAAGCTTGTGTAGAAGCTATTTTCTCAGTTCATACCCTACAAATTTGATCTGAATTACTATGTATTCCTTGGGTAGTGAGCCATCTTGTAATTGAGTAGTGAGCTCTAGGAAATGTGTCTGAATGCATGTGCATTCCCATTATTTTTCATTATACTTTTAATAGGGTATAATATTCTAGACTAACATCCACCGTGGTTTTTCATTATAGATCATTGTTTATGGTGTATTATTCTTTCATCAGATCTAAGATTAAGTTAAGTTAAGTTAAAAAGTTTAAATATTCTGTGACAACTGATTCACCCCCCCTCTCAATTGTCCATCCTTTTTTTTCCAACAATTGGTATCAGAGCAGGTTCCTTTGAAAAAGTTTAAAAGCTGGAGGTGATCTGAGATGGCATCATATAAGAAGGACAGTCCTAGATTTGATGGAACAAACTACTCACTATGGAAAGCTAGGATGGAGTGTCATTTGAGGTGTATTGGTGAACCCTTCTAGAATATTACAAATAATCCATATGTTATTCATCAGAATGGTCCTTCCACTACTGATGAGATTAAAGAGGCTGAGAATAACGTTAGGGCTTTTGAAGCCTTGCTGAGTGCTTTGACAATTTTGAAAATGACAAATGTGTTAGGTCTGAAGATAACTCATGAGATTCGAACAAAGCTAGAAACTTTGTATGAAGGAGATGTACATGTCAAGATGGCTAAGCTACATAGTTTGAAAGGCAAGTATAAAAACTTGAAGATGGGTGATGATGAAAATATTTCTTCTTTTATGCAAAGAGTAAATGAACTAGTGATGGGTATTATATGTGCCAGTGGTACCCTGGAAGAGGAAGAAATTGTAGCTAAAGTGCTTAGATCATTGCCTCCCTCTTACAAAGCAAAGACTCATGTTATTGAAGAATTCAGATTAGTGATAGATATGACAAGAGATACACTGATTGGTAAACTTGTTGCCTTTGAGTTGAGTGAATTTGGTGAATCTGTTCCCAAGACTGAATCTACAATTAGGGATTTTGTATCTAGAAGAAACAAGCAAATATATGATCCAGGAGAGTGTTCCAGAAAGTCATTCAAGTATGAGGAAGAAATGAAACAGCTTGAAGATGAAGAAAGAGAGGTGGAAGAGTTGGAAGCACTGATTGTGAAGGAAGAAGGCAGAGGACAAGGTAAGTATAAAGGAATGTTTCCTATAAATGTTTCTATTGCAATAAAATAGGTCATTTTGCATCAAGATGTCCTGAAAGAGTTCCTAGGTCTAAGCCTGAAAAATCTAGATTTCAAAAGAAATGTTACTATGCTGAAGAAGCAGTGACTGATGAAGAGTCTGATAAAGAACATGGAAATGAAGATGAATGGGTGTTCCTTGCTATCAAGGAAAATGGTCTGGTGGCTACTAAATCTGCTAAAGTTGAGAAAGCTCTTGTAGCCTGAATTGAAGAAAAGGATGAGTGGGTTATTGGCAGCGGATGCTCACATCACATGACTAGTGACAAAAGCAAATTTGTAAGTCTAGAAAAGTATGATGGTGGGGTTGTAAGATTCAAAGATAACAATGTTGGTGTGATTCATGGCAGAGGATCTATTTTTCTTGGTGGTAAGCATAACACTAATGATGTCCTTTATGTTGAAGGCTTGAAGCATAACCTGTTGAGTGTTGGACAGATGGTGGAAAAGGGTTATGATCTTCAGTTCAAAGGTGGAAGATGCAGGATACTTGGAAGTTCTGGAAATGTAATTACTTCAGGTAAAAAGACAAAAGGTAATATTTTTCACCTAAATGCTGCTAGTGAAAGCTGTTTAATTGCTCAAGTAGATGAAAGTTGGTTATGGAATAGGAGGTTGTGTCATGTAAACTTTGAGAAAATTGTTAAAGTAAGCTCCACTCAAGCAGTGAGAGATCTACCTAAGCTAGTGAAGCCTGCTAACACAATTTTCAAGGAATGTTAGATGGGAAATCAGACTAGAGTTTCTTTTTGAAGAAAACAACATCGTTCAAATGGATCATTGGAGCTGGTGCATACTAATCTATGTGGTCCCTCCAAAGTCAAAATTCTTCATGGAGAAAGGTACTTTATGCTGCTTATTGATGATTACTCTAGGATGATATGGGTTGCTTTCTTAAGAGAAAAATGTGAAGCATTGGAGAAGTTCAAAAGTTTCAAATCCATGGCAAAAAATGAGAAAGGTCTGAAAGTCAAATGCTTAAGGTCAAACAGAGGTGGTGAGTTCACCTCCAGGGAGTTCAATTCTTTATGTGAATAGCATGGAATCAGAAGACATTTATCTGCTCCCCAAACCCCTCAACAGAATGGAGTTGCAGAGAGGAAGAACAAAACAATTTTGGATGCTGCTAGAACAATGATGATAGAAGGAAATGTGCCTCACATCTATTGGAGTGAAGTTGTAAGAACTGTTGTGTACACTTTAAACTGGGTAAATATCAATGGCAATTTTGGTAAGACTCATTTTGAACTATGGTTTGGCTATAAGCCTACTATTAAATATTTTAAGATCTTTGGAAGCAAATGTTATATTAAGAGAGATAAGGACATAGGAAAGTTTGATGCAAGAAGTGATGAAGGAATCTTTCTAGGTTACTCTACTAAAATCAAGTCCTACCGGTGCTATAACAAAAGATTGAGAAAAATGGTTGAAAGTGCAAATGTCAGAGTTGATTAGGACTCTACTAGATCATCCAGATACTGTGGATATGATCTAGATGACCAGGAAGACAACACAAATAAAAGGGAAAAATGCCCAGACACAGAATCAATGCCAAATTGTTCCATTTGTTTCGGTAAATCAAGAAAGTCAGGAAGGAGAGACAAGTGCAAGTGCAGAAGAAAGAAAAAAAGAACTAGAAGTTCAAGAGAATTCTAAAATTAAGGTATGTAAAGCTAAATCATTCTAAAAATAAAATTATAGGAAACAAGAATAAAGGTGTGCAAACTAGAAGAAATTTTGCAGAAGAGTATTGCATGATTTCCAAGGTTGAGCCTAAAGATGTCAATGAAGCTTGAAATGATGAACACTAGATGGAAGCTATGAAGGAAGAACTAATGTAGATTGAAAAGAATGATACATGGATACTTGTTCCCAAACCTAAAGAAAAAAATGTGATTGGTACTAAATGGGTCTTTCAGAATAAGTTGAATGAACAAGGTGAAGTGGTCTAGAATAAAGAAAGACTAGTATGTAAAGGATATTCACAAATGGAAGGTATTGGTTTTGAAGAAACCTTTACCCTTGTTGCCTGAATTGAAGCTGTTAGATTATTTCTTGCTTATGCTACATATAAGAACTATAAAGTTTATCAAATGGATGTAAAGTTAGCTTTTTTGAATGGTGAGCTAGAAGAAGAGGTATATGTTGAACAACCGGATGGATTTCAGCTAACTGACAAGGAAGACATGGTTTTCCAATTAAAGAAAGCTCTGTATGGACTCAAGCAAGCCCCCAAAGCCTAGTATGCTAGACTGGATAAATACTTGTTAAATCTTGGATTCAATAAAGTTATTGTTGACAACAACTTGTATTTCAAGTTGGATCATGAAAAAGAGTTCATAATTGAGGTCTTTGTTGATGACATTATTTTTGGAGGAGATGATAATCTATGTATGAAGATTGCTGATGAAATGAAGAATGAATCTTAAATGAGTATGATTGGAGAGATGAAGTTCTTTCTGGGATTGCAAGTTAATCAGTTAGACAAGGGGATTTTCATATCTCAGTCCAAATATGTGAGAGAGCTACTAAAGAAGTTTGGCATGGAAGACTCAAAGCCAATTGGTACTCCCATGGTAATCGAATGCAAGTTAACATAGAATGATGATTCTCTTAAGGAAAATCAAACAAGATATAGGTCAATGATTGGTGGATTGCTCTATTTAACTCATACCAAACCAGACATTATGAATTTTGTATGTATGATTGCTAGATTTAAGATTGATCCAAAATAATCACATGTGATTGTTGTAAAGAGAATTTTCAGATACCTAAAAGGAATAATTGATTTTGGGCTTTGGTATCCTAAGGATGATGATCTTACTTTGAGTGCATATACTGATGTGGATTGGGTAGGAGACGTAGATGATAGGAAGAGTACTAGTGGTGGTTCCTTCTTCCTAGGGAAGAAGTTGGTGTCTTGGTTGAGTAAAAATCAGAATTCCATCTCTCTATCTATTGCTGAAGCAGAGTATATTGCTACTGCAAATAACTATACTCAAGTGATGTGGATGAAATAGATGTTGAAATATACTAGAGTAGTATATGATGAACCTATTTCCATATACTGTGATAACTTAAGTGTAATTAACATATCGAAGAATCCGATGCTACACTCTAAGACCAAGCATATATCAATCAGGTTTCACTTCTTAAGGGAGAAAGTGAATGAGAAAGAAGTCAGACTGGAATATGTGCCTACCAAAGAATAGATTGTAGATATTTTCACTAAGCCGTTGCCGAAGGATACTTTTGAGTATCTTAGAGGGATGCTAGGGGCGATTGCCCCTCCTGATATAAACTAAATATGCATTTTCTTGCATCAATCCATGTACTTCATAGATATTTCTTGATCCGGATTGATGTTTTTGTGGCTGCTACTCAGGGGGAGTAGTCATAAGTGAAGATATGTGGTTTAGAGATTGTATGTGAGAAGATAAGGCTTATCTTTTCCATTGATGTTAAAGGGGGAGAAGAGAAATGTGAAAAATATTTTTAGGGAGAAGAGAAATTGAGAAGAGTCAGAACCTAAGAGGGAGTAAGTGTAGTTGTGTTGATGGTATTTTTTCACATCATGTATTTCCATCAATGACAAAGGGGGAGATTGTTGGATGTCATGGTTGTGTTACTGATATGTGGTTTTCATTGATTTCAACACTATTAGCATTGTTGTAATGAGGGTTGTATATGTTGAGGATATTGAGAAAATTGTTAAAGGAAGAGTTGCAGGTTTCCAGTGGAACAGTGAAGGTCATGAAGGTGTTTTGTTCTGTACATTGAAGATCAGTTGTTTTGGACTAAAGGGTTTATTGCTGAGAGTATCTAGTTCATCTATTAGAAGTTTTAGAGGTTTGTGTGAAGATTTGATTGTGCTATGAATAGTTGTGCTCTGATAGTGTTTATGTGGTTTCTGTCAATATTCCTGATTGAAGTTTATGTTATTATAGTGATTTTTGTTGTTGTGGATGCTTCTAGATCATTCTCTATCTTTTTTGCACGTTTGCATTGATCGGTGTTCTTGTGGTCAAAGATTCATCTTGTGTATGTTCAGGTTTTTATGTTCCTGACCGACATAGTGGTTGTAATGTGTTGCAGATCCTTGAAGACTAAAATTTGAATGTTTGGAACCCTCAAAGATATTTTTTTGGGTCACATCATAATATTAGCTGATGGTGTTTGATTCACATTGCAAATTTATTTGTAAATTTGGGCCAACATTGTAAACTTGTCTTATATTTTTAGGTGACAAAGTTGTTGATGTAATTCCATGATGCAGATATATAAGAGTGATTATTTGTGTGAAATTGGTGTGTGTATGTAAGGAAGTGAAGCCAAAAAAGAGAAAGTGTGTGAATACTGATCTCATTCGATTGTTGAGCAGAGTGGGAAGAAGTTTGAGTGAAGTGTGAAGGAGGTTTTTGGTGCTTAATTGGAACTATAATCAGGCTTGTCTAGAAGCAATTTTATCAGTTCATACCCTGCGGATATAATTTGAATTACTATGTATTCCTTGGACAGTGAGCCCTCTTATACTTGAGCAGTGTGCCTGAATGCATGTGCATTCCCATTATTTTTCATTATACTTTTAACAGGGTATAATATTGTGGACTAACATCCACTGTGGTTTTTTCCCTAACAAGGTTTCCACATAAAAAATCTTGGTGTTCTCTGTGTTTCTGATGTGTTGATTGTTTATGGTTTATTATTCTTTCATCAGATCTGAGATTAAGTTAAGTTGAAAAGTTTAAATATTTTGTGACAACTGATTCACCCCCCCTCTCAGTTGTTTTTCCTTGTTTTACCAACATATTTTAGGCCTAAGTTGAACACTCTATTTAAGGAATTTGTTGACAAGGCTACAATTTTTTAATTGATTCGTCTTTTTGCTATGTTTGGACTTTTGAAAACTTGCAATATACAATGCAATTTTATTATTTTTGAATTGAGACTAAAATTAATTTTTTTGGTTGTATTGAGGCACAACTTCACCCATGGCGGATAAGGAATCACACTATTTCTCATATCAGATGGCACGCTGCATATAAAGGAGGAAAGATTCTAGCTAGGTTATTGTTGGCTGCATTGAAGGAGATAGCTTCATATATGGGACATGATCAACACTCTCCTTCTTGGATTCTACACATTACATCTTGATCTAGGAAGAATTCTTACATTGTATAATTTTTAAGAGATGAAAGGGGAATGCTCTCAAATTGAAGGGATTCAAGCATGCGCTTCCATCATTGCAAAAGTTTTTTGGAGAAGTTTTTTTCTTGCAGTTATTTCTGTGCAATATTGTAACTTAGATTTTTAGTCTTATGATTGAAAATAACAATTGTAATACTCTATTTCTAAGCTATAATTTGAACACCTTTCTTTTATTAATAAAGTTCACTGATTTTTCCTTCTCAATGACTATCTTATTGTGTGCAATTGATGATTGATGTGTATTTCTATGTTTTATTCTTAAATCCTCAAATATCAGTCAATTAAAATAACTAAATATACTACTAATTGACATCAATTAATAATTAAATTGACTAAATATACTACCAATTGATAGAAATAAGTGAATAGTGAATAAAAATGACTAAATAAGTGACCAGTTAACAACAATCAATGACTAAATATATCAGTGAATAAAAAAATGACTAAATCAACAACTAAATAAGTGGCCAATTAAATATATCAGTGAATAAAAAATGACCAAATAAGTGACCAGATTACAATAATCAATGACTAAATCAACGACTAAATATATCAATGAAAAAAATGACTAAATAAGTGACTAGATTACAACAATGAATGACTAAATCAACAACTAAATATACTACCAAATAAATCAATCAAAATGGTTTAGTCATCAATTTGGTTGCGTTATATATGACTGGCAATAAACTACTAATGGTCATGTGACCAAGTTTAATCATTTATAAGCAATTTTTAGTAGTTTTTTCAGTAGTTTATTGCTACTTTTGTACTAGTGTTGGCAATGAGGATCCCGACATTCACTTCAAATACATTGAAGCAATAGCCAAAACTAGACAAATCAATGAGGTGGAATGTGCAACCAGAGAATCAAACTTCTATGATGCTAAAAAGACAAAGAACTTTCTTATGGAAGCAATACTTCTAGATGCTCATCCATTGATAAATGTTTGTGATCGGATTGGATTTATCCACTGTCATGTTCAGTAAAGCTTATTAGTCAAGGTATTTGTAGAACACAGTTCTTAGTCCATACTGGGTATTCATGGTGTGAAGTTTGCAGAGGTGTCTTTCATAGGACCCTTAGGCTTCATTTTTCAAGTAGTTCTTTCATGTTTTGGAGCCGTATAAGCAAAAAATAGAGCATTGTAACTCAGTTTTCTTAGTCACAACACTAAGAAACACACTTTGCAACACATTTGTCAAAGAAAATACATATTTTAAGTCTTATCTGCTGTAAGAACACCTTTTCTCAATAAAAATTTAGTATTTTTCCTTCTTAATATAACTTTGTTTCATTATGTGCAAATGAATGATTGATTATGTTTTTCTATGTTTTATATTTAAACCTCAAAAGTATTGTCTCATTTCCAGCACTTTTAGGAAAAAATTAGCCGTGAACAAAAAAAATTAAATAAACTACCAATTGACTAAATATACTACCAATTGACATAAATTAATGAATAAATGACTAAATCAATGACTAAAAATATACTAGTACCAAATTGATGAATCAAAACAACTAAGTAAAACGTGACCAATTTCAGTGAATAATATGACTAAATCAATCAATAAATATACTACCAAATCGATCAATCAAAACGACCAAATAAATGACTAAAATTGGTTTAGTCATAAATTTGGTTGCATTATAAATGACTAGCAATAAACTACTAATGGTCATGTGACCAAGTTTAGTCATTTATAAGTAGTTTTTAGTAGTTTTTTCAGTCATATATTGTTGTTTTTGTACTAGTGATAGGATTGTTAAGAAGTTTTCTAATAATGCCTATGAGATAGAATTTCCTAGTGGAGTAGGTGTATCACCAATTTTCAATGTTTTTGACTTATACCCTTATAAAGGGATTGTTGATGAAGGAGCAGATGTACAAAAGATATCAGATGTTGATTGGATAAAGGACCTCCCACACACCACACCAATAGAGTTAGAGTGCATTCTTGACACCAAAGAGAGCAAGAAGACCAAAGGAAAGAAATACTTTTAGTATTTGGTTAAATGGAAGCACCTTGCATATGAGTATGCCACATGGATGATACAATCAAACATCATCAAGAATGGGAAGACAGTTGCAGACCTTCTCTCAGGTGGAATATGAGTTTCATTCTTCTTCCCTTGAGAGTATGATGTAGGAGCATCACTTTCATTTGATTTTATGCTCATTTTTATGTTATGAGTCTTTTTTTAGTTATTTTAGGTCTTAGGAGGTCCATTTGGTTCATGTCCAATGTTTTAGGTTGTTTAAGTTGGCTTAGAAATTCAAATTTTGCTTTTTTTGCCAAAATGTAAATTTGAATTTTCTAGGTGATTTTTGGCTTGTTAAAGGTCGAGGTTTGTTCCTCAGCTATTTTTTTGGGTTTTTTGAGTCTAATAATATCTTAGAAGATAATGGATGACCTTGTAAGGTCTCTTTTCATGTTTTTTTTCATGTCTAGGTTGTAAAAGTGCATATTTTGCAAGTTTAAGGCAAAAAGACATTGGGCTTTTAGGTTTATAAAGGAAAAATCTTGTAATTTCAATGGTAATTTTTTTTTGATGTTAATTGACATGGAATGAATGAAAGAGAATTCTCCAAGAACTTTTGAAGGAGATTTTTGATGAAAACACCTTGTTTCTTCACCATTTTTGACAATTTTCTACAATTATAGTATGAAAACAACTTTGTACAACCTTGTACGAAATAGTTTTAGGTTTGAGAGTGGATGTAATAATAGAATTTTGTTTTGAGGTTAAAATGCAATTGGTTTGGTTTATTTTCATGATGTTTTGAGCAAGTTACAACATAAACACTTCAAACTACCCTGTCATAGAGCTAGGGTTTCTAGTGAGTGAAATTGATGAGGGCCACACTACCCAAAACCCACAGAAATCACAACAACAAATACCAACATAGAAAATGTGAGACAAAAAAATGATTCACTTTCATTTATGTTAAGAAAATGAAATTACATATTCAAAGCTTACATGCTACAACCTCATGGGCTTGATTATTACAACAAAATCAACTTTGAAAAGAAAATCTACTATTTGGAGCAACAATCTACACTATCAAGGCTGCCTTCTACAACCCCCACTTAACCCTTTTTATTTTCCTCAATAACCATCCTAGAATATTCTAGAAATTTAAAATTTCCCCTTTTTGTTTCAGCGCCAAAAGTCCTGTTGATTGATTTTTTGCCTAGGAAGAAACTTTTATGAAATTCAATTTTTAGAGAACCAACTTCATGGGGCATAACTTTTGATTTGAGTGTCTGATTTTCTATTATTGCATATTATTGGAAAGCTCTCGATGAGATCTACTACACTCAAACCCACCATAGGTTGGTTTGGCCACTTTTTTAGCTGTTTTGGGGCCTCCAAAGTTTTATATCTAAATTTGAAGTTGCATTGGAGAAATTTCTCGAGACAAAAACTTTAATTTCACTCAAATCCTGCAAGGTATTGAGGTGATTATTTCATGACTGAAAATGTTTTTCAGCTCTACTCCTTGGGGTAAATTTTCACATCCATATGAACCCGTTTAGACCGACTTATTAAAAATAGTAAGTGTCTATTTTTCGCTATTTTTGATGCCATACATTCTTATACCCCCTAAGTGCCATCATGGGACTAAAAAAAACTAAAGAAAATAAGGAAACATTTTTTATGGGTGATGCAAGATTTCCCTACACCACTGGATGCTCCTACATCAGACACCTAGGGCAATTTGAAAAGTGATCCTGTCACTTCTCAGGAGTTAGAGGGAAACCAAGATGGTTAACCTCAACCTTAGATAACCATGATGAATCTTCAACATGCCTTCCTCTCCATTTCACCAAGTACTCTACATATTGCCTATTTCTTGTGCTTCTACCCACATGACTATGCAGGATTCCTTCTATCTTTTCCTTCTGTGAATTAGGTGCTAGAATTTTCAACTACTCATTTATGGGCCTCTCCTCTATATCACCTTCATGATACTTAGTCAAATCAGCAATGTTGAACATAGGAGAAATGTTTATTGCATTAGGAAACTCTACCTCATAAGCATTTATTGAATCGTGCTTCTTCAATATCTTGCATGGTCCAAACTTCATCTTTAACTTGTTGTATGTACCAACTAGAAACCTTTCCCTTCACAAATGAACCATGACTTCATCTCCTACCTAGAACTCCTTATAACTCCTTTTCTGATCTTCTTGAGCCTTATATTGTGATTTCATCTAATTGATATGTTCTTTCACCTCTTCATGCAAATTCTTCAGATGCTCAGCAAAATCTTTAGCCTCAGCACTACTCTTCTCTTCCTTATCCATCTTTCTCAGTTCGGAAGCAGTTCTTAGAATACTCCCACATATAATATGGAATGGTGATTTACAAGTGCTCCTATTGATAGAATTATTGTAAGAAAATTATGCCTATGGTATAATCAAATCCCATCCCTTGGGATTATCTCCAACTAAGCATCTTAGCAAGTTTCCCAAACTCCTATTCACCACCTTTGTTTGTCCATCAGTCTAAGGATGGTATGAAGAACTGAACTTCAAATTTGTCTTCAACTTCTTCCATAATGTCCTCTAGAAATAACCAACAAATTTTGTATCTCTGTCTGAAACTATACTCTTTGGTAGACCATGTAGTCTCCCTACCTCTCTGAAAAACAACTCTGCAATATGAACAACATCACTAGTCTTATGACATGGAATGAAATGTGTCATTTTTTAAAATCTGTCCACCACCACAAATATGGAATCATTCCCCCTCTATGTCCTTGGCAAGCCAAGAACAAAATCCATGCTAATATCCTCCCATGGCCTCTCAGGTACAGGTATTTGCTGATACAATCTAGTATTCTGACTTGTTCCTTTTGCCATCTGACATACTCTACATCTTTGTACAAACTTATTCACATCTTGTTGTAACTATGGCTAATAATAATTCTCACTGACAAGAGAAATGGTCTTATCTCGACCAAAATATCCAGCCAATCCTCCACTATGCTTCTCCTTGATTAGATTCTCTCTCATTGAACTCCTTGGAATGCACAATTGGCTTCCTCTAAACAACATCCCATCTTGGATTAAGAAATCCAACCATCTCGTCCTATCCAATTTAATAGGTTCCAAACAATCCTTCCAAGCTTTTGCAAAGTTTACATCTTCTAGATACAAACTCTTGAGTTCATTGAACCCAACAACCTCTATATTAATCTTTATAAACAAAATTTTCCTTCTACTTAGGACATCTACAACTTTGTTTGACCTTCCACTCCTGTGCTTAAAAAAAGAAAGTATAACTCTACAAAAACTAAACCCATTTTAAGCACCTTTGATTCAACTTTCCTTGACTATTGAGATACTACAAAGCCTGATGATGAATATATAAAAAAATCTCTTTTGGAAACAAATAGTGTCTCCATTTCTTCAAATCTTGAACTATATCATAAAAATCTTGATCATAGACATAATATTTATTCTTAGCATCATTTAACTTCTCACTAAAATAGGCAATGGGCTTACCTTCTTGACTCAAAACAACTCCTATGGCAGTTCCACTAGCATCACAATCTACCTGAAAAACCTTATTGAAATCTAGAAGTTCCAAAATAGGTTGCTCAGTAACTTTCATCTTGAACATGTCAAAAATTTTGGCTGCTCCTGTAGTCCACTTAAACTCTTTTCTATCCCCTCTCATCGCTTCAGTTAGAGGTGCAAAAATACTATTGAAATTCTTAATATTTTTTTTGGAAAAGCTTGCTAGACCACAAAATGATCTTACCTTTGTAACACTCCTTGGAGTAGGCCATTCAATGATAGCTCTCACCTTCTTTAGATCCATTTTGAGACCATCTGTTGAGACAACAAATCCAAGATACATAAACTCCCTCTTCATAAAACTACATTTCTTTAAATTAATCAACATCTTCTCCTCCCTTAGCTTCTCAAAAACTCTTCAGATATACATCAAGTGCTCCTCTAATGTCTTACTAAAAATCAAAATATCATCCAAATAAAAAATAACAAATTTCCTAAAAATTCCTTCAATACCTCATTCATAAGCCGCATAAATGTTCTCAGTGCATTGATTAGCCCAAAAGGAATGACTAACCACTCATACAAGCCCTCCTTGGTTTTAAAGGCTTCCTTCCATTCAACTCCTCTAATTTGGATTTGGTGATATCCGCTCTTCAAATATATCTTCATGAAGTACTCAGCTCCACTCAAACAATCCATAATGTCATCCATTCTCACCAAGGGAAATCTATACTTGATGGTGATCTTGTTGATGGCCCTAGAATATGTACACATATGCCATTCCCCATCCTTCTTTGGTGCTAGTACTATAGCTACTGCACATGGACTCAAACTCTCTCTTATCAATCCCTACAACAACTCTTCACTCTTTGTTGGAGTCATACAATGAACTTCCTTATTTGGAAAACTAGCTCTAGGAATTAGGTCCATCTGATGACTAATCTTTCTAATGGGAGGAAAACCTTCAGGTATGTTATTAGAAATAATAGCTTGAAACTCATTCAACAAATCTAAAACTTCTACAGGTACCTCAGTAGTATCTTCTTTATCAATTCTAGGGATCAATGCAAAACACATATGCTCATGCTTCATACCTTCTAGGAACTTTCTTCCATCAACCAAACAAATTCTTGCATTATTGCATATCTTCTCTTCTTCCTTTGTCAAGGGCTTCAACTTATGACAAACCCCATCCTTTGTCAAAGAATAGGTGTTGGAATGTCCATCATGTACTACTTGCTAATCAAACTGACATGGTCTACCTAACAACATATGAAAAAGGTCCATAGGCATAATATCAAACAATACCTCATCATGGTAATTTCTAATCTTGAACTTTACCAGACTTTGTTCATTTACCAAGGCTCTATGGTCCTTCTACAACCGAGCAATCCAGTATGGGTTCGGATGCCTTCTTCTCTCCAACTACAACTTATTAACCATTTCTTCTAAAATAAGGTAATCAATACTACCTCGATCAATAATAACATTGAAAAATTTACCTTCACACTTACACCTAGTGTGAAACAAATTGTTCCTTTGAGTTGATTCCTTCTCCTCATTCAATGCTCTTCTAGTAACAAGAACCTCTCCTCTTTCTGCATCCTTAGAATGTGAAGACTCAACATCTTCATCTACATGTGCAAATCGTGCATTACCCTCAAGTCTTCCATTTGTCCTTCCTTGATGTTGAGGACACTCATAGGTTCTATGTCCTTATTCTCGACACTGGAAGCAGGTTCCACGGAAGCCTCATCTTCCCGGTCCTTGTCTAGATCTTTCTCTTCCTCTTTGGTCTCCATTATTATGATCACGAGGATGGTTGGTGTTATCTCCTTTCTAGTTTTGGTTGCATCTAGAGCCTTCACCCTTATTTTGATCTTCATTTCGACCTCCATATGACCATCCACTAGTCTTTCCTCCATGATCTCCACCTCATTTTTTTTCTCAAACCTCTTGTTTAGTCATTCCTCAACCTTTAGAGAAAACTGATAAATATCCTCAATGGTGGTCATTCTTACCAGTGCCAATTCTTCATGTATGCTTGGCTTCAACCCGTTAATATAACAAGCAACTTTCTCTTTATTTGCCTCAGAATGTCCTGTCTAAATCAAGACCTTATGAAATTCCTATATGTATTCTTTCACCATCCTTGTCCCTTGCCTCAAGATCTACATCTTCTTGAGCAGCTCAAATTTGTAATCAACTGGAATAAATTGTTTCTTCAATTTTGACACCATTATGTCCCATCTAGAAATTTTATCTTTCCCTTGTCTTCCTCTTCTTAACTGGACCTCTTTCCACCATATACCGGTGTGACCTTTCAATTTTTTCTTTGAAAACCTCACTCTGTGAGGATCTTCAATCTCCTCAAACTCAAAAAATTCCTCCATGTCATTGATCCAATTAATCAATTCTTCAGGATTCATATTTCCACTAAAAGTTGAAACCTCCATTTTAGGTCTCTTCCCAATGCTTGAGATCACTCACAACAATCTTCTTTCTCCAGGATCCATTGGATCTTGCTCTTCCTCTTCCATTTTATCTTATGTTTCATCTTCACTGTCATTTTTGTCTTGTTGCAAGGTTTCTAATTTCCTTCTAAGGGCTCTGATTTCATCTCTAGGTGGATCTCTTCCTCCACCACCTCGGCCTCTACCTCTACCATACTGGGCAAGTCTTGGAGGAATCTTGAACTCAACCCACACTCACAAGTCCTACTGTAACTGCCTCACATTTGGCGCTTTGTTAGAGGCTCAGGAACTCCTACTCTAATACCACTTGATGAGGGCCAAACTACCTAAAATCCACAAAAATCACAACAACAAATACCAATATAGAAAATGAGAGACCGAAAAATGATTCACTTTCATTTATTTTGAGAAAATGAAATTATAGATTCAAAGCTTACATGCTACAGCCTCATGGGCTTGATTTATTACAACAAAATCAACTCTAAAAAAAAAAATCTACTATTCGGAGCCACAATATGCACTATTAGGGCCGCCTTCTACAACCCCCACTTAACCCTTTTTATTTTCCTTAATAACTTCCCTATAATGTTCTATAAAGTTCAAATCTCTTATTTTTGTTTTGGCGCCAAAAGTCTCGCCAATTGATTTATGGCCTAGGAAGAAACTTTTACGAAATTCACTTTTTAGAGGACCAACTTCACGGGGCCATAACTTTTGATCTGATTGTTTTATTTTCTATTATTGCATATTTTTGGAAATCTCTCGATAGGCTCTAGAACACATGAACCCACCGTAGGTCGGTTCGGCCACCTTTTGAGCTATTTTGGGGCCTCTAAAGTTTTATATCTGAATTTGAAGCTGCATTGGAGAAATTTTTTGGGACAAAAACTTTAATTTCTCCCAAATCGTGCAGGGTATTGAGGTGATTCTTTCACGACCATAAATTTTTTTCAGCTCTACTCCTTGGGGTAAATTTTCACATCCATATGAGCCCATTTTGGCCAACTTAATAAAAATAGTAAGTGCCTATTTTTCGCTATTTTTGACGCCTGACAGTCTTATACCCCATAAGTGCCATCATGTTACTCAAAACAACTAATGAAAATAGAGAAAAAAATAAATTTGGGTGATGCAAGACTACCCTACACCGCTGGATGTTCCTACATTGGAAATAAATTCATATATTTTGATTTGACCATTAAAATTTCATGAAACTTGGATAAATTATTCATCAGGTCATTGGCCAGGCATCTACCAAAGGAGAAGTTAGAAAACAATCATATGTGTGAGTTATGCAATGTTGTGTATGTTCACTATTCAAAAGATTGTCAAAACCCTAGGTGTCTTTGAGGATTTAATGGAAAGCATAGTTCTTGAGTTCACCATACAAAATTAGGGGTTTGGTCAGATCATATGGAGTTCATTCAAGATTTGAGAAGCCTAAGTAGGCATATGAGTGAGTGTTGATGCAATAAACACTCAATTAGGACATTGTTAAGGGTTTAGGCCTAAAGAGGAAAGCTTGTAGAAAACTTGCAAAGTTGGGTTTGAAACACCTTTAGGAGATTCAATAGGAATTTGAAACACACTTGTTCTTGTCTTTTTTTTATCCCTTTTCATAATATATGAACTGTAAGAGTGTGCACTTGGTCACACACTTGAATTACACTTAGGAGATTATGTCTTAGCCACTCAATATATAGGACATTTTTAGTTTTTGTTTACCATTATCAAGGGTAAGAGTTACTTTCCTTGATATCTTTGTAGAAGAATTTTCTACAAAATTCACTATTCCATCATTCATTCTTTTGAAGGTGAATAATTTACTCTTATCACCTATCATATGTTTTGAACAATTTTTGTCAATATACCATTGATATCCCTTATTTTGTATATGTAGAGTTGTTTGAACTAGCATGGGGTTTTATTTCTTTTCTTCTTCCTTCTTCTTTCTCCATATTTTTGAATTATCCTCTTTTTTCTTCATTATTGTTTCTTCCTTCTTACTTTCTTGGAAGGTTCTACAAGGTCACTTCTACAAAAATAAAATGTATGCCCAAAATTATTGCACTTATAACATATGACATTGCAATCCACAAGAGGAGCAAAAGAGTTGAAATTTTTATTTATGAACCCATGAATTTTGTTCTTGTTCCATGCTCCATAATCCATTGCTTTATGCCTAAAGATATTTTTTGCATGCATTCTACAATCTATTCTTTATGAACAAATTGATTACACAAAAAGAAATAACCAAACAAGGAATGAAAGAAACTAGGCACATGAGTTTGCCTTGGTGGAAGGGGCTTCTTGACCATGTCATTCTTAGCTTTTGGAATTATGCTTGGATTTTGGTTCTCCTTTTTTTTTATCTAATTTCATATTTGATGGAAGTTTTGAGGACATCAACATACTTATTCTCTTCATTTAATTTCTTCACTGATTGAATTTTTTTAGAAATTTTTCCTTATTCAAAGCCAATATCACTCCAATTGAACATAGGCTTTTGAGATTTGATGATGTCATCCAATATTTCTAAATTCTTCTCATTCTTCAATTTTCCATTTAATTGAGCCATTGTCCTCTCCAATTCCTTTCTTAGGGAAAATATCTCGAATTTCAGCTTCTCATAATTTTCTTCCTTTATGTTTAATTGGTTTCTCATATTTTCAATCATTTTTTATTCTTCTACTTGAAATGTTAGATCTACAATCAAATTTTTTATTCTTCAAGACTTTGTGATAAAAAATTTTTGGCTTCACCATCCTCTTGAATTTTTAATCTTTGTCTCAAATTTCTTTTTTTAAGATTCTTTATCTCACTTTAGGCATAATGGATTTCCTCCTCAAGATCCCCTTCTCCTTTTTTTTTGTTATTCTCTTCCTCTAAATCTCTTTCTTATTTATTTTCATCTTCATCATCCTATGCTTCCATCACCATGAATATTATTTCTTCTTTATCACTATTACAAATTTCTTCATCACTTTCCTCTAATGAGCTATTATCTTCCTTGGAACAAATATTTTTCTTGTACTTTTGGAAGTCCTTATTTTCATGTTAACCTTTTTTGTAGCCCTTATTTTGTTGATATCTTATTCATTTCTTCATGTAGTAATTCTATTCATCATCATTTGTTTCACTCTTACCATGTAAACACTTAGAATAAAAATGGCATATTATACCACAATTAAAATATTTAAACGTTAAATTACCTTGGTACTTCTCAGATCCTTTCTTTACCTTTCTCATGAAGTGAGCTTCTTCTTTATTTTTCATTTTTTGATCTATCACTTGGTTCATATACTTTATTCTTTCCCTTATTTGATTCTTTGAAGGTTTCCTCCCTTTTAGATGTCTTTTCTTCAATCCTCATTTCATACGTAGTAAGAACCCTATGCAACTCATCCTTTGTTGATTTTTCTAAATCTCTTATTTCTTCAATCATCAAAACCTTGGAATCAAATCTTAGAGGTAAAGACCTTAGTAAATTTTGTACAATCATGACTTCTTCATCTAGTTCACCAATATTTTTTATTATGTTCATGATCTCATAAAATTGAAGAAAATAGGAGGCTATTCTTTCTTCTTATTTCATCTTAGGGCTTTCAAAATATCTCCTATGAGTTTGAAGCTTTTCCATTTTTACTTTGTCATCTCCTTCATATATATTCTTCAACTTATTCCACATGTCCTTAAATAATTTGCAATGCATAACTTTTACAAACATTGATTTAGATAATTCACATAAAATTGTATTTATGGATTTCACATTGTTTTCACTATCCATTTTTCTTTCTTGATCCATTGGGGAGTTGTAGGGGATATATAGCCATTTTCCTCCAATTTCCAAATATCAAACCCTATAGCATTCAAATAGGTTTCATCCTTATTCTCCAAAAGGAATAATTTGTTCCATTGAACAATGGTGCCTTATTTGATGAGAATACATATCCTTCTTGACTAGCCATATGTTCTCTTTAGATATTCCTTTTAGTGCTTAGACTATCTTTGAAGGAAATTTCTCTAATACCAATTGACGAGCACATAGTTATACTAATGAGGGGTAAATTAGTATAAGAAAAATCTTTTAATTTTCAAAACTTAATTAACCATAGCAATAGTACACATGCAAGATATACCAATTAAGAACACAAGAAAAACACATGATTTACATGGAAACCATTTTGAGACAAACCATGATAAAATATTTCTTATATGTCGATCTTCTTGTAGGCACCAACCCACTAGAGACACCAATCCCTGCAACTGAGCACCAACTCACCAAGAGACACCAATCTCTTCTAATGAGAGGCACCAACCTCCAAATGAGTATTATGATAATTTATTTGAAACTTCTTAGATCTTCTCTAATCCACCTTCAAAAATATGCTCACTAATTCATCAAAATATGCCTTTATAATCTCCTAAAAATTCCTCATAAATTTTTCCATAAAGCTCCAATAAATTCTCATATGTCTCTTATAATTCTACTCATATCTCTTCAAAAAAAATTCACTTATATACCTTTTAAAATTTCTCCTTATACAAATTATATACAATGAACGTCACACTCTTTTTAAATATCTTCAGTAAGGGAGGTGACTTCATAACGGATGTAGTTCTCCTTTTTTTATATGCACCCTTTCACCATCATCTTGGATGGTCTAATAGGGGTCATCCCCTATATTTTATTATTTTTTATTTTTTATTTACAAAATTAAAATACCCATAAATGGGTTACTCCAATAAGGGGGTCGATCTCTTCATAAAAAAATAATTTATAATTTTTTTCATTTATTAATGAGGGTGTCAATGATTCTAAGGGTTAGCCCTTATAACCAAAAATATTATTTTATTTTATTTTTCTTCCAACCTATCGTTAGGAAATACTTTCCTCAACTTGGTCTTTGAATATCAAGGACAACGATTTTCATTGGCCTTTGAAAACCTTTGACATCAATGACAAAAAATTTCAGAAACATCAATCACTAGACATTTAGTACCTATAAAATATATATGTGGATGTAAAACTCATAATTTGGAAATCAAATCACATAATTATTACACCAAATTTTAAAAGTATATATTTATCAATACATATCATCCCCTCTCATCTGATGAATCTACAATAATTCAAATCCATGGATCACATAATTTAAAATTTTGGGAGGGAAAATATTATGTGACATTTTCCCCAAGAGATGAAAAAGTTATGAAATAACCCTTTAGAATTAAAAAGGGAGATAGAAAAATAAATGATAAATTATGATTCTTTGGTTAAAAGACAGATTAAAAAATAATACATATAAAAAATCTATTAAAAAGGTCCAAGAAATAATTATTTATTAAATAATTATTAAAAGGAAACTCTTGTGAAAGGGTGTGATGGTTTGGAAAACATCCCTTAAGAGGATATATAAGGAATTCATATGATAATTGGAAAAGGGCATGGAGAACATTCAAGGAGAGAAGAGAAAAAGGAAAAGAGAAATTCAAAGGGCACAAAGGAGTGAAGGTTAGGGTCCTTGGCTGGCTTTGAGAAATTTAGAGAAGGGGCACCTAATGTGTGTCCAACTTGGGGTACAAGATACACCCAAGAGTGTCCTGGCAAGGGTTGTGTTATTTATGCCATGAAGGTAGGTTGGGTTCTATGTAAGGCCTGGTTCCTTCAAGGGAACTTCCTTTTCATGGAGAGCCTAGACCTATAACCATTCCTCTGGATGTTGAATAAAAAATGATCTCATTTATTAGCTAGTTTTCTATTATCTTTATGTTGCTTATAAGACATTCCTAAGAAAATTATTCCTATAGTATGTCATATCTTATGTTTATTATGTAGACCTTGAACTTGGTTAAATTATATGGAAATGTAGTTATGATATGATGGTATTGTTTGATTTATATGTGAATATGTATGCATTATGATTGATATCTATGTTTAATCATGGTAGTTAGTATTATGTTATTGTTTTATGAACTAATCCCTTACAACCTAAGAAGACATTGTAGCTCACATCAACTTCATAATGCAACCTACAAGAGAAGGAGTTCCTGGACAGTGAAATAGGGGATGTTCCTAAATGCACTGAATGTAATAACTACAACATGGAGATACCTGATAGAGACAATCATGCATCATTATGGAAAAAAATAAAGGCATTAAAGAATGAGAACCCTATTATCATTAGGATTCTAGCGTAACTGATTCTATGTTCCATGTGTTAGAAAAATGGTAAAGGAATAGAAATAATGGAAGCTTTAACAAATTACTATAAACAAAATTATGCAGTGTAAACCATATGGAGAATTAAATAGTTGTAAGCAATGAAAATGCAAAGAATAGAAAGCACAACACATAACACAGTGTTTAATGTGGAGAAAACTTTTTGGGAAAAAAATCCACCAAAGAAGAGATGAATAGCTTGTATTAACAAGTATGTTTACAATACATCCACTCTAACTCCTCTTCAATCTGACAACATCTATGTACTTGTAAAAAATCTCATAGTGTCTCCATATCAACCCCTCAATATATGGACTCATGGGGGTTCAAAATACCACCATAGGCTATCTTTTACTCATCCAACTCACTGCTCCCCCAAACAGAGTAAACACATACCCATTAGTGGACCTTTGACTATCCAAGTCACCTACCCAATCTACATCAAAAATCCCATGTATGTCCAATGACTTGAACACATTATCAATACCATGATAAACCAAACAATAATTAGAAGTACCTTGCAAATATCTAAACACCCTTTTAACAAAATTCCAATACTCTTTACCAAGGTTAGACATAAACCTGCTTCAAACTCCCACTGCTTGGGCTATATCTGGTCTAGTGCAAACCATTGCATACATCAAACTACCAATGACACTAGCATAAGGAACCTTAGAAATATACTCAATATCATCATTAGAATTAGGACACATATCCAAGCTCAAATTAGTACCAACTAGAAATGGAATACTAATTGGCTTACACTCATGCATATTAAACCTCTACAAAATGATATCAACATACTTACTATTGGAACTATAAATTTCTGATAAATTTTCATGTGGTTCATACCCTTGCATTTTCCAAATAAGTCCTTCCTCGAATACTTTTTTCTCACATTTTGGCCGTGTAACCCCATAGCATCCATCGAGTCATACATTTTTCACGTTGTGGTCCATATCGGCGTGAGTCTATCTATGTCTCCCCGACCCATTGTGTATTTCTGCTAATATTTTTCTATTACAGGTCTATCGGTGAGACTTTTATATTGTCACAACAACTGGATTTCACCTACAGTTCATATCGGCAGGACTTTTCATTTGTTTTGGCAATAGATGAAAGTTCATATCGGCAAAAGATTTCCTTCAGTATATAGTCTTGCCGACTACCTTTTGTCTCCCCGATCGACAACAGAATTGCCTTATCGATGTGATGTCAGTCATTTCGCTGGGTCTTGCCGATAAAGAGTTTCATCAGCATGTTCTCGGGGGGAGTCTCACCGAACAATGCATGGAAGGATTTATTCAGCCAAACATGTTGCTTTCGATACAAGGTCTTGGCGAGTTTGAATTGTCTTGCCGACTAGCGTATGAAAGGATACATCGGCGTAGGTTGGGGAATCGATGTAATTTCATGACTAATCCAATATGTTATACCGAATAGCACATAGAAGGGTCATTTCGGCCAAACTGATTGGTATCGGCATGAAGTCATAACGAAGTCATATTGTCTCACCGATTGGCTCACAATCAAATGTCTCGGTAAGACTCATATGCATCAAGAAAAGAAGGTCTTGGCGAGTGGCTCTTGTTTTGCTGAACCAAATACAGGGGGACTTTATCAAAGTATTTTGGAGTAAGGTCTTGGAGTCTTACCGACTCAAAAGCTACGCCGATAAAGAAAATTGCATTGGTGAGAGAACTAGTGTGTTTCGGCGATGCACGGATGGAAGGGACTACTCGGTAAGACTTATATGTTATCGAAGTGAGGTCTTGGCAAGTGACCTTTGGTCTCGCCGATAATATATATGATGGCTCTGTCGGTGAGAAGATTAGCTTGTCTCGGCGAAATGAAGGTGTGAGTTTGGGGTGTTTCGGTAACACATGGGATAACCGATATGAGGTCTCCCCGATATCATGTGGTCACAGTGAAGTAAATTAGACTGATGGTGCATTGGTGAGAAAGCCAATAAGTCATAGTGACACACAAGATGAATAAAGGGCTTTTGGTATGACTCAATGAACTCTGTGTGACTTCTCCCCAATTTTGAAATGTCTTGGCGAAAGTGAATGGGAGATTCTTTTTGGTGAGAGTTTTCTCAAGTCTCAGCGACTCGAGATGGATGAAGCAACATCTTGGGGAAACATAAAGCGATCTATGTTGCATGTTTCAAATCATGGAGATATCAATTGAAATCTAATAATATGGTGCAGTTATTTCTGGTATCAGTTGTTCAGGGTGTTCATTGAAAGTATTATTGAAGTTGTCTCCAGTATGGTGTTTTCTAGTTATTTGAATTGGTGTAACAAGATTATATCCAGTTTTTCGGTGCACATTTGTTTCATCTGTATGGTTAATTGATTGGTTCTTTCCAGTAAAGATTAAATCCTTTAGATTGATCATACTAATTAGAGAATGTCAATTGGATCAGTAAGAAGAACTTGATAATCATAACCTTGCATATTTATACAAGTTATAAACTAAATCAAATGTTAAATAGCTTGAATGTCTACCAGAACAAATTATTTGTTTCAAATTTCTCTTAACTCCGCATACCCAATAAGGCACTGGTCTCTGTGTTTTATCATTCATTTTTATTCAATCCTTTTTTACATCTATTAACTGAGCATATTAGGTTTTAGAATTGAATATTGCTTTACAATTTATACCAATTTTGATTTTATTTGTCCATTTTTCATCTGCCATTGTGGAAAAATCATTGTAAGAGAGAAGATAAAAGGTCAAGTCTGCATAATTCATGTAGGTACACCCACCTAGGTTTAGCAGCACCTGAAGAGTAGAAGGTTTAAGCCACTAAAACCTTGTTTGTTACCCTAAAACGTATCAAGAGATTGGCAGCCTCTTGAGGTATCCTTTACCTGCATTTTTGAGAGCTAAAAAATTGGCGACTTTACTGGGGATAACAAAGAATTTGCACCTTAATTATAGAGTCAGAAATCCTATATATAGACTTTGCTAGGAATAACAAGTAACAATCTTTTTCTCACTTTCAAGAAAGTGAGTGGCGACTCTGATAAAACATTGCAATATGAATGGAAGAGGATCTCAATATAGGGGAGGTCATTTTGGAGCTCCTACTGGTAGTAGTAAGTGGACACACAAAAATGATAAGGCTGACAAGGGTAAAGGGGTAAGTGAAGACGTGTGCATGATAAACAAAGACAAATCATCAATACCTTGTGGTGAAACATATAACTATTATGATACATGGAAAGATAATTCAAGTGAAGAGAATTATACCCCGAAAGATCAAAAGAATCCTTTTTATGATCCTCAGAGACAGGCAAAGTGGCATGCTAAGTTTGAAGTTGAACGACTCAGAATTCAACATGAATATGATAAAAAAATGGAGGGTAACCAAAATGAGTCCAATGATTAGGAAATTCCTCAAGAAGATTATGAATCTTTAACTTATGAAGAAGTTAAAGAACGATTTGAATCTCAGAAAAGGGAGAGGGAAGAATAGGAAAAGGCCTAGATGATACAAGCCATGAAAGAATTTAAATTGCAAAAAACTTAGAATATTACTCAGACAACTAATTTCCCCCCAAAATATGTACCACCTCATAAACATGGTAATCATGGTGTGGGGCCTTCTAAGCCACCAAGGGACCCTCACCATCAAGTTGGGAATCACTATAGACAGCCAAATCATCCACCTCATATTCCCACACAACATACAAATATACATCGACCTCCTAGTCAGCATCATGTGCCATATCATAACACACAATACAATAACTCAGTGTACCAATATCAGTACCCACCTAACCCTCCTCATCAGTATACCACCATGATCAGATAATTTGATTTGGTAGGGTTTCAGTTGTACCCTTATCCTATGGATGGCAGTTGGAGAAATTTGGTGCCTAAATTTACAAGGAGTAATGCAATCACTATTGAGGATCATTTAAGGAGTTTCAATGCCTTCATTTAGGATTTGGATGTACCTTATGAAGATTTACATATGAGGCTATTCATGATGTCCCTTATTGAAGAAGCTAGGGATTGGTTCAATAGCCTAGCAACAACCTCTATTTATTCTCTCCAAATATTTCAGGACCGATTCCTCGAGCAATATGGGAATCTAAGTGCACCAGATACAGCTCTTCATGAATTGATGAGAATTCAGAAAAGTCAGAATGATTCAATTTTTGATTTCAACCAAAAATTCAATAAACTGCAGAATAGAATACCTCTTGGATCAAAGTTGCCAGACTCTGTAGCATTGAGTGTTTACCTAAATGCATTCAATCAGAAAATAGGATATGAATTAAGAAATAGGTTCCCAAGAGACTTGGTTGAAGCTCAAAAGACTGCATTAACAATTGAAAACAATAGGAGGGCTGCTGGGATAATTGATAAAAGAGAAAATCATAGGGCTCCTCAACAAACCAATAATTATCAATACAAACAGGAGAACCCATATAGGAATGAAAGACCGAGGCTGAGGTTACATGACATGCCCTATAATACAAACTGGAAGGATGGAAAACCTGTAACAGATAGGCCTAGAAGCAAAGAAACTCCTAATCCATTGAGGAAGAAGGGAACCTATATGGTAAATAATAATTATTTATGTGAAGTCTGTGATAAGCCACATTCTCCGAACTATTGTGTTGTAGCTCAAAGGATGCACGAGGAAGGAATGTTGATGGGAAATAGTGGAGAAGATCATAAAGTGTACTTGAATTCAAACACTTTTCACCATATGGAGGAGGGATACTCATCTTTAGAGGATGAAGGTTATGAGTATGATGTTTCAAATCAGGAATACAATGTCCACATGGCTGAGCAACAGATCCTTTTTGACTTTGAGGAAGATTATACAGAACAATATTCTGACGAGATGCCTACTCAGGGCAGTATGAGGAAGCTTACTAAGGAGGAGATAGAGAGATTAACTGTTGTTGCAGTTGAAGAAGCAAATAGTAAGTACTGGCTAAGAAATAGGATGGTAAATGAGAAGGAAGGCGTCCCTAGGGGAATCTTTATGAAAGAGCAAAAGGCGACACAAGGAACTGTGAAAAGGGTTGAAAACAAGCAACATAATGAAAGCAAACAAAAGCCTGTCCAAGAGGATGAAGTGAAAGAATTACACAAAGAAATTCAAAAGATTGATCAGCTAGGTAAAAGAGAAAAAGAAGAGAACAAACGAGAAACATCAGAACAAAATAAAATGATTAAGGTAGAAGGTTCTTCTTTTGACTTCACTCAAGCTTTGTCTCAAGTAAAGGTGTATGTTCCACTTCTTGAGATGATGAAAATTAAGGAATATAGGGACAGTGCAGTGCAATTGATAACAAATGAAAATGAAAAACATGTAAATTTTGAAAATAAGATGGCTGCTAAAAATAAGCAGGATAAAGTAAATATCCTAGAAATCTGCTTGAGTAATGTATTGACAAGTCCTCCACAAGTTGATCCTTTTTTCACTACGTTACTCATAATAACAAATTATTGAGGAATTGCATGTTAGATTCTGGTGCTGCCATGAATATTATGCCAGTAGGAATGATGAAACAACTAGGCATGTGGGTGGATACATATGAAGGAAAATTTTATGCAATGGATAACCGACCTGTTCCTGTGGTGGGCATAATGAAAGATGTTGAAGTTAAATTAGCTACTTATCCTCAAGTGGCTTACAATATTGATATAACAGTAATAGACACCCCTCCTCAATTCAATATGCTTTTGTCAAGACAGTGGATGACAGCTATTGGTGGAAATGTCCAGTTTGATCTATCTTATGCAACAATTCCAGTAAATGGCCAAGAGGTGAAGTTATACAGGGAGCCGAGGATGAATCAGCTTATTGACTATGTACCACAAAATTAGATCAATTATTTTTGTAATGTTGATCTTGGGAGTTTTAATATAGAATTAGCCCAGCTAGAATTAACCAATAGTGATCCTATTGAGAAGCATGTTGCACATAACTATAACGGTGTGTGGAAGATGTACTTTGATGGAGCCTGCAGCCAAGAAGGTAATGGAGCAGGGATAGTATTCATTTCACTTGAGGGTGTTACATTTAAGTATTCATTTCTATTAGCATTTGAATGTACAAACAATGTTGTGGAGTATGAAGCTTTGTTAACAGGTTTGAATATAGTTGTGAAACATAAAATCAAGCTACTGGTTGTTCTTGGAGATTCAGAGTTGGTGGTTTCACAAATCAAGTCCAAGTATGCAGTAAAACATAAAAGATTGAAGCAGTACAAAAATGTTGTATGGGATACAATTGAGTTGTTTGATTCCTTCTCAATTGAGTGGATAGATAGATCAAAGAACATAATGGCTGATTTTCTAGAAAATGTAGCATTGAAAAGAGATGATATTACATTGGTGGGGGTATCACAAATTGAATTCAAGACAAGGCCTACTATGCCTGATAATATATATAGTTGGTAGGTTTTTAATGATGATGCTGATCTTTTGAAATTCCTCCACTATATAGATCAGTATGAAGCCCAAGAAATTGACTTCAATGCCTTTGTTGAAGAAGTGGATGGGAAGCAAACAGTCTTTGGGAAAGAAATCTTACAGTTAAAAACAAATAGGCTTCCTAAGGGCTTAGTGGCATTGGAGAGGGTGTATGATGGAAATGATCGATCCCTCATAAAGCAAGCACCAGTAAACATGGAGGATATTGAAGAGATTAACTTGGGGACTGAGATGACACCTAGAAAGGTGTACATAGGGAAGAAGATAAACCCTACAATTAGAAGGATGCTGATAGAATTGATGAGAAAATATAAACATGTGTTTGCTTGGTCTTATGAAGATCTAAAAGCGTACAGGGAAGATTTGTTTCAGCATGAAATACCATTGAAGCTAGATGCTAAGCCATTCAGACAAAAGCAAAGACCCATAAATCCAACATTGGAGCCTAAAATACAGGAAGAATTGGCAAAGATCAAAGATGGGGGAATCATTAAACCAATCAGGCATTCTACGTGGGTCTCAAACTTGGTCCATGTGAGAAAGAAAAATGAAGACATTAGGCTATCTGTAGACTTCAGAAATCTGAACATAGCATCCCTTAATGATAATTACCCTTTACCCAATATGGAGGCTATATTGCATAAAGTAACAGGGTGCGAATTGTTGTCTATGATGGATGGGTTCTCAGGGTATAACCAGGTTATGGTCAAGGAATTTGAGCAATATAAGACAACATTTACAACTCCTTGGGGAACATATGTATACATAAGAATGCCATTTGGTCTCACTAATGCAGGGGCAACCTTCCAAAGAGCTATGGATGTGGCATTTGCAGATTTGATCAATGTTATCATGGTGGTGTATCAGGATGACCTCACTCCTTACTCAAAGAAGGTTGAAGATCATGTTCATCATCTAGAAAAGGTATGTATAAAAGCCCTTGAATATAATGTCATTTTGCAGTCACAGAGGGTAAGCTCTTGGGACATATTGTTTCAAAGGAGGGGATTAGGATAGACCCTAAAAGGGTTGAGGCCATTGATAAAATTCTTGTCCCTAAAACTATTAAGGCAATACAGTCATTCTTTGGACAGATTAAATTTTTCAAGAGATTTGTTTCTAACTTTGTTGAGATTATTAAACCTATATCAAAAATGTTGAAGAAAGGACAAAAAATAGAATGAACCGCAAAGGATTTGGAAGCTTTTGTATCTATTAAACGGGCTATCAAGGAGGCTCTTGTTCTTAAGTCTTTGAATTTTGCAAAACCTTTTCAGATATTTTCATTCACTTCAATGCACACTATTACTACTATTATGCTACAAAAGAATGAGGATGGTCATGAACAGCGTGTGTCATTCTTCAGTAAGTCATTACAAGGGTCTGAATTAAAGTATGACATAATGGAAAAATAGGCATTTGCACTAGTGAAAGTTGTAAAAGCTTTCAGGTCGTATCTTGTTGGAGAAAAGGTGGTTTCTTATGTTCCTCATGTAGCTATCAAGAATATTCTAACACAGTCTGAAGTAACAAGAAAAAGATGCAAATGGATTAACAAAATCCAAGAATTTGACATGGAGATACAAATTACTAAACTGGTAAGAGGTCAGGGCTTGGCTAAGTTGATGACAGAAGCGAATATTGAAGCAAACCAAATTTGCAATATAGAGGGAGAGGATGCAATTGCAAGCATTGAGCATACTCAATGGTATACATGTGTCATGCATTATCTTAAATACATGAAGTGTCTAGAGGGATTGAATGACAACCAAAAAAGAACTTTGAAGTTGCAGGCATCCAAGTATGTTTTCATGAATGGAGATCTATTTTGGAAAAATAGGGATGGTATAATATTGTTATGTCTGGATGAATCACAAGCCAGGAATGTTTTAAGTGAAATGCATGAAGGAGTTTGTGGAGGACATTACTCAGCAAAGACAACTATGCATAAAATCCTCAGGGTAGGTTATTACTGGCCAAAGGTCTTTAATGACTCTTTTACATATGTAAGAAAATGTGAAGCCTGCCAGAAGTTTTCTGGAAAACTGAAGTATCAAGGAGCTTTACCACTTTGACCCTTGCAGGATGATGAACCTTTTCATCAATGGGGAATTGATTTCATTGGAGAGATACAAGAAAAATCAAGTGGTGGACATAGGTGGATACTGGTGGCCACTGATTATTTTATCAAATGGGTAGAGGCGATCCCAACTAAAAAAGCTACAAGGAAGGTGGTGAAACAGTTCCTAATGGATAATATCATTACCAGATTTGGTATGCCATTGAGTTTGATCACTGACAATGGGATGTGTTTCAGATCAGATGAATTCAGAAATTTTTGTAGTTCAAATGGTATTACTATTTCTTATGCAGCCCCTTACCATCCACAGGCTAATGGACAAGTAGAATCAAGCAATAAGAGTCTTCTGAAGATTATAAGAAGAATGTTAGGTCACAATAAAAAAGCTTGGGACTCAAAATTAAAACTGGCTATTTGGGCTGATAAGATTACAGTAAAAAAGGCAATTGGGAAATCTCCATTTGAGTTAGTGTATGGAACACAGGCTAGATGTCGTTGCAGAATTTGTTACCAGTCTACAAGTTTGTCCTTCAGGAAGATTTGGATATTCCTGAACCCATGGAGAAAAGAATGGAGTAGCTAGCTGAACTGGATGAAATAAGGAGAGTTTCCCAA
The DNA here is from genome assembly GCA_007258455.2 of Sequoia sempervirens. Lineage (NCBI taxonomy): Eukaryota > Viridiplantae > Streptophyta > Pinopsida > Cupressales > Cupressaceae > Sequoia > Sequoia sempervirens. The sequence continues at coordinate 169,048,476 of VDFB02000015.1, read as the reverse complement.
AATCAAAACATAAAGTTACAGACACATGAAATATCTTTTTGACAAAAAAGCAAAGGATAGGAAATTTGAAGAAAGTGATCTGGTACTGATGTGGAACGCAAGGTGCCAGGAGAAGGGAAAGCATGGTAAGTTTCAAGCCTTGTGGCTAGGACCTTTTGTGGTTATTGGAAAGAAGGGTGAAGACTCATATTATCTACAAAATATGGCTAGTGAAGATCAGGAGTTGCCCATGCATGGGCAATTTCTAATTTTTTTTTCTCTTGAGTAACATAGAGGATTAAGGATTGTCAGTGCATGGACAACTCTTGCTTATCCTCTTTAAAATTCTTTTCCATGAACTATAGTCTAGGAAATAAAGGAGCGGGACTTGCCAGTACATGGACAATCCTGATTTTCCTTCTTTCAAAATAATTTTTCCATGTACAGTAGATTAGGGTTCTATTCATCTCCATCTCCATTTTTCATTCACTTTCCTTTCATTCCTTCATGCTACATGTCCCTTTCCATTCTACTCATTGATTCATTATTTTGTCTCTAGTTTGCTCACCCAAAGATCTGGATCCTTGCTATGATCTTACTATCATTCATCCCTAGATGGAGCCACTGTTGGAACTGTAATTTTTTGATAAATTTTCATGTGGTTCATACCCTTGCATTTTCCAAATAAGTCCTTCCTCGAATAATTTTTGCTCACATTTTGGCCGTGTAACCCCATAGCATCCATCGAGTCATACATTTTTCACATTGTGGTCCATATTGGCATGAGTCTATCTGTGTCTCCCCGAACCATTATGTATTTCTGCTAATATTTTTCTATTACAGGTCTATCGGCGAGACTTTTGTATTGTCACAATGACTAGATTTCACCTACAGTTCATATTGGCAAGACTTTTCATTTGTTTCGGCGACAAAGGAAAGTTCATATCGGCAAAAGATTTCCTTCGGTATATAGTCTTTTCAACTACCTTTTGTCTCCTCAACTGACAAAAAAATGGGCTTATCGGTGTGAGTTACTCATTTTCAGAGTGATGTCATAGCGATTTCGTTGGGTCTTACCGACAAAGGGTTTCATTAGCATGTTCTTGGGGGGAGTCTCACCGAACAATGCATGGAAGGATTTCTTCAGCCAAATATGTTGCTTTCGATACAAGGTCTTGGCGAGTTTGAATTGTCTTGTCGACTAGCATATGAAAGGATACATTGGCGTAGGTTTGGGCATCGATGTAATGTCACGGCGAATCCAATATGTTATACTGACTAGCACATAGAAGGGTCATTTCGGCCAAACTGATTGGTATCGGCATGAAGTCATAACGAAGTCATATTGTCTCACCGATTGGCTCACAAGCAAATTTCTCGGTAAGACTCATATGCATCGGGGAAAGGTCTTGGTGAGTGGCTCTTGTTTTTCCAAACCAAATATAGGGGGACTTTATCAAAGTATTTCAGAGTAAGGTCTTGGAGTCTTACCAACTCAAAAGCTACGTCGATAAAGAAAATTGCATCAGTGAGAGAACTAGTGTGTTTCAGCGATGCACAGATGGAAGGGACTACTCAGTAAGACTTATATGTTATCGAAGTGAGGTCTTGGTGAGTGACCTCTGGTCTCGCCAATAATAAATATGATGGCTCTATCGGTGAGAAGATTAGTTTGTCTCGGCGAAATCAAGGTGTGAGTTCGGGGTGTTTCGGTAACACATGGGATAACTGATATGAGGTCTCCTCGATATCATGTGGTCACAGCAAAGTAAATTAGACTGATGGTGCATCGGTGAGAAAGCCAATAATTCATAGCGACACACAAGATGAATAAAGGGATTTTAGTATGACTCAATGAACTTTGTGTGACTTCTCCCCGATTTTGAAATGTCTTGGCGAAAGCGAATAGGATATGCTTTTCGGTGAGAGTTTTCTCAAGTCTCGGCGACTCAGGATGGATGAAGGAAGATCTTGAGGAAACATAAAGTGATCTATGTAAGGTCTCCCCAATAACGATAAGTCACAATGAAGCAGGTGATGCAAGGGCTCATCGGCGAGAGAAAACTTATGTCACAGCGACCAATATGTATCATGTGGGTTTTCGGTAAAACAAAATGTATTCTATGTAAGATCTTCTTGACATTACAGAGCTACAACGAAGCAAATGGGATTTGGGGGATGTCTTGGTAAGAAACTTCTTATGTCTTGGCAACTGGGAAAACATTAAGGGATTTTTGTGAAACATATTGAGATTGATATGATATTTCTCCGATAGTAAGATGTCACGGCGAAACAAAAACACAAAGAGCACGGGATAACAACGATACAATTGCCTTCGGCATACTTACTAGATGTCTCAGTGAATGTCTTCAGTGAATGATTAGCAGAAGCCCGAATTTGAATAGTTGGTTGCTAACTTGTGAATGCAAAGCATTGTGTCTCTTTAGTGGCCAATGTATAAATGTTCATTCTCAATTGTAAAAAAGGATGGATTAGAGTAGATAGGGTAGAAAATATATATGGTAATACAATGTTTTTTTCCAATATGAGACTATGTTGCATGTTTCAAATCATGGAGATATCAATTGAAATCTAATAATATGGTGCAGTTGTTTCTGGTATCAGTTGTTCAGGGTGTTCGTTGAAAGTATTATTGAAGTTGTCTCCAGTATGGTATTTTCTAGTTATTTGAATTGGTGTAACAAGATTATATCCAGTTTGTTGGTGCACATTTGCTGCATTTGTATGGTCAATTGATCGGTTCTTTCCAGTAAAGATTAAATCCTTTAGATTGATCATAGTAATTAGAGAATGTCAATTGGATCAGTAAGAAGAACTCGATAATCATAACCTTGCATATTTATACAAGTTATAAACTAAATCAAATGTTAAACAACTTGAATGTCTTCCAGAACAAAGTATTTTTTTTAGATTTCTCTTGACTCCGCATACCCAATAAGGCACTAGTCTCTGTGTTTTGTCATTCAGTTTTATTCAATCCTTTTTTACATCTGTTAACTGAGCATATTAGGTTTTAGAATTGAATATTGCTTTACAATTGTTGTACCAACAACGCTTGTTGATGGTCCTATTGCTATTGTGCTAGTAGTGCCTGTTGTTGAGCTTGTTGTTGGGTTTCTAATCGGGTTGCTTCTTGCTACTCTTGGTATTATTTTAGTGCTTGCTGATATGCTTGTTGTTGGGTTTCTTGTTGTTGTGCAAGATATTGTGCTTGTGCTTGTGCTTGTGCCTACTAAGCTTGGTATTGGGCTTGAGCTTGCGCTTGTGCCTAAGCTTGAGCTTGTGCTATCTATGTAATTTATGCAGCTTGTGTAGCCTAAGAAACTTGAGTGGATTGTTGTTGTTGTAATAAGGCTTGGGCTTTTGTATCCTTTTGTGCTTTATGCACTTCTTGTGCTTGTAGTGTTGCTTGAGCAGTTTGAGTAGCTTGAGTGGCTTGCTGAGTAACTAGTTGTGCAGCTTGTCGGTTTTGGATTTGTTGGAGTGTCTTTTGATGGGAATCCTATTGAGTGGCTTGCAATGCAATGTTGTATTGGCTTGATGTATTCAAGTTTTGTGGTGGTGGTGGTGGAGGTGGATTTGGAATGGTGCTTGTTGTGGTGATGAGAGGAACCGTCATATTGATGAGTGGGTTTTGAGTGGTGGATGGTGCGATCAATATGCTTAGTCCTTGTGAGACCTATTTTGAGATGTTTGGGGGATGGTTGATGATGTGATGATTGTCTCTGTGTTTGCCATCTATTGTTGCGATATCGATGGCAAGATTTGGGGATTTGGTATGATGCTTTGATTGATGTTTGGGATGTTAGTTGTATTTTTTTGGTTGATGTTTGGTAGAGGGCGAAGCCCTAAACCAAGAGGTGGTGTGGATATTGATGGAAATGGTGGAAGTGGTGGAAAATTGAGTGGCATACTCCCTTGTGGGAATGATGAATATGTAGTGTCAAAAATGCCCCCTGGTCCAAATAAATCACCTTCTCCTTGTGAGGTTATGGGGAGAGAAGTTTGAGGTGTTGTGTGAAATGATGATGATGATGGGTCGTTAGGATTGTGGAAGGTGAGGAGGACATATGGTTGTGATGGGTTTTGGGGTGTGGTCTCCCCCAAGATGGGGCTTGCATCCAAATCTTGATAATTCACAAGGGGGTGTGTTTGTAAAGCATTAAGAAATGTGCTTCCCTTGTTAACAATGGGTTGAGGTTGAGCAATGGATGATGTAATTTGCGGGATGTTTTGAGTGACATTTGGGATTGGGGGTGTAGATGGCATTGGAGGTATGGATGAAATTGGAGTCATGACCCCAAAAGATGGTTCCACAATGGTACTCATATCGAAATCAGAAGGGAGTTTAGCCCCTCGTTTTTCTAATTCAAGTATGTATAGAGAAGGATTGAGTCTCATCATGATGTTGATAATTCTATGATTCTCAAGATTTTGGACTATCTTGGTGATCTCCTCTTGTGACATCCCAAAGGGATTATTGGTAAGATCCTCCACTTGACCTTCCTCTTGAGGATTTTGTGATGATGAGGGAAAATTATTTAGAGGATTGCTTGATCCAATGGGATTTATTTCAGAATTGGTTTGACTTAGGTCACTTGTAGTGGATGCTTCTTTGTTGGCTTCCATGTTCCTCTTGTATTGAGATCTAGTTCGCACCATAAAATAGGGATCAATTTTCAAGAATGTGGGAGATGAATCTCTAATTCTTTGGATTGATCTAATCTTAGGTACAAAAGAGAAAATTTAGGATGTTTTTAAGGATCAAAGGCGTGATAATGAAATGTGTGAAAGATGGATGATATGGATGATTGAACTCTTAGAATATCTTGATGGGATGCTAGACTTTTGGGACTTTTTGGATTCTTGGATTTGTTTTGGATTTTTTATTTTAGATTCTTGGATTTTGGATTGACCTTGATTTTCTTTGATTTTGGATAACAAAAAAATAAATCCCAAGATGTTGGATGTTATCTATGGGATATACTTGCTCATAAGATGATAATTTGTCTAAGTGTAGGGAGAAGGATGCATCTACCCACACCTATTCAAACAAGATGACAATTCAACTAAGCATATGGAGAAGGATGCATCTACATATACCTAGCTAAACAAGATGATTTGATGACAAATTTGACTATGTACATGAAGAATGATTCATCTACATATACCTAGCCAAACAAGATGATTTGAGGATAATTTAATTAAGTATATGAAGAAGGATGCATCTACATATACTTAACTAAACAAGATGGTTTGATTTTTTGTTTCAAGGATTTCAAGGATTTTGATTTGTTTCAAGGATTTTGGTCCAATGATTTTGATTTGCCAAAAAGTCTAGCATAAAGGGTAATTTCAATATTTTCAAGATTTGTTGGTGAGATGATTTGGATTGATGTTTGAAAGAAGGGTGAAGGTTTTGATTTTGATCCTAGGTGTACCTAAAAAGACTCTCATTTACAAGACCTTGGTTTTGAATAACACACTTTATTCTAGACAAGATATTCAAATTCATGAAAAATATTTGGATTTTGTTGATAAAATGACTCATACAAATTGGGATTGTTTCTTGAATCTTTCCTATAAAAGTTGAAAAGCAATCTTTATCTGAATTCATAAAGCGTTGAGAGACGCTTTTGATTTTGGTTTCTGGATTTTGATCTTGCGTGAAATCATTTGAGACACATGTGTGGGGTTCAATTGTTCTTAGATTTATTTAGTGATTTCTTTTTACCACAAATAATTCCTGATTAGCTTTTGAAACTAGATGTCCAATTTCTTAACTTCTTCTCATTCCACAAAGTACATTATGTGGAACTTTGATGAAATCAAGTCAAAAGTTACCTATTGTTGACTTTAGTAAGAAAATTGAGATATAAATCCAAGTTTTTAGAAACCTCTAAGGATAAAATCCCAAGGGCAAGCAATAACACATGAATCTTGTCAAAGATATTTTCTTCCTAAAGGGTTTGAAGTTTTGATGGCAATGTTGAATGTTTCTTTCCCAATGTTTACGAATAAGAAAAGTGTTTTGTAACCAATAACAAGCACAACCCTATGGATATGAAAGACTATATTTGTTGAGTCCCCACTTGGACAAGTCCAGTTATGATTATTTTTAGCGAATGGTTAGATGCTTGACCCCACTAGCTCCCCTCCACGACACTCACTTATATGGGGCATCCAAGCATCAACACCCATGAAACTCCCATGGCATACTTTCCATTTCTACTAAAAATCATAAAAGTGTGGGGCGGCTTTAGAACGACCGTTCTTGCACCAACAAATAGATCAAGGATTTTGGCATTTTCTACACAAGGGTTTTAATTTAGAATTTCCATTCATAGGGATTGATCCATGCAGTGAGAGACCATTACTTCCCTTCTCGTTGGAACCAACCATGTGATATTGGCCTTTGTTCCAATATCCACACTTATATACTGGCTAGAACTACACTTGGCTTTAGCATGTTATTGGTTGGGTCATTCCCTTGGGTGATTACTTTTTCTCACAAGGCAGGCCCTCTAAGATAAACAAAAGTGAGCAAGCAATATCCATAACTCGGTCAATATTTGTTGCAACACAAAGAGAGAGAGAATATACGCAATACCCTCCACTCACACTTGCAAGATGTTTTGTTCAATTTTAATCCCAAAATGAAATGTGGAGGCAATTACTTTACCCAACTTAAGATCATCAAAAGGCCTTTTGATTCTCAAGATCATCGTGAGGTGCGAGAGAAGTGCATACATCCTTTCAATGGTATTACTTTGAGTAAGACAAAGAAGCACTTGTTCATTTTAAGTCCTCAAAGCAATAATGAAATTTTTTTAAGCACCAAAGGAAATGTGGAGATTTCCTTGTTCAATTGTTAATCCTAAAACCAAATCTAGTGAGTTTGTCCTAAAGTTCTTTTTAAGCCCTTTGTAGCAAAAACTGAAATTTTCTTTTTAAAGCCCAACAAGAATTTAGTAGGTCCTAAGCACATGAAAGATAATAATTTTTAAGAGAAATTTTGAATTCTATAAGAGTGTTAAACAAACACTAAAGTTTTTTAAAAAACTTGGTTATCATGAGAGAGTGATTTTATCATGCCTCTTTCAATCATGTCTTTATCCTTCACTTCAATTTGACCAACCTACAAGAAAACCAGTTAGATCTGCAAAATAGAGGTTAGGAAAGCAAGTAATAAACTAAATGATTAGAATTGAAAAAGGCACATGTCATAAAAAAACTAAATTTCACTTTTTACTTTACTCCAGCGATGGAACCTGCACAGGCGGTGCAGTTTGAAAGATCCAGTATCGCTATATAGCACCACTTGTCAGTCAGCATCATTTTGTAGTAGGGACAAAGAGTGTGATAGCGTCGCTATTTTGACCAGCGGTGCTGTTTGGAATTTGAAAATTCTAGCGGTTGAAAATAGAACTAGTGGTGCAGTTTAAGATTTTGAATTCTGAGCAGGAACACTAGAGTATCATTGTTTGAAGTGTGAAGCGGTGCTATATGGTGATGCTAGAGTTCCAGTGGTTCTGTTATGCGACACTAGTCTACTAGTGGTGGAGTTCCCTGTAGACACAAAAATAGAGAAAAAAGCACATAATTTTTGATAAAAAACGTGATTAGAAAATGAGATCTTCCCTCCTAGTGCCAAATGTATGAACCAAGATCCTATTACTTGAAAAACACAATAAACAAATACATTAGGAGATCATATGCAAGAAAGAATCAAGATTCCCCATGAAATCCATTCAATTTGCAAAGAACAAGAAATGAGATGAAGAACATAAACAAGCATAAACAAAAGCTATCAAATCCTATTCAAAAGTAAAGAAAACTCTTAATCCCATGGGGGAATTGGTGCCAATTTGATGTAAAAAAATTCCCTTTCCCAACTCCTATGATGCAAGATTGATGTGTGATAAAGAGTGATCCACTTTGTTGAAGATTCAAGTGTGCTCCGTGATGAAAAACCTGCATAACCTAGCTAAGACTTTGATGAAATGGATGAGGATGCTAATGCTTGAAGATGAAAATGAGTATAGTAATTTTTCTCAAATTGTGGATGGATGAAATAAGAGAAACCTCTTATTTATAGAAAGATAAGATGGATAAATGCCCAAAATGAAGCAATGTGGGACTAACTTTCAACCAATGGAAAGATGTCACTTGTCAAGAGGTGAATGGATGAAGGATGTGCACATTTTGATGAAAGTGCCCATAAATGCATTTATTTGAAATTTGAAATTTGTGAAATGACAAGGTGGATGAAGAGCCAAATGGAGTAATGGCCACTTGGCTCAATGCAAAAGGACTTGTAAGATGAAATAAATGTCTTGTTGGAAGGACCATGTCCACTTGGAGGGATTTCAAATTTGAAGGAATATTCCTCTTTGATGCCATGTTGAGAGAAAATAGAGATTTAATAAATGAATTAAATCTATTTTCATGTGCAAGCGGCAAAAGCTAGAGGATGGGACATGGATTAGAATTAAATTAATCAAGGGTTAATTAATTTAATGAAGGATTAGATGATGTGACTATTTGATTTAGATTTATGGGTTGATTTAAATCAAAAGATGAGAAGAATATGATTTTAGATATAGTTAAATAAATATATATTTTTATTTAACTCAAGAGGATGATTGGTTAGATTAAATCAAATAAAATTTTAATTTATATAATTTAATGAGATAGACTTTAGAAATTAATTAAATAAAATTGATTTATTTAATTTAATAAAGAGCTAGGGTTAATTAGATCAGATTGATTGATTTAATTAACGAGGGAGAATGACTTAATCAGATAAATGGTTTATTTAATTAAGAGAGGAAAATTGATGAATTTAATCAAATAAGGGTATTTGATTAAATGGTTAGATAGAGGGATGATTCAGGATGAAAATGATGTTAGTAGTCAGGATTAGATGTGTAACGCCAATCAGTACATTTTACGTATCTACACTTTTCAAATGGAGGCAATTCTTTTTTCCAAGTTTTTAATTCCTTCCATTACATTTAAATTCCAAATATAAAAAAGAATTCCTCTGTAATTGTAGTGTTGTGAAAAATTTAATGGTACAATATTTTCAAATCCCTTATGTGTTTATTTATAATTTTACCAGCCTCTCTAGATTAAATGTTTTATTTCTAGAATATCGTTTCTTTCTGTGTAAATCTTGGAGTAATTTTTTGTCCAGATTGTGTAGATATAATAAATATATGACTAAATATACATATATATTTATATATACATACATTAACCTGTATTATTAGATAAATATATTTATATATATATATATATGTGCAAGATACAAAATTTATATTTACCTCAATTAGTCTGAATTCAAATTGCAGACCATATGTTTTCTATTTGAATTGATTTTTTTCTTGAAGAATTCAAAAATTATTTATTGAGGGGTGGGGACTTGCCCCAACCATGCCCTCCCCATATGGGGAAGGGTTGCGCTGTGAGGGAAGTACCCTCCTCAGGTCACAACCTATGCAGGGAGCACTTCCCTCCCATGCAACGCCTTCCTCAATAGGTGGGGCGTCGACTATCAAACTTTACTAAGTAATACCTATCATGTGAAAGCTTCCTAAATACCTTACATTTAACGCATTGTTCAGACCATAAAATTATTGCATTATAAATATAACCACTGGGGGGCATCGGCCTTCACTATGTAAGACTATAGGTGCTTAACACATTCCTATGTCCTCCTTTAAATCCCTCTATGAAATTTTTAAAGTTTTGTGATTAGCCTGTAAGCTGGGTAGCGATGGAAATCGCGAACAAAAATCCTTTTATAAATAAATACATATAATATATATATAAATAGATAGATATATAAATATACATATATATATACATATATATATATATATACATATATATATATGTATGTATGTATATATATATTATATGTGCATATAATCAGATACAGTTGATATAATTATATTAAATTATGAGCCAATAATCCCATCCGTAGATAACTAGGTTTATAACCATAGTGTAATTGATTGATTTTAAAAGGTTATCCTACTGAAACCGTACCTTACATTTGAATTAATTTTTTTTTGAGTTTATATACATATTCAACCACATTTTGGAAAAATATTTATGTATATATAGTTGGCTTAGTAGAAAATGAAAACAAGCTCTAAGATTAGCAATGAATAGGCATGAATCTAGCTGAGAATAATGTGTAAATTCTATGTTAAAATTGTTTTATTTTTTATCTCTAATTTAATGCATCTTTATGCATAATAATATATGTGCACAAACAGTAAAATAGGGACAAATTGTAGTTTCCAACTAGTATATAAGGTTGATTAGAGAGGGGATTTCTTTTAGAATGTACATAAATAAGTTATTTAGACTAAATCTTTCAAATAGATATAGTACATTTGATGTTTAGCATGCATATAGAAATGAACCCATATGCACACATACTTGTCTTTTTTCATTTATAATAGAATGGTTCACAAAGAATCTACAGTGAACTATAAGTGAGTTGTTATCTTGGAATTATTGTTCTTAGGCCAAACCATTGGAGATCTTATAGGTGATAATATAAATAGATACTTGAGTGTACATTACCATAGGAATAGTGGCGAACTGAAAATTCTTTAGAAGTATATGCAATGTTGATTAAGGTGTATTTTTATTCCAATTTACACCAATTGTTAGTTAGATTAAACCTTTGAGTAGAGATAAAATGTGAGATACTTTGCACGTACATGAAAAGAAGCATATAACATAAACTTGCTTTTACTCATTGAAGTAGAGTTGTTTTGAAGAATGAAAAGCATAGTGAAATTGTAGAATTAGTTGTGAGTTGAATTCTATAGCATATTGTATTTATGCAAGTCATTTTATGAATTTTCCATTGAAACGTGTTTCATGATAAAATTCTTGTATGAGTAAATGTTGTTAAATTGAATGTAATTTTTATGTGAAAAAAAGCATTATTTATTTCCTTTATGAGTAGACTTCCAGGACAGGATGTCGAAGGTGGACCCACATAGACTATAGTTTTACCTTTTCTAAACCTATCAATTATTTTTCTTTATGCTTGGACAAGCAATGTACCATTGAAATAGATGCATTAAAAGTCTAGATTTAAATGTTATATAGGTCTCTACCACCTCCTATTTGCAAGAAATATGTTGTTCTTAGTATAGGAATGCATATAGGCATCAGGCTTGCATCGAGAGTTCCCTCCTGTTGTGTTGTTCCAGATTGCTACTCTCCTCATGCAGGGTCGAGGATTTCTTTGAGATAGGAAGAAACCCGGGGAAGTCATGTACTTCATGGTTGAGTGGAAAAGGCAACTTAACCACACTCTTGGCCTCAGTGCAAGAAAACCAGTGGAGTCAAGGCGGATAAGGATCGGCGATTTTTTTGTCATGGATATATCTCTTGTATTATTTCTAAATGGCTTGCATAGCTCCTTTGTACATTGTATCTTTTTTTCATGGATGTAACATTGTTGTAAAATTGTATCATTGAAATAGATGATTTATAACACCCTTATTGGTGTATGTACATTGATAATGTTATATGAAATTGCTTTGATATTTTATGGATAATTCACAGTATACATGTTATGGATATATCATGTTATGGATGTACCTTTATTTCCTTATTTGAAATGAATGTTACTCTTTTACTACATTTTGTTTGGAATGGAAATCTTTCAGTCTTTACACTACCACCATCCACTAGCATATCCTAGGATGCATCCTTCCTAAAATGGGAATTATTATTGGCAATCACTTTGGATATTTATCCTAAACAAAACACACCCCTTTGACAAGAGATATAAATAACATTGACTATTTGTTCATCTTGATCTTTTCTTATGATTTATCTTCTTGACCCATTCCAAGGACCTCTCAATGATGTTTATCAAAATGATTTAGAGAGAAAGGAATGAGGCATCGATCATTATCTTTTGTTTGTTGTGCTTGTGGGATATTCTTTTAAAATAATATTGCACATACTTGTTTTTTTGTGTGTAGGGAGGTCATTTTGAATAGATTGTTAGCTATTGCATATTCTTTGGTCCAAAATATTATAAACTTATAAACTAAATTCCAACAAGGTTTTTGTATGTCAAGGTGTGAATAAGGATTATCCTATCTATTTTCAGAGTCCAATTCCATCATACTAGATACAACACCATCCTAGTTATCAATACCTTGATGCATCATGTATGTGTTATATAAAAAATAAGGAATGACGAAGAGTCCCAATCCTAGAAATGAGAAAATCATCACTCTCATCACCATATCTAATAAAGTCTCAAAGAATCATATACATGTTGGACTTCTAAATCAATCTTGAAATCAATGGTTAATCCATCCATCTTATTCTTCTTATTATTATATCTTTACTAACATTTTTATCCAGGTTTTGAATATGTGTGATATATCAAAATATACATAAGGCTACCCATGCTCAATGACTGTCTATATATCATCAAATCTATCTACATCAAACATCTGAGCTTTCTAGTCCTCTTTGAGCCAAACTAATGCTAAACCTTTGTCGTGATCTTGACTTGAAATTTCAAATTTTTGCTCGATCTCTCAAAGGGGAAAGGTATTGCATCTTAATTCCTTCCACTAGAGCAATAGTGGGGCATCCAAAAAATTAGGATTTTTTTAAATTTTGGATATGAGTAGTAATTTAAATCCAAAAGTGTCAGTATTTGAACCAACAAAGCAGGTACCTCACTTCAAAGAGGGGAAAAATGTAGACACTTGAAATTGTCATGAATGATATTACACATTTGAATCTGGTCACTAACATCATTTCATCCCGAATTTCATCTTCTTTTCACCTATTTAATTAAATAATCCTAGTTATTTAATTAAATGCTTCATTTTTATCTATTAATCTAATTGATTTAATTAGATTAATTCACCCCCTTTCACATTCACCTTTCATCCTGTTTAATTGAATAAAAAAAATTATTTGATTTAAACACCTTATCTCCTCTCATTTAATTAATTAATCTAAATCATTTAATTAAATTTCATTTCCAACCCCTTTTTATTAAATAAATAAATTATTTAATGGACATCCTCATATTCGTCAACTTTCACAATTAAAACTTGGTTTTAATTAACTAATTACTAATTTTCCTCGCCCATCCACTTGCATAGGGAATATTCCAAAGGAATATTCTCCTATTTGGCTCCAAAAAGGGAATATTCTTTCCTAATAAACTTTGTAACAAACTTTCAAAGTTGTTACAAAGTGTGTTTATTTGAATCATTGTGAGCCCTTGATGGTTTCTTTGATCATGTGATCTTTGAATCTCATCTATTGATGATAATCCTTGATCCATGTTTAACCCTTGATTCCATATTGACCATTGAATGACCAATCAATCCTAGCCCTTGATTCTTCATTTTCTCTCCTATAAATACTTCACCATTTGGAGAGAAATGGATCCACCTTTTTAGAGAGAAGTTACACTATTTAAATTCATACTCACTTGCATCCACATTTAGAATCTGTTAGCATTTTAGCTTAATTTTCATCCATATTAGCTTAAGCATCCATTCATGGCTTCCATTTTAGCTTAGCTTACATTGATTTTAGCTTTGTTTGAATCCATGGCTTGCATCTTTGAACTTCATTTTAATTTAGCATATCTTGCATCCATCTCCATCAAGAATTTCAGCATTTAGTACTCATTTTCATCATGCTAAACTAGTTTTTCATCCATGTTTCATTCATATTTCATGAGTTTCATCAGTTTTCATCAATAAAATTGATTGAAATAGCTCATATTATCCAAGGGATTTGGAAAGGGTCACCATTCCATATCAATTCCACACCACTCCCCCAATGGGAGAAGGTTAAATGAGGTCTTAGAATAAGTTTCTTTTAAGCTTTCATGTTTATTTCATGTTAGTTTAATGGTTTCTTAGTTTTTTGATACTTTCAAACATCTCATTAGGATCATGGATTAGTGGATTAAATATAGTTGAAATTCATTTGGATTTGGTGTATTTAGTTCATACTATGACTATGATCACATGCGCTACTTTCATAGACTTTTTTTTCTAATATTTTATAATTTACACTTTGTTTTCAACATTAGGACTGTTAGGTTCAATCTTATCAAAAACCAAAATATTATACTAACATTGTGTAGGAGCCATTACTATACAAATTTCTACCTTTTTGTTTCCAGAGGTAGAGAGAAACATTGGGAAGGTTCCTCCCCTCAACAAGCCAACAAGATAAAGAATATATTGGTGACTACATTAATTAGAGTGAGGGTACAACTGAAAAAGAATCTTCCCTTTCACCAATATCTACTACACCCATAGAGGGGACATACCAAACATGGGTGATGTAGTAGTGGATGATCCACCTGAACATGTGACCTTTGAGTTCCCAATCACCAACCAAGAAAGGGCTACTGTGTTGAAGAAAATCCCTCCTTTAGCATTACAAGTCCTTTTATAGTTTGGTGACTAAAGATCTAGACACATTTCTATTTGAGTTTGATGTCCTATGTAAGAGCTATGACTATACCTCTAATGCTCATAAGCTCAAGCTATTTCCTACCTCTCTAAAATATGTTTCTTTGAGATGGTTTATGGGATTAGGTAAGGATGTTATTCAAGATTGGGATACCATGAAAACACTATTCTTGGAAAAATACCACTATTGTAGAGGACTTGATAGAAGGAGAGATGTTACTATCATAATGTCACAGAAGGAGGATGAGAAATTAGAGGACTATATGGAGAGATTCCAATTCTCTTTGAAGAAAAACCCACAAAATAGGCTATCTGAAGAATCCCTTAAGTTAGTATTTTTGAGGGGAGTCAATGAGGACTATATGGGTGCTCTCAATATTATTGGGCAAGGGGATTTTTCTCAACTTCCATTTGAAGAAATCTGCAGGGTCTGCAAAAATTACTCTAGGATCTTCACTAAGAAGACAAGGGGACAGAGGACATCCACCATTGGAAAATCATCTACTAGGGTTTCAAAGATAGAGTTAAGTAATTTTCTGTCCAATGTGAAGGACATTATCAATCACCTAGAAACTCAAATGGACACTCTCCATATAAAGAAGAAATGAGATGAAGTTGAATCAATGCTCATTGAATACTACCCCAACTATAGACAAAGGAAATCAAATTTCAAATACAAGAGGGTGGCTAGTATTAAAGAAGACAAAATAGAGAAACTTGATTTTCAGCCACTTGAAGGAGAGAATGGACAACTATTTTACATTGCTCAAAGAAGGCCATGGTAGCCAAGACAAGGTATACCACAAGACCCTTTGAATTTCAATTCATCTTTTCCAATTGGAAATCAATTTTTTTCTACTTGGAATTCCCAACCCTGGCCAAATAACCAAAACCAATGGAAAAACCCTTAGAAAAATTGTAACTAGCAGCAACTAAATACATGGTCAAAACAAAATTTTCAAGGTTCTAGTTATAATCCTCAATGGCCAGCATAGTAAAACTAGTGGCAGCCACAATGGTAAAAAGGCTAGCAATGATAGTAGAAAAACATGAATTACCAATAGCCTTTGCTCCCTCCTCAGCCACAACAACAAACCATTATGCCTAACCCATCTAATCCAACATCTTAGCCACCAAGAGCACCATAGTTACCTGCCCAACCTACACCTAACCCTAAGAAAAAGTATGTCTAATAGGCTTATACTAATGAGGCTATGAAATACCCCACCTATGGGGTAGAGGTGAGTGATGTCCACCTTAGGTCGGGAAAAACACTAGTTGGTCCTTCATCCCCACAAATTACTAAAATAGAAGATGAGGAACCTTCAGTTCAAGATCTAAAAACTTCATCCTTGGAACTTGAGTAAAATTAGGTGAACCAGACTATCTCAAGTCCAAAGCCTCCATTTTCTGAGTGCTTAGCCATACCAAGACATCAAAGTCAAAATGAGACAAACCTATTGGGTTAACTAAAGGATGTAAGTATCAAAATTCCCCTCATCCAAGCAATCAAGGAAATCCCAAACTATACAAAGAAAATGAGGGACCCATGTCTTAAGAAATGAGGAAGGAAAAGGAAGGATCCTTAGACAGTTCATGTCCTAGGAAACCTTGCTAATATTATGCTAGGGAATATAACTGTCCCTAAATATACAAACCCTAGTAGTCCAGTAGTGGATATTAATATTAATGGGACCCTTATCAAGAACACCTTGATTGATTTAGAGACAATAATCAATGTCATGACCAAGGAAATAATGTAAATACTTGGTTTAGTTTGTTTGTCTATTTGTTGTTGGGTCTTGGTTTCTTTCCTAGTGTTTTCATTTTGTTGTTGTTGGATGTTTCTGATAGTTTATTGTTTTATCTTTTGAGCAACATTTTGTATCTTTTGATGTTTGGGGTTTTGGGCTACTGCTAGTGTCTTACTATAGTATCTCTTGAGAAAAATTTTGTACCTTAATTGTAAAGGGTTTTGGGTCCCTTCAAAACCTGATTTTCCCATATAATCAAAACCTTAAACCTACACCTACTATTTTATAGTTGGAAAATAGGTCAAGAGTAAAGCCTGAGGGAATCATTGAGGATTTAGTTATAACATTAGATTCCTGAGAATATCCTATTGATTTCATAGTGTTACAACCAAAGGTCAACCTCGTAGGATATCCACTCATTTTAGGCAGACCATAGTTAGCTATAGTTGATGCATTCATAGGCTATAGCTCTAGAAATATGATAATATCTAATGGGACTGTAACCAAGAAATTGGTTCTCTATCCTCTAGCCCAACCTTATGCTAATCTTGAGCAAACCATATGGCCCACCTTAGATGAGGATGACCACTATTTCCCTACAGAATTTAATGACAATAGCGTGCAACCCTTTTTTGGATGATTAGAATGAAGATGATATGATTTCTCACATAATACAAAATGACTATGATAGGAACCTACAACAATAGGACTGTCTATCATGCCTACATGACCCTTTGTAGAACATTATACCTACTAATTCATATGAGGAAATATCTCATATTCCCATTCCTTATTTACACAATAGTGTATACCAAGCATTCCTACACTTGACCTCTCATTTATGCAAGAATCATCCAAAACATTTGATATTCTACCAGGAAAAACATTTAACATAAAATTGAATTAACCAAAGAGCAATAGAGTTCCTTGAATACAATGTTGGAGGAACATCCAACAACCTTTGCATGGGACTACCATGACATGAAGGGAATAGATCCTGAATTATGTATGTATAAGATCTATATAAATGATGGTTTTAGACCCATTAGAAAGCCTCAAAGGCGAATGAGCCTTGCTTTGAGAGAAATAGTTAAAGCTAAACTCCAAAAACTACTTGATGTAGGATTCATTTATCCTATTTTTTAAACTGAATGGGTATCACTCTTAGTTATTATCCCTAAGAAAGGTGGAAAATGAAGTGTATGTGTAGATCATAGGGAACTGATAACAACCACTAGGAAAGACCACTTCCCATTATCCTTCATTGATCAAGTTCTTGACTCTTTGGCAGGGAAGAAGTATTTTTCATTCCTAGATGGTTTTATTCATTACAATAAGATAAAGATTGCTCTAGAGGATCATAACAAAACCACATTCACATTCCCTTGGGGTACTTATGCCTATTTTTTCCTACCTTTTGGGTTATGCAATTTTGGGAAACTAATTTTTAGAGGATAGTGCTTAGCATATTCTTTGATTATGCTCATGAATCTATGGAGATATATATGGATGACTTCACCACATATGGGGAAACTTATGAAGAAGCTCTTACCAATTTGGAAAAGGATCTAAAAAAGATGTAAATAGCATAACTTGTCCCTCAATAATAAAAATTTATTTATGATGATGACTCGGGGAATTGTTCTAAGGGCATTTCATATCCAATGAAGGGATTCAAGTTGACCCACATAAGATAGATATTATTTCTACATTACGTGTTCCACAAAGGTAGAGAGATGTTAGAAGTTTCCTAGGCCATGTAGGCTATTATAGGAGGTTCATTAAATAATTCAGTAAGATTGCAACACCATTGTTTGTTCTACTGACTAAATTTATAGAATTTGATAAGACATTAGAGTGCCAACTTTCTTTTGAAGAACTTAAGACAACCTTAACTAGAGAACCTATTTTGAGGGGAACCTATTTTGAGGGGGGAAAATTGGACATTACCCTTCCATATACACACTGATGCTTCATATTTTCTATTTGAGTAGTTTTGGGTTAGAAAGAAGGTAATAAAGAATATGGTATTTGCTACATTAGCAAGAACTTGCAGGGAGAAGAGCTAAATTATATTGTTACAGAGAAGGAAATGCTAGTAGTAGTATATGCCATCAACAAATTCATGCATTATATTACTGGATATGTAGTTTTTTTCTACACAAATCATACAACTATAAGATATTTGATGAACAAACCTATGGTAGGGGGAAGGCTAGTTAGATAGCTACTCCTTCTACAAGAATTTGATATCACAATAGTGGAAAAGCCTGGGAAGGATAATGTAGTAGAAAATTTTCTTTCAAGGTTGCCAACATAATCAATAGAAGATGTAGTAGATGACTCATTTATATATGATCATTTGTTTGCTCTTAATGTACATACACCCTGGTATGCTAAAATTGCAAATTATTTAGTGATAGGGTAGATACTAGCATACTCTTCTCCAAGGGAAAAGAGACAACTAGTGCACAAGTTTTTTTCATATTCTTGGGTATCTAGTTACCTATTCTATGAAAGCCCAGACAATATCATAAGAAGGTGTATAAGATAAGATGAAGTGTTTGATATAATGAAAGCTTGTCATGATCAACCTTGTGGGGGTCACTTTGTAGCCAAAAGGACAACATTTAGAATCCTCACAATAGGTTACTACTAGCCAACTTTACATAAGGATTCTATCAAGTACATAAGAAGTTGTGATAGCTGCCAAAGAATGGTTAAGCCAACCAAGACCGATGAAATGCCTTTGCAGCCACAAATAACACTACCATATTTTAACAAATGGGGTCTAGATTTCATTGGGACAATTTCACCTACATCTAACAATAAGGAGTACATTTTAGTTTGCATTGATTATCTAACCAAGTGGGTGGAAGTGAAGGCATTATAGTTTTCCAGAGATTGTAATGTTACTAAATTTCTTCTATGAAGAAATTTTTACTAGGTATGGAGTACCTAGGGAAATAGTAACTAGTCAAGGTCCAAAGTTAAGAGCTCATTACAAAATTGGTTGAAGAATATGAAATAAGGAACAAAAATTCCACACCTTATCACCCTTAGGCCAATGGCCAGGTGGAGGTTACCAATAGGGAAATTGAGAGTATTCTAACCAAGACAGTGTAGTTACATAGAAAAGATTGGGATGCTAGATTACCAGAGGTAGTATGGGCATACAAAACTACATGGAAAACAACTACTAGTTTCACCCCTTATGAACTAGTATATGGAAAAAAAATAGTTCTCTCAATAGAGTTTAAGTATAAAACACATAAAACAATAGTGGAATTAGATATGGACCTCAAAGCAGCACAAAAGGATAGATTGCATAACTTAAATGGGTTGGATGAAATTAGGATGGAAGCAATGCATCATACAGAGATAGTGCAGAAACAAAAGAAAAAATGGCACGATTGATATATCAAGACAAAGTAATTCAATGTAGGAGACTAGGATTTATTGTATGATTCAAGATATAAGGATTTTAAGGAAAAACTCCAATATAGATGGTTCAAACCCTATGAGATAATCCAAGTTTTCCTAATGTAGTAGTCAAGTTGGAGACCATAGATGCAATAAGGTTCTCATTGTTAGTCAATGGCCATAGGTTGAAAATTTATAAGAAACTAGTATAGAAAGAAGATTTAATTATTTCTCTCATTCAACAGTATGGTCCTGTCAATGATCCTAATACAAGTTAAAAAACACACAATGATGACTCAGTAGCAAATATACCAAGTTCTTCAAGTGACTCAGTGGTTGAGCTACACATCTCATCCCTCAGGTCACACAAGCTTAATTTACTAATCCACCTCACATGCACACACAAAATAGTTACAATGATACATAATTGTTTTGCAACATTCTCCAAATTATGGTTGGTACCTATAGCTTCATATAATAATGTTGATATATTTTAGTCAAAGACCTGTTGTAGTAGGGACATGTAGCACATGACACATGATTTTTCAAAACTTTAGCTCAGGACCTATTACTGAAGGAACCTATAGTGCTATTTGTCAAGAAATTTCAAAATCTGGTGCCACATTAATTATTGATCATCACTTTTCATTCCACTTTTCCATCACACATGTAGAAAATATACCTATCATTTCGGTACATGTAGCATGCTCATCTCAATTCACAATACATATTTCAAATTTCAAGAATTCAGACTATAACTTCAACTTCCATCATCTGTACATTTCACCTCATTTCAAATCATGCGCCAACCTATCATTAATTACACACTCCATCCATTCATTCATTGTGATTAAATCATGTCAAATCGACATCATACATCAGATAATCATCAAACACACTTTGCATGCATGAGATATGTTCATCAATATCCAAACAAGTACACATACTACACAACCATTATTAACATGGATTTTCATTATGTTCAATGTGTACTTGCATTAACTCTTGCATACTTTCTATTCATTACTTCTATTTCCATACTTTGCAATTATTACCTTCACCTATTTTTCTTAACTTGAAGTGAGGACACTTTAAGAATTTAAGTTGGGGGAAAGGGTAATATATAAGCCACATTTTAGTTTCCACCACCACTAAAAAGCCAAACACAGAACCAAGAAACAAATATACAAACCTTTTTGCCATACCCTATTTTGCACCTACAACCTTTTTCTTTTTTATTCTAGTTACAATTTCCTAGATTCAAGCTAATTCAAAGCCTTTCAAGCTTATATAAGCTTAACAGAGGATAGGAGGGAAAAGTGATTGAATCTTTTGAAGGAAAGGTGCATACAAGAGTAATAGATAACTTGGGTCGGTGGACTATTGAGATTGAAATTTGGGTTGAATTTTTAGAGTTCTTGAAGAATTTTTTATCAAAGGTAGAATACATTACCATGGGAGGTGAAATCATTATAAGGGATCTAGTTGCACATAAAAAAATATTGGAAGATGCATTAGTGTTACCCATCTTCACAAGGGTAGGATGGCTAGATTATTTTATGAAGTTAGTAGAATTTGATGATGATATAACAAGGAGATTTGTAGCTACATTGGAGTTTGGAGAAGCCATTGTAAAAAAAAATGTCAGTAGATGCATCAGAAGGAGAAATTGCACAAGTATCTAGTTTGCTAAGGACTGGAGCTGAATTTTTAGCTCAAGCAGATGCAGTGGTAGTAAGAGAAGAATTATGTGAATGAGGGGAAAACTTGGATTCATCATCCTATGGTACAAAAATACTTTCACTTCCGTGGGTTTGGGCTTCATGTGCCTCATATATCATCAAGTACCTAACATGTGATGGTAGGTTATTACTTCTTTACACTGTGCATTTTAAATTATTAAGCCATCTTTGTCATAATAGACTTTTTAATGTGCCAAATTACCTCTACAACTTGTTGAAGAGGATGGGATATAAATACCAAAGGAAACATAATGACTCGGCTCTTTCCCATCATTATTTAATAGCCCTTTTAACAAAAAGGAGTCTTAGAATTCAATACCCACATGTATCTTGGGAATACTTTTTGAAATGTCAAGACATTAACAATATATTTTAGAGCAACCTCTAGTTCCTGAAACCCTAGAACCATTAGTTGTGCCTATAAGAGAAAGCCCTCTTGGTTCACCAACTATTTCACCTATCCACAGCCAAGGTGAACTTGAGGAGCATAATGTGTAGGAATCAACACCTATAGCATCTAGAAAACCAACATCAAAGAAGATCACATCCACCTCTAAGACACCTAAAGCTAAGAAAAAGGGAGGTAGCCCTTCTACACCCTCAAATGTGTAGAAGAAAAAGGATACACAAAAAGAGACATCAACTACACCTAGGTGTTCAAGCCGGTTGAAACAAAAAGGTGCTATGAGGGGAAGGATAGAAAAAATAGAAGAAGAATTGAGGGGTAAGGAGACAAAAGAGGAAATCATTATGATGGTTGATATTGACTTTGAAATAAAGGAAAATGCTCCTAAGAAGGTGCATGTTCTTACCAAAATAAAATGGTATGTATCCACCTTTGACAAAGATTCACAGGATATTTTTGTTGCTCATAAAACTTAGAGGAGAGACCCAAACAACCTTGACAATGAGGGTTTTGAATACACAAAGGGTTATAATGATCAGAATTTAAGGGATGAGGGAATATTTTTAGAAGAAAGGAATGTTTGTAAAGAATTTGAGTAAGCATTAGAAAGAATTAAGTAGTTGGAATAACAAGTGAAAGCTTATGAACAAAGGGATAAAGAGAGAGAGATGAAGATTCAAGAGATGGAGGAGAAACTATAGATATATAGACACAGGGCTACACTAGACCTGTTGGCACAACTTTCCATAGTTAAAATAGGGGACACACAACTTACAATAGAGAATAGCATACCCCCATTTATAAAGACTCCAACTCATCACAAAACTCTATCCCTTGGATATCAATTATGGGAAATTGTTGATGAATTTTCACAAGAGAAGGAAAAATGGAGAAAAAAAAAACCCTAATTGCAGAGCATACCAAAGTGCTAGAGGGGAAGGACATTGAGCTAAACAAGTTAGCAGTCAGAATGGAGGAGATAACAAATAAATTTGCTCAAATTGTTAGATGCATACCCCTAGCAAGAATTATGCATTATTTTTGCAATAAATTTTTTTAAGTTTTTTAGCTTTATAGTAAGTAATCAATCAATTGGAATGAGAAGGAAATATGATTTAGTTAATGTTTTTGCTGACTCAACACTAGATGAACATGATCATATTTGTGAGTACTATCTATATAACTATGTAGTTCCTGAGGAGATAGAATGGAACCCCTTGATGTTTATGGGGGATTTATAGGTCAGAGCACTAGCATCCTACCTTAGGAATGAAGGTTTCAACGATGAACTTATGGAGGAATATGAGGAGAGAGATAAATCTATTTCTCTCCCAATATGTAAGGAATCAAATGACCCTGATGTCATCATAAATGAATGGTTACAACTTCTAAAGTGTAAAGGACCAGGAGGAGAGATCATGAGATTGAGGATGTAGGATTATAACAAAATGCATACATTGGAAGTTGGACTAGTTCATCATATTTATAATTATGTGCAACAGAGATGGGACAATTTGACTCTAGAACTACAAAGGAAAGAGCCACATTTAGTACACAACTTCATGGCTATGCTTGAAAACGTACATAGGTATATGGATAATGATGGTAACATTACACTTAAATGGCTGCCACTAACATTCCAACCACCTATCCTTCTTTATCTATTACCCCATTGGACCGGGGATAAGATGGAGGAATGTGAGAAGATTGAACTTACTAGGATGAAGAGGCTTTCATGTTATAGGGGAAGTAGATCAAGGGAGTAAATACTATCATGGACCTTACAGAGATTACATTGCAATATAATTTGTCCCCCTAATTCATTTTCTTGAGGGAAATCAAAAGGGTAGTTTTGGGGAGTGATGAGCCCATTTATTAGCTAGTTTTTTGTTATCTTTATGCTACTTATAAGACATTCCTAAGACAAGTATTCCTATAGTATGCCATCTTTTATGTTTATTATGCAGACCTTGAACTTGGTTAAATTATAGGGAAATGTAGTTATGATATGATGGTATTGTTTGATTTATATGTGAATATTCATGCATTATGATTGATATAGATATGTTTAATCATAATAGTTAGTATTTTGGGTGTGTTTTATGAACTAATTCCTTGCAGCCTGAGAAGAAATTGTATCCCACAACAACTACAGAATGTAACCCATAGTCGAAGGAGTTCCTAGACAACGAAACATGGGATGTTCCTGAATACATTAAATGCAATAACTACAACATGGAGACACCTGATGGAGACAATCATGTATCATTATGGAAAACAATAAAGGGATTAAAGAAGGAGAACACTGTTATCATTAGGATTCTAGCATAACTAATTCTATGTTTTGGACATGTTCTAGTTTTTTTATTGTAGAGTTCTAATCCTATTTGGATTCTTATTTCTTTTTAGTTGCAGTTAGGATAACTAAATCTTAATTACACTCTAATATCTAGGAGAGTTATAATTAATGGCTTTAGTTTAGAGTTGTGTTTTGAATAAATTCCCCCATGCATGTATATAGCCAGTGGTTGAGTCTTTAGGATATGAAGTTGATTAATCTTTCAGTTGTGGATTTGGTTATCAAATAATTTTTAGTTTTTAGTCGTTATTACATAGATATGTTGATTATTCAAACATGGTTTTTCAGAATACAATCTTTGAGAAAGATTTCATGTGATATTTTGGAATGTGTAATGAATAATCTTTAGTTGATTTGATTGAGTTGATCTAAAGATTTAGAATTAGTTTATTTTAGTGGAGACAACCACCTAAGCAAGGACCACTTAGGTACTATCCTTCACTACATTTATAGTTTGTATTTCTATTAGTAGTTACTTCATAATTACATAATCAGTTAAGATAGATTCTCATATCAAGTTATCAATAATTGTTATTCATGCTTATGATTACATTCATTTAACTTGTAGTACTCTGAAGTGTAGAATAGGCTCAATTTTTAGTTTCTAGTTAGTTTTAGCATTTTACCTGTTAAATAGTAATTCAATCATAAACTATGTTGTAGGTGCCCATAGCCAAAGCACCAACCTTACTTCTTTCACTGTTATGCGTTTTTATGATTTTCTAGTAAGTGTAATATCTCCACTAGGATAGTTTAGATAACCATAGGTATTTGAAAGCACATATAGTGCTAGTACCATCACAAGCCTAGTATCCCTGGTCAATAATTTAATGAAATTCTTCTCAATGTCAAGTGGAATATTCAACCAGGTTTTCCCTCGAATTGAGTGCTTACCAACAAGTTTATTAGACATTAGAATGGACTCTAGACAACAACCTCTATGGGAATTACATATATTTTTTATCCAATTATGTTTGTAGTCATTGTTTTAAATGTTTAATTGATTGATTTATTACTTCTTATAAATGTTGTAAATATTTTTTTCATCAAGTTATTGATATATATTGATATTAAAAGGTATTAGAATATTATGATTTTGATGTTAACCCAAATGAATTACATGCATGTGTTATTTAATTTAATATGTTAACTATTTACATTAGAATCCTTGTCTAATTGTTACATATTTTAGTTTACACATCATTTTAAGGCATGACATATTGTAACTTATCTTAACTCTAAGATTTAATTTATAAAATCCATAGCTAATACTTAAACAACATTAAGATGAAAAGTAACATCACAGAAAATTTCCAACATTATAATTAACCATTTAGATTTTTATTAAAAATAATTAGACCTACAAAAAATATCAAATCATTCAATTAACTATTTATATTCTAATTATATATAATATCAAAACTATTAAGAATATCAATCGATTCTACACATTTTTCACATTCTAATAAAATTAGGTATTTTATAAAAAAATTACATTGTATTGTTCAAAATGTTTTCTCTACATGACATATCACAAAAATCTTAGAGAAGATGATTTTCTATTCCTTTGCATGCATATGCATAGAATGTTCTATATTTTGGTTTTCTAGTGTTGTCTTTCCATCAAGCATATTTTGATACTATGTATTTGTATACAAGTGAATTTGCACCCCCAACACAAATTCCCCTTTCACACACCCTTGCCTTAGAAAATCAAATCCGAAGGCGAAATTCCACATCACTCAACTGCCTTCCATCCACTTGGAATCTTTCCTTTGTGTTAGTGAGAGAATATTTGTTAGGGACTCATGCACAACGCACAAACATCCATGTGGCGTGCTTCCATCCCTGATGGATTCATGTATTTGAAGTTGGAAGAGGTGTTACACACTGATTGGGGCCAAATTTTAACACCCCTCTTTGACCAACCAACCTAAAATGGTAAATTCTTCCTCATTCTTCCTTCAATTTCATTCATTCTCACTTCATTTCATCTTCTAACCATTCTCTTGAGCATTTTATGCATTCACTTCACTCTCAAGCATCATTTCAGCACTCCATTGTAACAACACCCCATCAACTCCACATAACAAGTGTGAAGCAAGTCGTATAAGCATGGGCTTAGAGTCTTGCAAGACATCCCTTGATCACAGTTGCGGTTGTGGTGAATTTTCCAAGTCCATATCTCCTCCATTGGCTAGTGAGATTTTGAGTGGATGTGGTAATGTTTCACTCCTCTCCTTTGTGATTTGGTTGAGTAGCATTGTATTGTTTTGTAGTGTGTATTTCTCTCTTTTCTTTCCTTTGTCACATATTCTACTTTGTTGCTTTCTAGCTTTCTGTGAAGGTGGAAACACCAAAATGAGGGTCTGACTGAGGCAGGCCCCTATACAGCCCCAACAATTTTCCCTCTTTCTTGTGTGTAGGTGAACACACGTGTGGAGCTAGCTAGCGAATTGGTGCTTCTGTGAGATTATCTTCATCACCCAATCCTTTATATACTTGCTTTATCATCTTCGTCTCTATTTCTTGTACTTTTTTTTTTCCCATCACAATCTAGTAGCTAGGTTGTAAGTAGGTTTTTTGATAGTTGCTACTGTGATTACTATTTTCTGACCATACCAATTCAATTGCACTTGAGAGATGCTAGTGTGCCATGTTGTCATCCCAAAATTGCATTGTCATCCTTAGATAGAGAGTTGTCTAAGACACAGTACCAACTCCAAAAACTAGCTTTCTTAGCCCACACCTAAGTCGAGGATCTATAGAGTGGTAGAACTACATTATAGTGCTCATCATTCTTGATCCTTACCCCAAGACATTTTTTAGAGTGAGGTAAGTTAGGGCATCCCTCTGACCTCGGCTCTCCATGACTTGGAGCCATGATGTGGTTGGTCCCCCTCTCTTACATTTTTGGTGAACCCGGAATGAACCATTTTGGTTCCATTTTGCAGTGCTAAAGGCTCCTTTCCTCATGTTCTAGGATCATTGTAGGTGTGAGTGTTGTGAGGCCTTTCACCTTATAACCCAACCTATGACCCCTAGTAGGCATAGTTGGAAGGTTCTGTAAGTGTTGCATAATGAAGCCTTAGTTGGGTCATGGTCTGATTGAAAACCTTTGGAGGGCTTTGTGTGAAGTATCATTTAGTATGCATGATGGCCTCTTTTCTGCATCTACCTATCCCCTCTACCCAACTTGTGAGCAATAGCCCAAGTATAACCTTCACCTTGCAAGATCTATCAATGGGTTTTAATAGAGAACCATCTTCGCTTTATATCCCTACATGAATCAATGGGAACACTATAGAGGATGTTCTTATTGACTCAACATCTCAGGTGAATATCATAACTAAGGAGATTATGTTAATCAACTTTCTACATAAAGACAAGTATGATGCACCTATGAGCACCATCTATACACATAACAAACTTTCTATACCTCCCCTTGTTCTATACCTCCCCTTGGCAGCATCATTTTATCATTCCTTGTCAGACCTAAATCTATAAACCTGTTGTTTGACATAATCCCAAGGTCTAAACTCTTCAGATTGAAGTTGGGTATCCCTTGGTTTGTAGCTATGAATGTAGTTCCCTTGGTTGTGCACAAATCTCTGAAGTTTATTCATGAGGGTTTCATGCATGTGATCCATGACATTGATTATAGACCAATGGTTGCACATGGCAGTTATTCTTTAGATCACTTTTTGCCTACAACCATTGGTCCTCTCTTGCCTAGGAAGAACCTTTTGTATTAGATTTATCAAAAGTACAAGAAAGGGAGTATAATTCCTAGAGTGACATACCCTCCATCACCTTATATTGTTTCACATAGGGCTTGTTTGAAAGCTGACAATGATGTCGCTAAGGCATGTAGAATGGAAGAAGAGAGGTGCTCATGAGATCCCTCTTCTTCCTCTTCCACTATCCAGCCTAACGCTTTCTCTCACCCTGCTATGGTGCCATCGGATTCTGCTCCATGTTTGTGGGAGAACCCTATGGTGCCCTCTTTGCGAAAGCCCAAGCATCCTATGTTTGAGCTTCCTATTCTGCCCATGGATCCTAGGCATGTTTGATATGGCAAAAGAAAGGGTCCCTATGGAGAATCTTCTATGTCTCAACATCCATAGCCTCCCACTGCTTCTACTCCCAAAGCAATAAATGAGAAGAGGCCCATTGTCGAGGAACTAGAGCTGACTCCCCCTATTGTTCCTCAAATTTCTCCTGTTGCTCCCATTCAGAAGTCTATCCCTCCACTGGAAACAACTGTGATGGACACCCCTATGGCTAAGAAAGATCCTTTCATCCCTTCATAGCTCCCGGCCTCTAGCTCGAAGAGTTTCAGAAATTTCCTTACACATGAATGCAAGCACTAGTGAAAGGATCTTGCAGCTAAGCAGGTCACTTTGCAGAAGAAGGAAGAGGAGACAATCACCCCTGCTTTAGGGTATCCTACTATGTCCTCCTCTCTCCTCCCCTTTGCTCCTTCTATGAGTGCACCTGACCCAAAAAAGGTGTAGGTGTTCATTGCTCCTTTGGTTTAGCTACCCTTGTTGATGTCCCTCTCAAACATCCTACCATTCCCTAAACTTGTGGATATGCTAAATACATCGGTCATATCTGTCAAGGTTTTCTCCTCCTCCTCCTCCATGCCTCTTTCCTCATCTATGGGGAGTTCACATCCCCCTACGAAGCATAAGGTAGAGGGTGTCCCTTCTAGCAATGGAGGGTGTAAGAGGATTCCACCTTCTCCAAAGGGTGGTCCTATGTTAGCTTGTTTTGTTCTAGTAATGAAGCAAGTTCCAAATTCTCCTAAGTTTTTCACCATTCCCAAATCACTCAGTAAGCCAAGCAGTGAACCTCAGGCACAATCCTCCCCATCCATTGAGGTATCACATGGCACTCTAGTAAAGTGAATTTTCAACTCTCTAGACAAGGTGCCAGCCTTGTCGGCAATCTTTGCAAAGTTGTTGATCATAGATCCACAAGAGCCTAGTGGAGAAGACCTTGCAAGGCCTTCTTCCTTAGCCTTTGTTGCGGGAGGGTCAGAATTTCCTCCCCTTAATATTCCACCACTGTAGGCTCATCGTCCTTCCCCTTATAACGATCTAGATTGGGAAGTGGATGACCTCTTGGTTGATGAGTGTTAGGGGGAGGCCTCTTCTTTATCTTTATATTAGATGTGTGTGTGTGTAGTGATGTGTTCCCCCATACTTGTGCTATGTGTTCCTGGATGACCCTTGTCACCCTTGTTGGTGCTTGGATACATAAGTGATTTTGTGTCATGAACCTTCTTCTATTTGTATCATCATTCTTCCATGTTTTTGTTTGATTTTTTGCAAATTGGGGATGATGCAAAGTGTCGGGGGCATTTAGGCTTCCCTTCCATGTTGATCCATTTTTTTAGTTTTACTTTGTTTTCTATGCATTCTTCCTGATCTGGTGGGGATTGATGATCTGTCACCTTGCACCGTGGCTACCTATTATTTATATAAGCATGAGCAAATCTGACCCCATGAAACCAAATCCCCCTATGTCCTTTGTTTGTGATTATTTCTCTTTCGCTCTTTTCTTATCTTTCTTATCTTTCTCTCATCTTTGCTTGAGTTGTCCCTCGCATGTGTGACAATGCCATTTCTATGATACTTTGATTTTCAGAAAATGCATTCATTTGCAATGAATCTTTTCTCGAGAATCTTTGCAAACTTTTTTAAAAATCACATTCTCAACTTGGGCCCCTAACGAAACGTGTTTCCTTCATCATGGGTTTGCAAAGAAAGAACTTGAGAAATTTCCTCTGAGGTCCAACTTTGACCTTCCCCTCGCAAGGGGGCATTTTCTTCCTTTTGAAAGGATTCCTTGGTGATGAATCAATTTGAGAAAAAGTGCCTATTTTGCACTTCTAAATAGCACGTCCCTTGAGTGGACCCCTCTTCATGTTGGGTTACCAAGGGACCCCTTTGAAAGTCTTCCAACTTGTTGATGGTCTGTGTGACTATTCGCTTATTTTCCTACATGGCTGCTTTGTTTTCAGACATGTTTTATTTGTAGGTAAACATGTCTCTTTGCAGGCATGCCTATAAAGCCACTTTCCAATATGACTCTATGGATTCTCCTTCTTTGGGTTTCCCTCAAGCGATAGAACTTGGGGGATGCCTCCTTATAGGTCTGTGGGCTTGTAAGGCGCTTACTTCACGGGATTTCCCTCATGTGAGAGATCTTGGGGCTCGCCTCCTTACAGGTCCATGGACCTGTAAGACGCTTACTTCTCTAGGCTTCCTTCATGTGAGAGATCTTGGGGGTTCCTCCTTGCAGGTCTGCAAGCCTATGAGACACTTTCATCTTGTGGGATTTTTCCATCATTGGTTTGAGGGGCTTTGGTGTACTTTGTGCAACATCATAGTTCTACAGGGCTATTGAGTCTTTTGTTCAAAACTCCTCAAGGAGAGTACTTGTGGAGTCATTTTCCTTCCCTGCACTTTCAAGCTCGCTAGATCATGATCTACTTCCTTGATGGTTCAGGTATAAATTTATAACCCTACTAACTCTTTGATCTACTTTACCAAAGAACTCATCAATACGCGTGCTTGCTAAAGTGGGGAAAAAATTTATAGGACCAAATTTGTACCTCCTACACAAATTCCCCTTTCACACACCCTCGCCTTAGAAAATCAAATTCAAAGGAAAAATTCCACATCACCCAACCACCTTCCATCCACTTGGAATCTATCCTTTGTGTCAGTGAGAGAATATTTTTTAGGGATGCATGTGCGGTGTGCTACCATCCCTGATGGATTCCTACATCTAAAGTTGGCAGAGGTATTACACACCTGATTAGGGCCGAATTGTAATGTCCCTCTTTGACCAACCAACTTGAAAATGGTGGATTCTTCCTTAAAATTCATTCATTCTCACTTCATTTCATCTTCTAACCATTCTCTACCCATTCTCTTGAGCATTCTAAGCATTCACTTCACTCTCAAGCAACATTTCAGCACTACATTGCAACAACACTCCATCAACTCCACATTGCAAGTGTAAAGCAATCCATAGAAGTGTGGGCTTTGATTCTTGTGAGACCTCCCTTCATCACAGTTACGGTTGTGGTGACTTTTCCAAGTCCATATCTCCTCGATTGGGCTAGTGATATTTTGGGTGGAAGTGGTAACATTTCACTCCTCTTCCTCCTCTCCTTTGTGATTTGGTTGAGTAGCATTGTATTGTTTTGTAGTGTCTATTGCTCTCTTTTCTTTCCTTTATTGTATACTCTACTTTGTTTCTTTTTGGCTACCTGTGAAGGTGGAAACACCAAAATGGGGATCTAACTAAGGCAGGCCCCTATACAACCCCAACAATTTTCCCTCTTTGTTATATTTAGGTGAACACATGTGTGGAGCTAGCTTGCAAAATGGCGCTTCTGTGAGATTATCTTCATCACCCTAGCCTTTATATACTTGCTTTATCATCTATGTCTCTATTTCTCATACTTTTTTTTTTCCCCATCACAATCAAGTAGCTAAGTTGTAAGTAGGTTTTTTGGTAGTTTTTGTTGTGCTTACTATTCTTTGACCGTACGAACGCCAATGAACCTAAGAGATGCAAACGTGCCACGTTGTCATCCTAGAACTGCATTGTCATCCTTGGATAGAGAGCTATCTGAGACACAGTACCAACTCCAAAAACTAGCTCACCTATCCCACACCTAAGTCTAGGATCTGTAGAGTGGTAGAAATATGTTATAGTGATCATCATTCTCAATCCTTACCCCAATACATCTTTTAGAGTGAGGTAAGTTAGGGCAACCCTCCACTCTCAGTTCTTTGTGACCTGGAGCCTTGACA
Source organism: Sequoia sempervirens (assembly GCA_007258455.2). Taxonomy (NCBI): domain Eukaryota; kingdom Viridiplantae; phylum Streptophyta; class Pinopsida; order Cupressales; family Cupressaceae; genus Sequoia; species Sequoia sempervirens. The sequence continues at coordinate 169,016,444 of VDFB02000015.1, read as the reverse complement.
TGGTTGGTCCCCCTCTCTTACAGTATTGTGGTTTAATAAAAATGATCATTTATTACCAAACCCAATGGGCATGCGAAACAACACTCTACATAAAATTTATCATGGGTATGCTGCTAGCTAGTTTTCAACCACCATTTCAATATAAAAAGTTTATGTAAATTGTTGTGACCACCTAAAAAAGTCAAAATTAAAATATAAAAGGAATACATAGGGCATAAATGGATATGTGTATTTTTACCTATCAACCACTATTTTAAGGCATTATTACAAAGTAATATTTTGTATATTCATTTTTTGTATTTTGTAGATCTATTTTTTGACAAATATCTATCACATAAAGTATCAATGATCATTAATGAGACAATCTATGTGAAATGATAAATATTATTGCATAAGTTCTTTATACTATTTATTTATTAGATTGAAATAAAAATGGTTCCAAATATAGTCATATATGTGCATACAAAGTCAAATAAACAAGAATAGATATTAACTACTAATAGAAGGATATTTTTTCTTGTTCTACACATTTCTAAAAAGCATTGATAAACCCAAATCAAGAGAGACATTTCCCAAGGTTAACATGAGCTATTTTAAGATAGGACTCCATGTTTAAGAGGTATTGGAAAATATTAATTCCTTTTGTATATATCTTATTAAGAAAGAAAAAATGATGTTGATGAATGAAAAATTGGTAGCATAGGTAAAACTTCTTTATTTTTTACATTAATTAAGATAAAGAAAAAATTAATAATTTAATTTATAAGACATATACATATTTTAAAACCTTTTAAGTTTTTCTACAAAGGACTTGGATGACTCCAAATATGTAGGGAAAGTATATATCATATGATCAGAACTCCAAGAATATATTTTTGCATAAAATAAATCTAATTCATAAAAATAAAATGAGAAATTTTTGCATGATTGAAAGATAAGAAAACTACTTCTAAGCATAATTCATTTCTAGTTACAATAAATCCAAATTTAAAAAATGGGTGATTAAAATTTCATGCTCATCTATGGTTGTTGAAAAGACGCTGTGTAGAGGAGAAGACCCATTACTTGAGAATTTGTACTAATAATTGTGGGGAGCTATAGTCATAGTTTGATCCATTAATAAAATAGGCACTCTCTAATATTTTTTATTGGATTAAAGTGAAGAAATACTCCAAATATAGTCATGGATATGCACACAAAGTCAAATAGATAAGAACACAAAGTCGCTTGTGATAGAAGGGTAATTTTTCTTATAGTACATATTTCCAAAACATACTATTTAACCAAAATAAATAGACACCAATTTTATAGGGTTGGATTGAGCTAGTTTAAGATGGAATTCCATGGTTAAGTGGTATTGAAATATAGTTAATTCCTTCTACATGTACCATTAAGACATCAAAAATAATGGTGAATGAACAAATAGAATAATAGGTAAAAGGACTCTATTCTTTGCATTGAATAAGATAGTCAACATGATAATCTAAGAACTACAAGATACATAAATACTTCAAAACCTTCTTAGACATTCTACTATAATTTGTTATTGATGGTCCACCATATTGATAGGGAAAGTGTATACCATATGATTAGAACTCTAACATTTTTTTATGTGAACAAATCAAATCTAACATAAAAATATTATAAGACATCTAAGGTTGTTTGAAAGCTAAGAGAAATTACTTCCAAACATAATTTATTGCTAAATGCAATCAATCACGGAGTCAAATAAAACAATGTGTGACTACAATTTCATTCTCATCTATGACTATTGAAAAAAGGTTAATGTTGGGGATAAGACCCAATAGTTGAGAATATACTAATAGTTGTGAGGGTAATAATCATAGTTTGATCCATTAATGGAAAATTTCTTCTCTATTAATATTTATTAGATAAAAAATAAATCTAAATATATTCATAGATGTGCACATAGAGGAAAATAGAGAAGAATACATATTCACTATTGATAGAAGGTTACTATAAAATACATGGAATCACTATAAGCCATCAATTACATAGCATACTTTCGTACCTTTAGGGTGTGAGTATTTTCACATGGTCCAACAAATAAACATAATAATTTTAAGGGAAATGCAATGATATTTTTCATGATATATTATGGTTTGGTGATTGGTTAGATAGATTAATACTACCAATGGGTGAATGGAATGAAATGAGCTATATATATTTGATAGAAATCCTAAACGTCTACACCAAGATGATTATTTTATGATATCATCTTGTTTATAATATTTTTTGTAAAGCCAAATGAATCCATGATTGTTTGGTTTCTTAGAATTATAAATTTTTAAATAACATTGTTAGGTATCATATAAATTATTCACACATGGCTTGAGGACATAGGGTAACTCTTGTTGAGGATTAACTATATACAATAGTCACTAATATAGAACAACTATAGGTGTTTATATATAATACAAAAAAGATATTTTTTTTCTTAAATAATAATTGATCGAAATGATAAAACATCACACCCATAATTATAAATAACCTTTATGACAAGGGTTTAGTAGAATATATCCCTACTCAAATCACTCAATGGGTTAGTCTAGAGCTAAATCAACCTTATGTAAATTTTACCCACAATATCATAAATAACATGATGGAATAGTAGAATAGGATAAAATATCATCTATCCCTAATATCACTCAACACAATAAAATACCCTTCTAGGTTATATTTTATAATGATTCAATGGTATATTTATAGTATACATTCACTAATTGAAAAATACAAACTATTGCATAATATTTGTCACATTTACCACTCAAAATCATTGGTAAAGTCATAAATATGTTCTCTATTTCAAAATGTGGACCATGCAATGAATTCTTACCATCAAATTTTTATTAGAATCCATTATCAAAATGACAGCAAAATAATGTGTCATCATTATGATGGATGATGAAGCATGATGTATAACATACATATTAAACATTGATTACATGTTTATGTTGAACATTATTAATTGATATGCTTTTTTTAGGAGTCATGGTGAAATTTTTATATCAATTTTTTAATAAGAATCTATGATCCATGATCAATATGAAAGGAAAAAATAACTTTTCATCATGACATGATGGATCACTAGTCATGATGTATAATATTCATGGTAAATATTCATTACATGTTTTTGTAGAAAATTATTAGTTAATATATTTTTGTAGTCATTATGATCTAGAAAGAAAGATGAAATATAGAAGAGTAAATTGAAGGCTAAGGATAAGTTTACTAAGGGAATTGAAATTCAATATAGTTGAATCAGATGAAAAAGACACTTTAGTCAACCCACTTGATAATAACATCGACTATATAATCAAATTAATGTATAGGAGAGAATTTGCACCCCTCTTGCAAATTCCCCTTTTACATCCCTCCACCTTAGAAAATCAAACCCAACTAAGAAATTCTACATCACCCATCTACCTTGCATCCACTTGGCGCTTTTATCTTATGTCCATGGGGGAATTTTTGACAGGTACATGAGTGCAACGTGTGGATGTTTTTGCAACGTGTTGCCATCCCTGACAGATTCCTACCTCTAGAGTCTATAGGGATGTTACACTCCTCATTGGGGATGAAATGTAATGCCTCTGTGTCGACCAACCGGCCCGAAAATGGTTGTTTCCATCCTAATTGATCTTCAAATGCCTATCTTTCTCATTTAGCATTCCACTTCATCTTCTTGGAAATTCATGCAATCTCTTGAACATTACTTGGCAACTTGTTGCTCCATCAACTTCATTGAGAACGTGTTGTGCTACAATAGAAGCTACAAGTTTGGTGTCTTGCGAGACCTCCTTCATCACTACCATGACCGTGTCAACTTTACCAAGCTTGTAGTCTTGCATTCTCCCTTCATTTGGATTAAGTGCCTTTGTTTGGAGGTGGTATTACTTCACTATTCTTCTTTTGTTGTGGTTTGATAGAATAGCATTGTGCTTTTAATAGTGTTTAGTACTCTCTTTTCTACTATTTCCTTTATCTCATCTTCTATCATGTGGCTTTCTTGGTTGTCTGTGGAGGTCGAAACACCAAAGCAGGGGTTTGATTGATGAAAACCCCATTATAGCCCCAACATTTTTCCTCTCTTGGTTGTGTGTAGGTGTACGTGTGTGTGGAGCTTGTTGGTGAACTAGACTCTCAATGAGTTGGTCTTTATCACCTTTGTTTTCATTATCCCCTTTATCATATTTATAGTCATTTCTTGTACTTCATCATTTTGTTGATTTCGTTAAACTTCATTAGCTAGACCGTAAGTATATTTTTTGGTATTCAACATTATACTTTTTCACTTTCTATCCATACGGACACTAGCGCACCAGAGAGACACCAGCGTGTTACGCTATCGTCCCTGACCCACACTATTGTCCTTAGGCAGAGAGTTGTCTAAGGTATGGTTCGAGTTCCAAAAACTGGATCATTTAGTCCCATCTAAGAATTTTGATCAGTAGAGTGATAGAAGCACTTAAGAGTGCTCTTTATTCTTTATCCTTGACTTAAAACACTCACTTATCTTGAGGTAAGATAGGGTAGCCCTCCACTCTCAACTCTTCGTGACCTAGAGCCTTGGTGTGGTTGGTCCTCGTACCTTACAATTAATGATAGTGCATAAGTTATGGATGTTACTATCACTTATTATCAACATCATGGAATGAAGATAAATTTGAGATGAATGGAATATACACAATGGTGTAGAGTAGGGGAAAAATTTACATGATTGATACCATATTTTACAACAATGGGTTCATTCATCTTTCAAAGTTAAAGACTTCCAAAATGGAACACACCCCTCAAAGGTCACAAAACCCAAATAAGGAATCAATCCCTCTACTCAACACTTGAAAACCTCAGACAAGGTGGAAACAACATGTGCAGACCAACAATGACTCTCAAGAAACTTGGACTCCCAACCTACTTAGCATTCCTTCAAAAACTACCCCTTTACCCTAGTAGCCTTTCAAAACTGGTGTTTTAGTCATAACATGCAGGGAAGGAATGACCTTCAAAATTTAAAGACACTTATACATACCCTTTTTCCCATTTGAAAACATATTTCAAAACTAGAGCAGGGCCCTTTGTACGGAATCCTTCAAAAATTGACTATCCTACTTATGGATTAGGCCTAATTAGGTCTCTAGGCATGACATCAATGGACTTAGGGCTTAAAGGGTTCTCAATTCCTATTTCAACACTTTAGACACATCCTGCAAGGTTTCAAACAACTATCCCAACTTCAAGGATCCTTCTCTAATGGCATACAAGTTTCACCAACTCACTAGGGTTTATAGGCCTAAAACATGAAAATATCAGACCTTCAATTGTCCTCCACACATACAACCTCCATCCTCTATCCCTGCCACTTTTAGGAATCAAAATACATGTTATTACAGGCCATTCCACTGAGATTGAGGGATTTTCATCAGTGGAATGGAAAGATATTCATTTTTCTTCCTCCTAAGTTACCATATCTAAGGTTTCAACTAGTTTATAGTAAAATGGGCACAACTTGCTTGAATCTAAGTGAAATTACATGCACTCAAAGCCAAAAGGAAGTAGATTCAGATTACTGTCATCTCCAAATGATTTGGAATCAAAATAGGACTGTATAAGCCCATACACAGAAGAAAAGCACAAAAAATGTAGGAATTGCAGAAAACAAAGTTCTTTATTGCTCAAATCTTCAAATCTCCAAAAAACCAACCTTTTCCCTCAATGGTACAAGGTAATTATACATTTTCAATCATGTTCCAATGGTTCATCTTCCAATTTGACAATAAAAATGCAAAAGTTATTTTTTGCAACTTTGACAACATTGACACCTTTTACATTTGCACACTAACTCACCCCTTAATAACTCAAAACCAACTCAAACACATAATACATGGTCTTAGAAGACCTTATTATATGTAATTAACTCAAGCAAAACAAAATTTCAACTTTTGACCCCTCTTGAGGCATGAAAACCTATAGTGCCCCTACACCATACTCACAGGGAAGAAAAGATTCAAGCTCCACTTAAATGAAGGGTAGCAACATGAGAACCATGCTTGAAATCTCTTTCCTAATGTCTTTAAGTCTCTGCACATTGTCTTCTTTGGAACAGTCCATACTTGCTTCATCTTCACTTTAGGTTTCTTGAACACTTGGAAAAGGTAGTTGAACTTGTCAACATAAGCCTATTCTCCATCTGCACCTCTACCTTGTAACTAATCCCTTTTTCCTTAATGGATGTCATGTATGTCAATAGTACCTTATTCCCCTTCAATGGCTTGTTTCATTTTCACCTTAGGTTTCTTGTCTCTCAATTCTGCAAACTCATCAAGAGCACTTTTTCTTCTCTCTTTATCTCTAATCATCATGTCAGCAAGTATGGATTCTTGATCAGTGTTACTGCCCTCTTCTAAAAGAAGTAAATCATAACTAACCTTCGTACCTTCAACATTACACTTACTAACATCTGCAACTCTCTTTTGTTTTTCCATTTGTAGTGGATGCTTCTCTAACTTTCCATCTTCCATCTGCAACTCATTTTTCTCATTATGTCATTCCATACTTCCTTTTCCCCTCAAACATTGCTTGCTTAACTCTGCAATCTCGTTCACAACAATCCCCTTGCCTTTAGCATCAAAATTCCTTTCACTTGCAACCTTCCAAACAAGTACATCATTTGTGTTGACACAACCTCTTTCTTTAGACACATTACATTATGTAATTTGTTTGTCATAAGTTGTTGTGTATGACAGACCAACCCCTAGTACAAAAGCCATATAGTGACTAGCATCTCTCCTTGGAAAGAAAAAATTCAGAAAAATTATTTACCACGATGTCCACATGATCCTTCAATACCTCCTAAACTTCCCAAGGCAACTCTTCAATGTTTGTTGATGTCAGAACAGTCCTAGGCTTTCTCACCATTGTATCACCTACCTTTTCCTCTTTTATTGGATTTAAAAACTCCTTTGTACCCTTTGTCATCGCTCTAGACTCCACTTGTGGGTTTTGACTTTCATCTTGCAATGGTGTAAGGTGTAGGAAACTCCATCTTTTTCTATAATATAGGTGTTTTTTCTGCCATCATATTTGGCACTCCTATCATACTTCCAAGGCCTCCCCAAAAGAAAATGACACACATCCATTGGTATTATATCACACAAAACTCTATCCTTGTATCCCCCTATGTGAAAATCAACCCAACTTTGTTTATTTAAAACTACTTGTTGACCTTTGTTAAGCCAAGAGACTGTATATGGAGTGGTATGAGGGATTATTTCCAACTTAATATTTTCAACCATCTCAACTAAAACCAAATTATAAGTGCTACCTAAATCAATTACAACTTTGCAACATTTACCTAGGCACTTGCATGTACTTCTAAAAAGAGACTTCCTTTGTGGTGGCTCTTTCTCCATTGATTATTTGATCAAAGTACTCCTTGCCATGAGAGACTCACCAACTTCTGTATCAACATTGTTTGATGAAGAGTTCACACTTTCATTGTCCTCTGCTTGTGCAAACTGATTTCTTCTTTCTCCTCCAAATGAAGTAGTGGACTGATTTTTAGTGCATTTCCATGCTTGATGGCCTACAACTTTCTTGCATGCATAACATTTCCCTATAAATCCACTTGAACCTCCTCTTTTGCTTCCAAATCCATCCCTTGAATCTGATCTACCTCCTCTAAATCCACCTCTTGAATCAAAATTTTGTTCTTGAACTCTACTTGCCTCTCCTTGACTCTCATGTGACTATCCTGAATCAACAAATTCCCCCCTTCCTCTAGGATTTCTACCTCTACCCCTAATTTTCTTTTCTTTCCTTCTCTTCAACTTATCTTCAGCCTTGATGGCCAATTGGTAACACTCTTCCACTATTCTTGGATTGGTGAGGCTTAATTCATCTTGAAGGTTGTATCTCAACCCATTGAGGTATCTTGCCACTTTTTCATCATCATCTTCTACATGACCTACCCTTATGCTCAATTTGTAGAACTCCTTAGTATAGGCACTCACATACATCTCTTTTTGCTTGAGGTTTTGAAGCCTTTTGAACAATTGAATGTTATAGTCACTTGGTAGGAATTTTCCCTTGATTTTAGCCACCATCCTATCCCAAGAGGTGATTTTAGACTTTCTCTACTTTCTCCTTTCATCCTGTACATAATCCCACCAAAGAAAGGCATGGCCCTTCAAATTTGTCTTGGCCAACTTCACCCTTTGCTTGTATGGCACATCTTCATATTCAAAGTAGTTATCCAATGCTCCAATCCAATCCAAGAGTTCTTCACTATCCAACTTTCCTCCATACATGGGTAAATCCATCTTGATCTCAGGACCTTATCCCTTCACTACCTTCAATAGCTTTACCATCTTCAACTCATCAGGATCCATCTCTTCCTTGGACCCTTGGGAACTTTCCTCTTCCCTTTCTTTTTCTTTTTCTTGGTCACTCAAGTCTCCTATGACCATTCCTCTCTTCTGACTATTTTCAATAGTTGCAAGCCTAGCTTAGAGGGTTTCTTGAGTCTCTTTCATTTGTCTCATTTCTCTTTCATGCTTTTCCTTTATTTCATTTATCTCTCTAGACAGTGTATTCCATTTTGGAGGCATGTTGTTACTTTTTCTCTTTAAATTTTCCCTTTTTAGATCAAACCTATGCACTGATACCAATTTGATGTCAAGCAGGGGTAGAAGTTACATGATTGATACCATATTTTACAACAATGGGTTCATTCATCTTTCAAAGTTAAAGACTCTTCCAAAATGGAACATGCCCCTCAAAGGTCACAAACCCAAAATAAGGCATCAATGCCTCAAACCCTCTACTCAACACTTGAAACACCTTAGACAAGGTGAAAACAACATGTGTAGACCAACAATGGATCTCAAGAAACTTGGACTCCCAACTTACTTAGTGTTTCTTCACAAACTGCCCCTTTACCCTAGTAGTCTTTCAAAATTGGTGTTTTAGTCATAACTTGCAGAGAATACATGACCCTTCAAAATGTAAAGATACTTACAGATACCCCTTTTTCCCATTTACAAACATATCTCAAAACTAGAGTAGGGTCCTTTGTATAGAATCCTTAAAAAATTGACTATCCTACTTATGGATTAGGCCTAATTAGGTCTCTAGGCATGACACCAATGGAATCAGGGCTTCAAGGGTTTCCAATTCCTATTTCAACACTTTAGACACATCCTACAAGGTCTCAAACAACTATCCCAACTTCAAGGATCCTTCTCTAATGGCATACAACAAGATTCACCAACTCACTAGGGTTTCTAGGCCTAAAACATGAAAAGATCATACCTTAAATTCTCCTCTGTGCATGCAACCTCCATCCTTTGTCCCTGCCACTTTGAGGAATCAAAATAAATTTTATTATAGGCCATTCCACCAAGTTTGAGGGATTTTCATTAGTGGAATGAAAAGATATTCATTTTTCTTAACCCCAAGTTACCCTATCTAGGGTTTCAATCAGTTTATAGCAAAATGGGCACAACTTATTTAAATCTAAGTGAAATTACATGAACTAAATGCCAAAAGGAATTGGATCTAGATTAATTTCATCTCCAAGTTATTTTGAATCGAAATAGGACCGTACAGGCTCATACATAGAAGAAAAGCACATAAAACGTAGGAATTGCAGAAAAAGGAGTTCTTTATTGCTTAAATATTCAAATCTCCAAAAAACCAACCTTTTCCCCTGATGGTACAAGGATTATTTTAAATTTTCAATCATGTTCCAATGGTTCATAACCAATCTTTCAAATTCCAACTATTCATCTTCCAATTTAACAACAAAAATGCAAAAGTTGCTTTTTGCAACTTTGACAACATTGACACTTTTTACATTTGCACACTAACTCACCCCTTAATGACTCAAAACCAACTCAAACACATAATACATGGCCTTAGAATACCTTATGATATGCAATTAAATCAAGAAAAAATAAATTTCAACTTTTGACCCCTCTGTTAGACTAACACAGGACAATTGAGAGGGGGGGTGAATCAATTGTCACAAATTTCAAACTTAAAAACTTTAACACTTATCAATTCCACAACCAAACTATTTTTTTATTAAGTATGAGCATGAAACACAAATAATAGAAAGTAAATCACCATAATGAACACCAGCTCTTTACGTGGAAACCCCAATGAGGAAAAAACCATGGTGAGGGTTAACTCACAATATAAAAGATTATAAGACTGAATACAAAGGCTCGTTGTCAAGGGATCACTACCCATAAGAGGACTCACTATTCGAATACAAAGGGTCACTACCTATAGAAAGGACTCATTGTCCAAATACAAAGGCTCACTGCCTACAAAAAGGACTCACTGTCCATTAGGGAGGCTCACTGCCTACAAATACAAAAGAGAACAAAGATCCACCACAACAATTAACACACATCCCCAGCCTTGAATAAAGGATTGCAGAAACCTTTAGCTCACTGCCTTCAAGAATCCAACACAATGAAGAACTACTGCCTTAACACACTTTCACACACTTCTGCTCCTATGATTTGTGGCTCACTTCATCACTTTGCATCACACTGTCATACAATTCTTCATAATTTGATTTGCATTTATACCATCTTCAACCTTAGAACCTTTCTCCAAGGTCGGCCACAAAAACACTTTATTTCATAAATTCAAATTAGGTTGGAAACTCAACATTCCCACGGTGGAAAGGAATGAGAGTGGACCAATAAAACACTTAACCAAGACCAAAAATAAAATGTCTTGGATCAACCACACACTTCCTTAATTAAATTATAATTCTTCAAATGAAGTGTAAACACCAGGTCGGCCAACCTAATGAAAACACAAATGAACATTGATGTACATGTTTCCCAACAAGAAGATAACATGCAGATGCCACAACACGCTTTATTATGCACAAGAATACATCTCAAATTCTTTTGGATAAATATGTGGTAAGTGCAATACTCTTCAAACACTAAACATCTTCCACCAGTCCATCCGGACTGTGCAAACACACACAACAACATTGAAACATAGCTTTCAGACCACCAGACCTCAAACATCTTTGCCATAACTCAAATAACACCTTCATAAGACATATCCTAGAACCGCAAGAAATGAAACAAAATAGTGGACGATTGCGGAGTAGAAAATTTTCTCCTAGTCCACAGAAGATCAATTCTATTAGAATAATTCACACATCGGTGAACATAACTTTTGTGTACCATCACACTAGAAGCTAAAAATCAAGAGATATCACCACTATACCACCATTATCAAACCTTCAGATCCAAACAAGCATAGAATCGACATGGGAGAAATGCGAAGCACATACCGGAGCACATTTTGAACACACTCAACATTCTAACTTCTCTTCTTTATTAATTTTCTCAAAGCACTTGGAAACACACCAACTCAGCACATCTACAATGTCATAAAGATAGCTCCATGTACTCACAACATCTCAGTAGCATCTCAACCATACATGTACAATCTGCAACATACTGAACTGTGTTGACATCAATGAAAACATTAATGACAACAACACCAAACTAGCTCATACTTGCAACAATCTCCCCCTTTGTCATTGATGGTAACACATGATGTGAAAAACCATCAAAGGAAACATCTTTCATGATATCCGAGGAGAACACCTTCTCTTCTTCTGCAACTATTTTTCACATTAATTTCTCTCCCCCTTTGACATCAATGGAAAAGAACAAACACTTGGATCACTCCCCCTTAGGAGTACACCCATTAAGCTCATACTGCAACAATGAAAACCTTTTCTACTCCCCCTGCAGAGTAGACCCATTTATTAGTCCAGATGAATGAAGAATATGTGAATCCACTAGATTGATGCACATTCATGTGCACCTAGTTTGGAGGGCCAATGACCCTCAACCTCTCCCTAAGATGCTCAAAAGTATCCTTTGGAAGAGCCTTAGTAAATATATCTGCAATTTTTTCCTTAGTTGTCACATACTCTAGTCTAACATCATTCTCCAGCACCTTTTCTCTCAAGAAATGATATTTGATAGATATTTGTTTTGTTCTTGAATGCATGATTGGATTCTTTGAAATATTTATAGCACTTGTGTTGTCATAGAAAATAGAAATAGGCTCATCACATATTACTCCAATGTCTTTCAGAGTTTGCTTCATCCACAACACCTGTGTGCAATAGAATGTTGCAACAATATATTCTTCCTCTGCAGTGGATACAAAAACCGAGTCTTGTTTCTTACTCAACCAAGAAACCAATCTTCCACCAAGAAAGAAAGCACCTCCACTAGTACTCTTCCAGTCATCCACACAACCAGTCCAGTCTGCATTGATGTAGGCACTCAGGGTGAAATCAACACCCTTAGGATACCATAAGCCATAATCCAATGTACCTTTAAGATATCTAAATATCCTCTTTACAGCTATAACATGTGCCTCTTTAGGATCTGCTTGAAATCTGGCAACTAGACATACTACATGCATAATATCCGGTCTTGTAGTAGTAAGATACAACAATCCACCAATCATAGATCTATATTTGCTATGATTAGTCTTAGTAGATTCATCATCTTTGCTCAATTTACATCCGGTTACCATAGGAGTACTAACTGATTTGGAATCATCCATCCCAAACTTCTTCAATGGTTCTTTTACATACTTAGATTGTGAAATGAATATCCCTTTATTAGTTTGATTCACTTGTAGGCCAAGGAAGAAATTCAATTCACCAATCATGGATATCTCAAATTCTTTTTGCATCTCTTCAACAAACTTTTTACACACGCCTTCATTTCCACCAAAAATGATATTATATCAACATATACAACTACTATCAACATTTTGTTACCATGCACTTTGAAGTAGAGATTGTTGTTAGTAGAGCCTTTGTTGAATCCTTGTTTTGTCAGGTATCTATCCAATCTTGCATACCAAGCTCTAGGAGCTTGCTTCAGTCCATACAATGCCTTCTTCAACTTACAAACCATGTCTAGTTTGTTTGATAACTGAAACCCTTTAGGTTGTTCCATGTACACTTCTTCCTCCAATTCACTATTCAGAAATGTTGACTTAACATCCATTTGATACACTTTGAAATCCTTGTGGGTAGAAAATGCTAAAATCATCCTAATAGCTTCCATTCTAGCCATAGGGGAAAATGTTTCTTCAAAATCTATACCTTCAACTTGTGAATATCCATTGCATACAAGTCTTTCCTTATTCCTTACAACTTCTCCACTTCCATTCAACTTATTCCAGAAAACCCATTTTGAACCAATAACATTCTTATTCACAAGTCTAGGGACTAGTTATCATGTCTAATTATTTTCTATCAGTTGCAACTCTTCTTTTATAGCTTTCATGCAACTCTCATCTTCACATGCTTCACTCACAGACTTAGGTTCAATTTTAGAAAGTAAACACAGATTTACCTCAGTTGCTACTTTACTTATTATCTTCACGCCTTCACTCTTCTCTCCAATTATCTATTCTCCCGGATGATTCTTCTACACATATTTAGGAGTCTTAACGGTAGGTTCTGGTTCACTCTCTTCTTCTTCTTCTTCTTTTATCTTTTCTTCTTTCTCTTCTTCTTCCTTCTCCTTATTCTTCTTAGTTACATTTCCATAGATAGGATCATCAGGTTCAACTTCACCTATCTCAATAGGTCTATGTATGTCTTCATCAACTTTCACATTAGCACTTTCAACAATCTTTCTCAATCTTTGATTGAAGCATCTATATGCTTTGCTAGTAGTAGAGTATCCAAGAAAAATTCCTTCATCACATCTAGCATCAAAATTTCCAAGATTTGCATCATCTCTTTTAATGTAACATTTTCTTCCAAATACCTTGAAGTACTTCATAGTAGGAGTCCTACCAGTCCATAACTCAAAAGGATTCTTTGTGTTGTTGCTTATAATCTAAACTCTATTAAGAACATAAACAACAATGTGTATTACCTCTCTCCAATACACATCTGGTACATTTGATTCTTTCATCAGGGTTCTTGTAGTTTCCCTGTATTGTCCCATTTTTCCTCTCAACTACCCCATTCTATTGAGTAGTTCTCGTAGCAGAAAACTGTCTCTTTATGCCATGCTGCTCACAAAATATATTAAACTCACTAGAAGTAAATTCTCCACCTCTATCAGATCTTAGACATTTGATTTTAAAAATTACTTCATTTTACACTCTTTCTTTGAATACCTTAAACCTATCTAGAGCCTGAGTCTTTTCCCTAAAAAAGTCAACCCATGTCATTTAAGTATAATCATCAATAAGAAGCATGAAATACCTGTCTCCATTCAGGCTTCCTATTCTAGTCGGACCATAGAGATCAATGTGAACTAACTCCAGCATTATGGTAGTAGAGTGCTCTTTTCCCTTAAAGTTGCATCTTGTTTGTTTCCCCAACTGAAAACTTCTACAAGTAGTATTAGCAGGTCTTGTGCTTCTAGGAAGACCTCAAACAATTTCTTTTGAACTAATTTTGACCAAATTGTCAAAATTTACATGTCCCATTCTCTGGTGCCATAACCAAATTTCACTGACTTGAGATACAAGGCATTGACCATCAACTCCCTTCAGCTGATAGATTTTTACATGAGTTCTTCTTCCAGTAGCAACCATATCTCCATTTCTAGATCCTTTTCTGATTTCATAGGTATTATTCTGAAACACAAGTTTAAAACTATTGCTACACATTTGACCAACACTCAAAAGGTTATGCCTCAAACCTTTCACATAATATACATCATTAGTGTTGTGCAGTCCATCAAAAATAATTGAACCCTTCCCACATATCTTAGCTCTTGAATCATCACCAAACATGACTAAACCACCATCATACTTTTCAAGTTTAGTGAACTTACTCTTATATTCGGTCATGTGATTAGAACATCCACTATCAATTACCTAGTAGTCTTCATCCTGTCTTACATGAAAAGTGGTAACCAAAGTACCTTCCATCCTATTCCTCTTATTCTCTAAAGCCTTCTTGCTTGCACATTTTCCAAGGTTAGCAGGTACAGATTTACTTTCCAAAGCTAAGAATAAGCATTCACTATCATCAACCTCATTTTCAGATTCATCATCAAAGATTCCAGCTTCTTCTTTAACATAGTACAACTTCTTGTATTTCTTATCCTTCCTATCCTTATCTTTATAGTCCTTGTTCTTCTTATGTACAACTCTATTTAGACATCTTGAAGCATAATGGCCAATATTACCACAACTAAAATATTTAAAGGGAAACATACCTTTATACTTTCTGATATCTTTCTTCAACTTCCTAGTGAAGTTCGCTTCCAACTCATCTGAACCGTCACTCTCTGGATCATCTTCAATCTTCATTTTCTTAAATGTTGTCTTTTTCTTTTCTTCTTTCCTATCTTCTTTCTTGAAATTTATCATCTCAAATGCTTGCAAGGTGCTGAACAATTGTTCTTTAGCATACTTCATAGGATCATACATCTCTTCAATAACTGAGATCTTATCACTGTAGTAATCTGGTAAGGTGATCAAGATCTTCTTAATAATATCTTCATCGGTCAACTTTCCTCCTTGATTCTTAACTTCATTTGCTTCCATCTCAACTCTCTGGAAATAGCTTGTAAACTCTTCACCTTCATCCATTTTCAAATTCTCAAATCTTCACTTTTCCACTAGCTTCTTTGTCAATTATACTCTTTCATTTCCTTCATACATTTCTTCCAACTTCTGCCAGACATCATAAGTAGTATCTAAAGAAAGAACCTCAGTTCACTCAGTCTTAGATAAAGCATTGCAAATAGCATACCTCACTTTCTCATTCTCCTCACAAGTATAAACTTCATCTATAGTAGTAAGACCATTCACCGGAGGAGTATACTTTGTCTCAACAGCCTTCCAAGTCTTGTAACCAAGAGAAACAATATATCCTCTCATTTGCACTTTCCAATCACTATAATCAGATCCATCAAACATAGGGATCACCAACTTGTGCACCATTAGATCTTCCTTAAGTTCTCTTCACCAAGGAACCAAAGCTATGATACTAATTGTTAGACTGGCATAGGACAACTAAAAGGGGAGGTGAATCAGTTGTTACAAATTTCAAACTTAAAAAATTTAACACTTATCAATTCCACAACCAAACTATTATGTTAGTAAGTATGAGCATGAAACACAAATAACAGAAAGTAAATCAACACAATGAACACCAAATTTTTACGTGGAAAACCCAATGAGGGTTAACTCATAATATAAAATATTATAAGGCTAAATAAAAAGGCTCACTACCAAGGGGTCACTACCTAGAAGAGGACTCACTGTCTAAATGCAAAGGCTCACTGCCTACATAAATGACTCACTATCCAAATACAAAGGCTCACTTCCTATTGAAAGGACTCACTATCCAACAAGGAGGCTCACTGCCTATAGATACAAAATAGAGCAAAGGTCCACCACAACAATTAACACACATCCACAACCTTGAATAAAGGATTGCAAAAACCTTTAGCTCACTGCCTTCAGGAATCCAACACATTGAAGAAATACTACCTCAACACACTTTCACACACTTCTTCTCTTATGATTTGTGGCTCACTTTGTCACTTTGCATCACATTGTCATACAACTCTTCACAATTCGACTTGCATTTATACCATCTTCAACCTTAGAACCTTTCTCCAAGGTAGGCCATAAAAACATTTTATTTCATAAATTCAAATTAGGTCGGCAACTCAACATTCCCACAATGGAAAGGAATGAGAGTGGACCAATAAAACACTTAACCAAGACAAAAAATAAAATTTCTTGGATCAACCACACACACACTTAATTAAATTCTAATTCTTCAAATGAAGTGTAAACACTAGGTCAACCAAACCTAATGAAAACACAAATGAACATTGATGTACACGGTTCCCAACAAGAAGATGACAAGCAGACACCACAACACGCTTCATTATGCATGAGAATACATCTCATATTCTTCTAGATACATCCACAACAAGTGCAATACTCTTCAGACACTGAACACCTTCCACTAGTCCATCCGAACTGTGCAAACACACACAACACTGAAACATAACTTCTAGACCACCAAACCTCAAACTTCTTTGCTAAAACTCAAAGAACACCTTCACAAGACATATCCCAAATCCACAAGAAATGAAATGAAATAGTGGAGGACTACGGAGCAGAAACATTTCTCCCCGCCCACAAAAGACCAATTTTGTCAGAAAAGTTCACACACTGGTGAACATAACTTTTATGTACCATCACACCAGAAGCTAAAACTCATGAGATATCACCACTATACCATCATTATCAAACCTTCAGATTTACACAAGCATAGAATCAACACAAGATAAACACAGAGCACACAACGAAGCACATTCTGAACACACTCAACATTCTGACTTCTCTTCTTTATTAATTTTCTCAAAATCACTTGGAAACACACCAACTCAGCACATCTACAACATCATAAAGATAGCTCCATGTACTCACAACATCTCAGCAACATTTCAACCATACATGTATAATCTGCAACATACTAAACTGTGTTGACATCAATGACAACATTAATGACAACACCACCAAACTAGCTCATACTTGCAACACCCTCTTAGGGCATGAAAACCTATGGTGCCCCTGCACCACACAAGAATAAATAGATACTAGTGTTATTAGGAAAGTTGAGGATAATAGGTTCTTCATAAGAGTAGCTACAAAAAAGTGGGCATCCCTTCCACTGGTTTAACTTATTTTCACACCCACCAACTATTATATCAATAGAAGAAGAGATAGAAGCACTTGAGTGGTACAAATTTTTTTCTCAACTTGTTCATGATTTTGAGGTTATTCAATTGAAATCACATGTATCTCAAATTTTCAAACAAGGTCAAATCCTTTTAAAAATTGTTTTCTAATAGATTACAGTGGATTGGTTTTTGCAAACATCACTGAGGGTTGAAAATAATTAATATTGAGTGTCTAGATAGGGGTTCTAGAGTAGTGATGTTGTGAAACAACATTATGGTATATTTCTACAACAACTCAAGAAAATTGTATTATTTTAATCACTATGGGCCAATCAAAATATGGAACTATAATGAAACAAGTGTTCAAGTAGGAAAAAATTATGGGATGTGAGCTATTATAAATTTGGGAAGCAGAAGTGTGTTGTATATTTTATCTAAAATATTATGTTATTTCACATTATGAGTAGACAAAATCTTAGATAATAATATTGTGTTATTTAATGTAACATAGTACAATGTATACCAATGTTCTATTTTTTTAAGGTAAAAATATAGTTAAAAAGCTAAATATCTAATTGTGAAATAGGGGCTTGCATGGTAGCCCAACCACATACTTGGATGACAAAAGGAGATCTTATTGAATTGGTTACATCATTTTGCACTAGATCAATCCTTGATGGATTTTCACCTAAAAATAGGCATCTCTTTGTTTTTAATCACCACATAACTCATGTGTATTTTAGTACAATCTAAGAGGCAAGATATCTAGGCATTGATCTTCTTAATTTTCTTGCCCATACTAGCCATAATCTTAAAAATTTAGATTTAAGTTTTTTATCCATTCAAGGAATACTTCAAAAATGAAAGGTTAGAGTGGATGGAAAAGATCCACAATTTAAATAAGGAGGACAAGATTAGATGAACTTGGTAAAAAGATTTTATGTTTTCCCTTACATCTAAAATATCTTATTTTTTTGAAGGATTAGAATTTGGCTACTAAATTTAAACACATTTTCCAATTACATGAAACCAAGTGAAGTATTCATTGTTGAAAAAAATGAGGTTGTAGGAATTGCAACATTTTAAATTTGGCTAGTTATAAAGAAACTAAAGTGTAATAACATTTGGCATAAATGAAAAGAGACACTTAGTACCAAAAAATGAGGTGATTTAAAGAATAATTTTAGCTACTCATATTTGAAAAATGCAAGAATCAATTGATTTAGATGATTTCATGAACCTACCAACATAAGTTAACCCATTGAATCAAGTTGAAGGATCCAAAAACCTTAAAATGCATATTGATTTTCAAAATGAAGATGTGTCATTATCCATGTCTTCCCCTCCTCCACTTCTAAGAATTGAGGTGGTTTATTACTATGCAAATATAAAATATTATAAAATTATAGAATTGGAAGCTAATCAAACATCATACCAACAAGTGAGATGCAATGAAGTCTCTTTGAAAAAATTTTAATCTATTGAAACAATGTACCAACAAATGAGATGTAATCAAGTTTCATTTAAGAACTATCTAGAAATACCAATTGAAAGGGTTCGTGAGAGGCCCAGTCCCTTGGATGATAGTACACTTAGGAAAATTATACAATATAAAATCCTTACATTAGATGATTATATAGTCTTATATGAGCAACAAGAAGAAAGGAAAATTTGTAATTTGAAGAACTAAAAGTATGAATAAAAGAGCAAGCGAAGACAAAGAAAATTTATCAAATTGTAAAAAATAAAATGAGGGAAGAGAAAAATATTGAAAGATAATTAAAGAGAAAAAAGAGGGAAGAATAAAATATTTAACAACAAAGGAAGAGAGACTTGAAAAATAGAAGCAAATGGTCAAAGATATGAAATCAACACATAATACATGAATTTTAGGGAATTTGATTACTCCAACAAATCCTCTACCCAAATAACATCAAATTCTAAGGGATATGTACAACATATCAAGCCTTGCTCATGTTTCCCTTAACAACTTCCAATTTACTAGCAATGACAAATTACCAAATATTACAATTAGTTTAGCTTTTTTGAGTACTCCATCAACCCCTCTACCTAAAAACATCAAATTCAAAGGGATATGTACATCATATTAATTCCTACTTATCCTACCCTTAATAAATTCCAAGTTACTAGCCACAATCGCCCTCACTCCCCTACCAAGAAATTTCAATTTTCTAGGCTTTCAAATGAAACAATGTTTGATCATCTTATTCTAATCATACATTCAAGTCAACAATGTCAAGGGAAATTTTTGATATAGTTTGAAAATTTTATAGTTTTTCCAAGGAAAATTATGTGTCCAATATTAACAAATGATCCAGTATTTCTATATACATGATTGGACAGGCTCAATCTAAATATTGTTATTTTCACTAGGTAGTTAGAAATGTAAATAACTTCTAATATTTTTTGGATGTATACTTGTATCTTCTTATACATATAAAATTGACAGTAACTTTGAGACAAGAAAGTCACTAAAACCATATTGTCTCATTGAATTTTTTGTCTAATCTCGTGATATGATAAAAATAATAGTCATTATTTTTAGAATAATAATAATAGTTTATTTTAGTTTAATAGTAAGTAAGCTAATTTAATATTAGCAATTTATTCTATTTCAATGCTAATAGAGTAAGAATAATATTTTAATCTAGTAATGTATATAAATAATTATTCTAGTTTAGG
Organism: Sequoia sempervirens; assembly: GCA_007258455.2. Classification (NCBI taxonomy): domain Eukaryota; kingdom Viridiplantae; phylum Streptophyta; class Pinopsida; order Cupressales; family Cupressaceae; genus Sequoia; species Sequoia sempervirens. Next base: position 168,995,970 of record VDFB02000015.1, on the reverse strand, counting down.
AGTATTATAATACCATTTTATTTTGTGTATGCTAATTCTATAGATAGAGCATTCAAGGTGAAGGACAATGGGGATGAACATAAATCCTAGATAAAATACACAAGTTTCATCATTTATTTTTTTGGTTCATAATTTTTTTTCCTTTATTTTTTATTAGATAAAAGGGGTTAACAAGGGCCCTTACCCTTACAAAGTTGTTGGCATACAATATTCAACCAATAGAATAACTATAGTAAAGTTTCCATTAAAAAACCACAAAAAACTAACACAATTCCATAACCAAGACTAACAAGTATGGAACCCTTAATCTGGGCATGGGACAAAGTTGCATTCTTCAAAAGACCTTTCTTTTCCTTATTGACTATTATCTAAGAAACCTCATCATTCAAATCCACAAAGTAAAGAAGGTGGAGGCAAAGCCTTCATCAAGGTCCCAATTTGGAACAACTCAAGAGGATATGAGCATCTAATAGGTAGAGCCAAAATTCAAGTAGAATTCATAGCACCAATCAATGGAAGAAAATCAACACCACAAACTTTAGAAGTGAGGAAGAAACCAAGATAGGAGCTTCAAGTGACACAAAGGTAGGGATCCCCACACTATCAACTATAGGATGCATACCATATTTTAAGGTAGAATCAATGGAAACTACATCCACTATGAGATACATTCATGAACATCATTCTTCCACCAAGAGGAAGATCTTGATTCCTTAAGGTGTAGGAAATCATATGCTAAATATCCTGTGATAATCACTTCTTGTAATAAAAGGGGATATCTTTGTAATCTAAACATTGAATCCTTGATGATCCACCAATTGTAAAAATACCTCCATTATGAGGGTCTTGGAAAAATCCACTTCCACTAGAATGCAAGAAAAGGCGGTGTGAGAGAAGATCATAGTAGCATTATCCACTTTGATGAAATGACCCATAGAGTTACTAATATCAACATAGTAGGATTCACACAAAAATGAAGAGGTAGATTAGGGAGATAAATCCAAATGGGTAGCACATTAAAATATTCAATGAGGGGATTAAAGGAAGAAACCCAAGGTTTGATAAAAAGGGTGTGATGGAACCAAAACCATGAACGACCATCAAGAATAACATTTTAATCTGTGATTGAATCAAATCCAACAACAAAAACCTTTAGCACATGGGTATATATCAATTTTTCTTTCTATAACTTGGTTCCATTGTTTAGAAATCTAGTGTTTGAGATCACCAACTGAAGGCCACAACCAATCAAACCTATAAGTTAATACTTTTTAACAAAAACAATCCTTATTTTTTAAGGATACTCCCCCAAAACCACTACTAGGGGAGACATAGCACATGGTATCACACACCCAACATTAGGAATAGAAGAAGAAATACTAGCAAGAGGAATACAAGAAATAGATCTAGTATCCTACGAAGGATAATATTTTCCATAAATATTGACATAGGTACACTTGAAAATAGCATTAAGGGTGCCATAAAATATGACAACTTAGAGGCATGCCACCATCAATAGGAGAAGGTAGTATGAGAGAAGAAAAAAATCTACCACAAATAGGGGAGAAAGACATGTGAGACACAATAAGAGAAATAATGGAAAAACCACCAAGACTCCGAAGAAACAAGCATCATAATAGTAGCAGAGGAGGCATGAAGCCAAAATATGGATGACACACCAACAATAAACAATCCATGTAACCATATCATAGATGGAACACCAACAATAAAGGATGTGTCTATTATAGACAATGCACTAACAATATCTAAAACCCAAAAACTAGTAGCAACTTTCTCATGGGTGGGAAGAGGAGTGGGAGACATTTTTAGAAAGAGGAGTGACAATTTTCATTCTTAATTATCAAATAAAATACTATGAATATTGCAAATAAAAGAACATATTCTTGGGGATGGTATGCTACAGGACAAAACTAGAGTCTAACTAATTAAAAATCAATAACTTAGTAGTTGCTAAGATGAAATTTATAAATAAAGATTAGAAAATTAACATGACAAGCTACAACCAACACACTATACAAATCAAATTAAAAAAAAAAAATTTAAGATAAGTGATATTATCTATAACATGCTTTGCACTTATCTTCCACTAGTAGAAATAAATTATAAAAGGAGTTATGCTTGGCATATCGTGTACAAAAAATATTAATTTTATTGATCCAATAATAAAATTCATGGTACATAACAATGTTTAATCAATAATTTATGAGTGTTCTTTCCACAAAAGAAAAAAGTGATAAAAGTGATATTAGTGTCAACTCTTTTAACTACTTTGTTGTGGGATAAGAGGTAAATATATTATCAAATGGTAAATATTCTTCTAGGGGAGGTAATAGGGAGGACTTAGCCCCTCTAATATATTTCACTAATTACTATCTATAGGTCTCATTTTCACTTAGCCTCTTATGTGGCTTTATACATGTAAATATTAATATTGAATAGGAATCAAAGTGGAAATTATTTATAGTTTGTGACATTTTATTTTTCATTATTTTATTTTGTAGAGATTGTGTGCAGGAAATGTTAGTATCAAAATAAGATAACAAAAACACACCAATGCAACATTAAACTAAAGAAAACTAAATAAAATTGAAATCAAAGATCAAACAGAGCTTCTTCAGAATCATTCCATTATCCTCTATCTCCTGTGATTTTCTTGAAGCTGCTGCTCTCAGATTGTGTAAGCAAAGCTTCTCAGAATGGCAATCTGTAGAACGAGTATGCAAAGGGAGAGTACTTCTCTATCCTATATGCTGGTGGAGTGAAATATTGATATACGGATATGCACAGGGGTTGTAGATTATGCACAGGGGCTATGGATTATGAATGCTATTGAAGCTATGTTATGAGGATGATAAGCCATGATATGGATTGCTAATATGCTAAGCTATGCTATGCTATGATTCTAAAGGCTATGGATGTTGAAAGACTGATTGACTATAGATTTCCTGTATGAAGGCTTCTTCTGTTTTTGAAGACCCGTCAGTCCTTTTTATAGCTTTTTGCAGGCAAGAGCCTGGCTAGCAAAGATCAATGGCTATGAGATTGTCTGGTAATTTTGAATGGTGAGAGATGGAGAGGTTGAGAGGAAGATGGAAGATGTTGGGAGGTTGGAGAGAAGAATGGAGGTTTGTCTTCAACCCACGGGAACAAGCTTGCTCAGAAACAGAGAAATTAATTTTCTGTTTTGAAGTTTGTTTTCACAGTTGTTGAAGATAATCCAAATTAAATAAATAAATTTATTTAATTTCATGTGAGTTTGATTTTTGATTTTAGGACTATAGAAGACTTAATTAAATATTTAGAATATTTAATTGTGAATAGACTTTAGAAAAATTAATTAAATATTTAGAATATTTAATTGTGAAATGGACTTTAGAGGATTTTTAGAAGAGAATAATATTTAATCTTTATTTGAATAAAATATTCAAGCCAAGATTATATGATAATTAATATAAATAAATCATAATGTTTATTTAATTAATTAAGAAATGGATAAGAAAAGTGATTAAATAAACTTATTTATTTAATCGAAATGAAAGAATGAACAATATAAATAAATTATTTAGATTTATTTATACGCAGATTGAATTCAGAGATTTAATTAAATATTAAAAATATTTAATTAATTACCAGACTGTTGTGATGTGACCATTTTTAGATGTATACATTTTTCCCCTCTTTGAAGTGATGTGTTTTACGCATTGCTTCAAAGAATTTTGAAATTTTCCTCAGATGTTTACTGTCAAATGTTGATAGGTATATGCCCCCTCAGACGATGAATCGATAAGATTTTGATTTTTGTGAATTTTTTGAATTTTTAGATTTTTTGGAATTTTTTTATTTTTATGACTTTGAAGATGTCGATTCATCATTCGAAAATGATGATGTGAAGAAATTGACATGAAAAGATGTGAGATGAAGAATTGATGACCTAAATTGCCCTTGATTTGATGATGTTTGTCTAATAAATTTGTTTTGATATTAGTGTGTTTTTTATGCTTTGAGATGGGATAGCATGTTTGACTGACTGTCATGACGTACGAGTGTCATTGATTTGATAAGTGTGCCCTCATGATGATGTTTGTCTAATAATTTTTTTCCCAAGGTTGTTGGAAAACAAATAGTAGCTGATAAATTTGATTTCAAGTTAATGAAAAAAAAATTGTTGTTTGATAAGTTTTCTTCTAAGGTTGTTAAAAACAAACAAGATTTGATAAATTTTCTTTCATGATGATGAAAAAAAAAAAGTTTGTTGATAAGTTTGCTTCTAAAGTTGTTAAAAACAAACAGGATTTTGATAAATTTGATTTTCATGATGATGAAAAACAAATAGGTTGATAAGTTTGCTTTTAAGGTTGTTAAAAACAAACATGATTTTGATAAAAAAAAAATCCAAGATGAGGAAAAAACAACTAAGTTGATAAGTTTGCTTCTAAGGTTGTTAAAAACAAATAGGATTTTGATAAATTTGCTTTCCATGATGATGAAAAATAAATAGTTGATAAGTTTGCTTCTAAGGTTGTTAAAAACAAATAGGATTTTGATAAATTTGATTTCCATGATGATGAAAAACAAATAGTTGATAAGTTTGCTTCTAAGGTTGTTAAAAACAAACAAGATTTGATAAATTTGCTTATCATGATTTGATTGATTTGATTTGACTGGATTGATGTGATCTGTCTTGATGATTTGATATTGATTTTGCTTTGACTTGATGATTCTTCCTATTCAATAGGAGAGATTGAGCGTCTTGCAGTTACGAGAGCAATTCCCAAAGATATGAAACGTTTGATACTTTTCCAGCTTTTGGGAAAAATCTATGAAATGCAAAATGCAGAATGTAACTTGAATGTAATCTTATACTAACCATGCAAATTCATCTGTGCAACATTGCCATTCTGAGAGCTTATTTGTGCTTTTTGTGTCATCATAGAGCATTGAAATGTTGAAATTTAATACAAGCATCAAAGGGTATGTTAGCACCAGTGATGACCTGAGTATTGCTTTCATGATTTTTGATATAGCAAGATAATACAAACATCTAGGTATAATTGAACCGAGATGACCTGAGTATCACTTGCATAAACAGACAAGAGTTAACCCGTTTCCCATGTAAATTCCAAAATGTCATCAATGATACTTAGTAGAGCATGTCTCGCGACCAATTTGCATAGTACTAATGATTTCCTCACAAACAGCAGACAAAGAAAAATCATACTCCTTCCTTGCTTTTCTAGTTCAGTACATAATCAAATTGCTCTAGAGATATGATAGAAAATCAACCAACAATTCAAATTTTTCCTAAAGTATTCCAAACATTATTCAGATTAAGATCATCCAGCTTGGTTATCAACATTGATGTTTTTGTTTTGATTAACGTTGTTTTTTACCATGTTGTTTGATTTTATTGGCATTGAATGATTGTTTTGGTGTTGTGGTTGATTTGACGCGTCAATATATGTTGCATTTTGGCAAACTATCATTTGTCTATTTATGATGTTCTAAAAGCTCATTGCCCCTCTCTTGTTTAGTCTGTGTTTCTACCCCCAGTGTAAACACAATCTAATTGTTAAGGATATTTACAAATTTCATCAAGCCATGATGAAACACAAGGATTCTTGTTGGATGACATGGATATGATAGATATGTACTAATGATAGATATGGATAGATGATTATGTTATGTGAATGCAAGACATAAGCTAATAGATAGAGGATCCCATTTTGATCACAAGTAGTGCTTGTTTGCTAGGTTTTCACCACTTGTTTTTATTGTACTTTTTCAAGACTTTTTCTGATTTTTATGCATTTTTTCAAGACTTTTTCTAATTTTTTTGTATTTTTTCATGACTTTTTCTAATGGAATGTGATGACCAATTGAAGAAACAAGATTCCCCACAATATAAGAGAAGATGCATGACAAAGGATATGGAATGGAAGATTTGGATGAAGTGAATAGGATAAGATGCATGATTTTCAAGAAGATCCTTAACCTTGTCAAGATCAAAGGTGGAAATGTAAAGAATGGGCATAGAAAGGATAATGACCATGAATGATAAGATGGATGAAACTTGTCCCTAAGTGTAGAGTGCAAGAGAAATATGGAAGATAGGATATGGATGATAGGGAGATGGAGGAAGAACTTAAGCATCAAGTTTCACAACCAAATATCCCTCTAATAAACCATGGCAATGGGAATTAGAATCCTAAATGTTGGCAGATTAATGATATGATGGAAGAATCTAAGGACTTATGCAAAGGTTTGGATTAAAGGAGAATGATGAGGGATGAATGTTGGATAATGGATAGGAGTTTGGAAGACCTGTTGATGGATAGATGAAAAGGTTGGAAAGATCAACATTGGCACACACCTTGAAGGGTGATGGAGTGATGGAGGAAAAATGGATTCGGAAGGTGATATGTTATTAGATGGAAAATTGGAGGAAGCTTTTGGATTAGCAAATCTGGATGCCAATTTAGATTTTATTGCTTTTATGAGACTTTTAGGAATCCACATGACTTTTGACTTTGAGTTTTTCTTTGTGGACCTTTGTGGCCTTTGACATTTTTCTTTTTGATTTATGAACCTTTGCGGTCTTTGAAATTTTTCTTTTGAATTGATGGGCCTTTGTGGCCTTTTGAATTTTTCTTTTGCTTTGATGGGCCTTTGTGGCCTTCTGAATTTTTCTTTTGATTTTTGGATCAAATTTTCTTTTATTTTTGCATGACTCTTCAAGGAGACATGTTGATCCTTTGATACATGTGTAGTTTTATATTGAAGCTTTTGACATTTAGCACCCAAATTGCTTCCAAAAGAAATGGAAGGAGTGTATTGAGATGAATGACATGGAGGTATGATGGATGAGTTAATGAAGGAAGAATTTTGAAAGTGGATCAAGGATGTGTGCCTTTGTTGTTCTTGAAGAATAGGAGATGGAGAAATGTGGGACCCTAATATGGATGGAAGGGTTGATGAGCTAGGGTTGGGATGATAAGGACCAAGGATAGATGGAAGGTTTGATGAACTAGGATAAGGACCTAGGATAGATGGATTTTTTGATGGACTAGGATAAGGACCTAGGATGGATGGAGAGTTTGATGGACTAGGATACCTAGGTTGAGCATGAGGTGTATAACCAAGGCCATGAGAATATGGATGTGCTTGGACAGAAAGGGGTTCTAGGATACCTTGCTCATGAAGGCCTAAACCTTTTCCTTTGTAATTCATAATTTCACACATTCGTTTACCCATGGGATATGTATTGTTTGTGAAACAAGATGTGAGTCCATTGTGAGGAGGATATGATATGCATGAAAGGATAGGTGTTGGAAGTAAACTAGAGTGGATAAAGGTGGAGGATCTTAATTTATAGGTGTGGGGTTCATGGATGGCTTGAAGAGGTGTGAGAGGCTCTTGATATGAGGATGATGGGATACTTTGATCTTGACTAGGAAAAGAATCATTAGATGAAGGAGATGGAGTAGCTTGATCATCAAATGGAAGGGAATCTTTGGATAGGATGGAAGAATTGTTCTGCTCTTGGGATGTGATGGAATCATAAGAGAGTATGGATTCATTGAATGAGGTGGACGAAGAACTTGGAAGAACATTTTGTTCTTGAGATGGAAGAGGATTATCATGGGTGAATAATGAAAGGAGGGGATCATCATATGGTTCTTGAGAGATGGGATCTTGATCAAAGATAGGAAGGGTTTGTAGAATGTTTTGATCGAGATGTGTAGATTGAAATGAATCATTGGATGTAAAGGATATGATAGAAGAAGGTGATTGAATGGAATCGTTATCTTGAGTGAAAGAATCGTGAGGTTCATTTTGAATTATGGGGGATGAAGATAAATGCATGACATGACAGGATTGGTCAATTTTATTTGATGGCTTAGATTTAGGCTTCTCATTTAACCTTTGCAAAAATTCAAAAACATTGAATTTGGATGATGTTGCTTTTGGAGGAGAAGAGGTTACATTCATATTTCCATCAAAGGACTTTGTAGTTATGCCCCCTTGTATTTCCTTGATTTTCCTTTGGAGTGCTCTTATTTGTTGGGGAAGACTACTAAGATCATTTAATGGAGTTTTAGTATTTTCAGGATCTTCCTTAATTTTCTCTATATTGTAGTTAGAGGGCAATTTGGCACCTTGGGTTGCTAAAAAAAGAAAGTATCCTTCTTTATTTCACTCTAAGATCTTGTCCAAAATTATGTGAAACTGTGGATCCTATTCAACTTCTTGAATCATTTCGTCGGTTATTTCATCATTTGAACTATTCCCAGTATGAAACCTATGAAAAGGATTTTCTTCCCTATCACCCATGTTGTAAAGTGGACAATAGGAATATGCTTTTGAAATGTTCTTCTTAGACTTAGATCACAGGTTTAAGTGCAAAAATGATGATGTCTTGATATGATAAGATAAAAATCTTATGATATGATCAAATGACATTTCTAACTCTTGATTGTGGCTTCCAAGATGAAAGGATATCAGAATCCTGTTGGGGAAGTTGAATCAATAATCAAAAACTTGTTTGAAAAGATGCACTTTTTGAGATTTGATCCTAGTCTCAAAATATGATAAGTGTATCAAATAGCCTAGTTAGTTTTCAATATTAGTGAATGATTTGGCTAGGATGAGTGGGATATTCAATTAAGGGTTGTGGTAGATAAGAAGAACGAATACGCTGACTGTGGTTGTGCCCTTTGAGAAAGGGCTTTTCTTTGAAAGAAAGCTCGTGAGTATAATGGTTCTACAACATAATCGTTAGTGAAACCTCTAACACAATCGTGATATCGATGGATAAAGGTTCTATGTTTAAGAAAAACCTTTCGACTTTGGTATAAGAATCATCTTTTCTTTAATAGTTTCTTGTAGCTAAGTGGTTTCTTTGGCTTTTTGATTCATTTGAGAATGGATTTCTTAACAAAGGTTGTGGATTTCCAATCTCTTAACATGGGAGAAATCAATGTAATTGTGAGTTTTGGATGATCTTTACTGAATTAATGTTCGAAAACACATCAAGCAAATTGTAGAATAGTTGTTTTTTAAGTCCTATACTAAACATCAAGTGTATGATCAAATTTTTTTTCAAAATTTTTTTCACAGGTTTTACACATGACAGATAGTTCAAGCAGACTCACTCTTAGTACTCAAGTAGGTTACCATAGTAATCAACAACCCACATCTTAAAACTGCGTCGACTCACACAGCCGTGTCACCCCCGAAGGGGCGCCCATGTTTTTGTCTGTTCCAGGCATGTACTCAGAGTGACAGAAGTGGATACTAGATCCCCTAAGCAAACAGTCCTTGGAAGTTATATGGAGAGTATCTTGGGGGTAGATTCTTCCCTCCACTGCACTGTGATTATTATGATGTTCAGAAACTGACAAGTTAGCCACTACACTAGGTTCATAGTAAGGGTTTCCGTTCGGTGCGGCAAATGATAGACTCCCTCGAGAGACCTCCCAACCTTTAGAACAAAGGCTTTGGGGATGGTTATCAATGCACACTACCGTCGAATGGGATTTTCATCAACCATCCGCATTTGATTAAAGTGGGTTGGAAAACTTGGCTTTAGTTGTTCCCACTTAGGTTGTTCTCGTAGGGTGAGTACTTTTTCCCACTACGACAGGCCTTTTAAAAGGTATTATCAAAGCTTGAAATTGCATGAAATGAAATAGATGAGTTTGGCATTTTGATCACCCAGTTAAGGGGAGAGCATAGGCCTATCACCGTTTTAATCAAAGCAAACAAGAGTTCAATTTTAAGCCCAAATGAACAATTTTCTATGTTAGGTGAAGATATTGCTTCACAAAGACATGGAGTTCTTTTTAGTCCAGAATAAAAAAATGAAGTGACTATCCTAGGATTGCTTCATTCTTTTAAAGTTCTTACTGGTCATGGTTGCGTTGGATCCAGTCAAGTTTGACTTAAGTCATAGATTATAGTTGCAGATTTACTAATTCTATGCTAAGGAAAAAAAACAAATGCGCTGAAATAGACATAATGGGTGCTGCAGGATGACTTATGGGCACTGCAAGATGACTTATGGGTGCTGCAGGATCACTGAAGGGCACTGCAGGATGACTGAAGAGCACTGCAGGATGACTGATGAGCTCTACAGGATGATTGATGGGCACTAAACTAGGTGTGAACTGCGCTGAAACATGTTTAATGTGCTAATACACTCTTTTAGCCATAACCTATCAAAAAAACCTATGAAAAGATGTTAAAATTGGGGCAAGAGCCCCACGGTGGGCACCAAAAATGTGTGTGGGAAATGTTAGTATCAAAGTAAGATAATAAAAACACACTAATGCAACATTAAACTAAAGAAAACTAAATAAAATTGAAATCAAAGATCAAATAGAGCTTCTTCAGAATCATTCCATTGTCCTCTATCTCCAATGATTTTCTTGAAGCTGTTGCTCTCAGATTGTGTAAGCAAAGCTTCTTAGAATGGCAATCTACATAACGAGTATGCAAAGGGAGAGTACTTCTCTATCCTATATGCTAGTGGAGTGAAATATTGATATACGGATATGCATAGGGGTTGTAGATTATGCACAGGGGCTGTGGATTATGAATGCTATTGAAGCTATGCTATGAGGATGATAAGCCATGATATGGATTGCTAATATGCTAAGCTATGCTATGCTATGATTCTAAAGGCTATGGATGCTGAAAGACTGATTGACTATAGTTTTCCTGTATGAAAGCTTCTTCTGTTTTTGAAGACCCGACAGTCCTTTTTATAGCTTTTTGCAGGAAAGAGCTTGGTTGGCAAAGATCAATGGCTGTGAGATTGTCTAGTAATTTTGAATGGTGAGAGATGGAGAGGTTGAGAGGAAGATGGAAGATGTTGGGAGGTTGGAGAGAAGAATGGAGGTTTGTCTTCAACCCATGGGAACAAGCTTGCTCAGAAATAGAGAAATTAATTTTCTGTTTTGAAGTTTGTTTTCACGGTTGTTGAAGATAATCCAAATTAATTAAATAAATTTATTTAATTTCATGTGAGTTTGATTTTTGATTTTAGGACTATAGAATACTTAATTAAATATTTAGAATATTTAATTGTGAAATTGACTTTAGAGGATTTTTAGAGAAGAATATTTAATCTTTATTTGAATAAAATATTCAAGCCAATATTAAATGATAATTAATATAAATAAATCATAGCGTTTATTTAATTAATTAAGAAATGGATAAGAAAAGTGATTAAATAAACTTATTTATTTAATTGAAATGAAAGAATGAACAATATAAATAAATTATTTAGATTTATTTATACGCAGATTGAATTTAGAGATTTAATTAAATATTAAAAATATTTAATTAATTACCAGACTGTTGTGATGTGACCATTTTTAGATGTATACAGAGATCATGTGTGTTTCTTGATTATTGGTTTCCTTAGAAGTTATAAGAGACAAGACCACTTAAACTGTCACTTGCTAATTGATTTAACAATTCAAGACAAAAAATAATTTATAATTCTCTTGTATATTGCATAAAACCAAGCCAAAATCAAATTTGCTAGGTGACCTACTTGTGATTGTCATTTACCCTCTATAAAGTAAGACTATTACATCATAAGAGATAAGAAAAAGTTTCCAAATATTTTAACATGAAACTCTTACCACAAACATTATAAATGGGTTAGGCATTAAAAAAGTGTTATTTTTGACACTTTTTACAACTATGCATAATAGTGACAACAAAATTGATGGCACATACCTAATACCTTAGGTTTGAGTACTTGACTAACCAAATAAGCTAATGTAAAAAATTTAGTAGTTCGACATCACCACATGATTTGAGAGATGCGAAGCTAAGGTGCACAACTATCAAGTCTTCTCCCCTAATAAGTATTTTTTGTCATTTTCCTATCACCAAAAACATTATAAATGGGTTAGGGGTTAAAAAAGTGTTATTTTTTACACTTTTTACAACTACGCATAATAGTGACAACAAAATTGATGGCACAAACCTAATACCTTAGGTTTGAGTACTTGACTAACCAAAGAAGCTGCTATAAAAAATTTAGAGTCGTTTGACATCACCACATATAATTAGAAAGATGTAAAACTAAGATGCACAACTATCAGGTCTTCTCCCCTAATCAATATTTTTTGTCATTTTCCTATCACCACAAACACTATAAATGGGTTAGGGGTTAAAAAAGTGTTATTTTTGACACTTTTTAACACTACACATAATAGTGACAGCAAAATTGATGGCACAAACCTGATACCTTAGGTTTGAGTAGTTGACTAACCAAATAAGCTACTATAAAAAATTTAGAGTTGTTCGACATCACCACATATAATTAGAAAGATGTGAATCTAAGATGCACAACTATCAAGTCTTCTCCCCTAATAAGTATTTTTTGTCATTTTCCTATCACCACAAACATTATAAATGGGTTAGGGGTTAAAAAAGTGTTATTTTTGACACTTTTTACAACTACGCATAATAGTGACAACAAAATTGATGGCTCAAACCTAATACCTTAGGTTTGAGTACTTGACTAACCAAAGAAGCTACTGTAAAAGAAATAGAGTTGTTCAACATCACCACATATAATTAGAGAGATGCAAAACTAAGATGCACAACTATCAAGTCTTCTCCCCTAATCAATATTTTTTGTCATTTTCCTATCATCACAAACATTATAAATGGGTTAGGGGTTATAAAATTGTTATTTTTGACCCTTTTTAACACTACACATAATAGTGACAGCAAAATTGATGACACAGACCTAATACCTTAGGTTTGAGTACTTGACTAGCCAAAGAAGCTACTATAAAAAAAATTATAGTCGTTCGACATCACCACATATGATTTAAGAGATACAAAACTAAAGTGCGCAACTATTAAGTCTTCTCCCCTTATCAATATTTTTTTGTCATTTTTCTATCACCACAAACATTATAAATGCTATGCTAGCAACATTTATTAATCTATTTTATAGGTCATCCCCACGTTGCCAAGAATGATTTACTACAAATAGAAAAAACAAAATGTACTATCTAAGCGCATTACCAAGATGCTAGTATAAAAGTCTTCCATTAAACATATAATTGAGTAAACATCATCGTTCATAGTTTTCCACAAGATATTAGTATCAAGGTGAGATCTGTTCCGTTGGTGTCGGCAGGCGGTGGTCCACATGTTGGCGTCAGCATGCGCTATGACTTGACAAATGACACTGTACTAATCTGCCGCGTGGACTATCATCTTGGCTCTTGGGCCCTACGGCCGTCTCAAAATCAAATCGCGTGGGACCCACCACCAATGAGCGCTGGACGGACAATTATTATGTTTGCTGACGTGAGCGGAAAGAAAAGTCCAAGGACGAACAAACGAGAAAAAGGAATCGCCTAAAATGGCGCAAATTTCCGGTGCATGCACTCCAAGATCTTTGGAATGCATATGTGGAATGAATCTGCACCTCCCAAGATTCAAACATTTGCGCAGTTGTAATGCACGCCTGAGAGACATATTTGTCTTGAAACAGACTGGAGATATTTCAGGGACATGGATAAAATTAGGCGTGACCCATTTGGGAGACATTCTTGTAGGCGAGGTTTGTGATCAGAGTTTGGTGGGTCCGGAGCTAGTCAGTCAGAAGATTTTATATCATTCATTGAGTTTATATTTTGATTAACAATTAAGAATTGAAAAGAATTTACGTATGTTCATATCTTTTCGACTAAACGTCAAGAACTCAAAAGTATCCACTCCGTCAACTATTTTGATTAAGAGTGAAGAATTAAAAAGAATTCACGTATGTTGATATCTTTTCAACTAAATGTCAAGAACTCAAAAGTATCCACTCCGTCAATGTATGTTGATATCTCTTCGACTGAGTGTCAAGAACCAAAAAGTATTCACTCCGTGAGCATATGTTGATATCTCTTCAACTGAGAGTCAAGAACTGAAAAGTATTGACTCTCGAACACATGTTGATATCTCTTCGACTGAGAATCAAGAATTGAGAAGTATCCACTCGTGAGTGTATGTTGATATCTCTTTGACTAAGAACCAAGAACCAGAAAGAATCCACTTTGTGAGCATATGTTGATATATCTTCAAATCAGAGTCAAGAATTGAAAAGTATCCACTCGTGAGTGTATGTTGATATCTCTTCGACTAAAAGCTAAGAATTCAAAAGTATCTACTTCGTCAATGTATGTTGGTATCTTTTCGATGAGAGTCAAGAATTCAAAAGTATTCACTCTGTGAGTGTATGTTGATATCTCTTTGATTGAGAGTCGAGCTCTAAAAAGTGTCCACTCACAAACATATGTTGATATCTCTTCGACTGAGAGTCAAGAACTAAAAAATATCCACTCGTGAGCGTGTGTTGATATCTCTTGGACTGAGAGCCAAGAATCGAAAAGAATCCATTTTGTGAGCATATGTTGATATATCTTCAACTTAGAGTCAAGAACTAAAAAGTATCCACTCCCGAGCTTATGTTGATATCTATTCGACTAAGAGCGAAGAACTAAAAGGTATCCACTTGCAAGTGTATGCATATCTTTTCAACTGAAAGCCAAGAATTGAAAAGTATCCACTCTGTAAGTGTAGGTTGAGATTTAGGGAAAAATGGAAAAGATGGTAGAGTTAGGACGAGTTAGGTTAATGTCCCTTTCTTTTGTCATGCGTGAGGGAAAAATGGAAAAGACAGTAGGGTTAGGGCAAGTTAGATTAATGTCCCTTTCTTTTGCCATGCGTCTAGGTTAGAATTCACTTAAGACCCCATCTTGTTTAAGTTAACAATTTGAACAAGGAAATCTCTGAATAATTTATTCACATATAGTATAGTTTTTTTCATAATTTTATTTATAATGGACTGCAAAGAGTAAAGCCCATGGTCACATGATGCCCTAATTTGACATTGCCTCTATTTCATCGACGGAGAGTCAAGAACTGAAAAATATTCACTTGCGAGTGTACATTGACATCTTTTTCCACTAAGCCAAGAACTGAAAAGTGTACTCCATGAACGTATGTTGATATCTCTTCGACTAAGAATCAAAAACTGAAAAGTATCCACTCCGCCAAAATTGTTCGAAACATAATCGCCCATCTGATCCAAGACTAAGCCGACTTTTTTCCAAAAAAACTTTTCATTTGAAAAAATTGGAATGGAGCCGTTTTCTTGGGCTGAGGGGCCTCCCTTCGTCAACAGTGTGGTCAGGGTTTGAACACAGAACCAGATGGGACCCGTCAGTTTCAGAAGCTTTAAATTCTGAATGAGTTTGGAAGATGACGCATAGCTACGCCTGATTTAAAAAGGCAAAAATGACAGGCGAAGGTCACGGAGTTAGTGGCAACAATTAGATTTTCTATGGTGGGGTGAGGAAGATACACTCCGTTTGACAATGATTGGAATTTGGATATATATATGACCTGACTTGTACGCCGTTGGGAAGTATGGATGAACATGGAAGACCAAATGTATGTATGTATGGAGTAATATACTTTCACGTGATTTTCTTTATTCATTCTGTGAGTTCCTTTTCACACATTGCAGCTTTACCTTCTGTCGGTGGTTTGCACTATCAACACAAACCAGCTTTGAAAATCATGTCTATGGGCTTAAACTTCGACGAGGTTAGAAGTATATGTGTGGGATATTATCTTGTTCATAGGAGTTGATAAGACAGGATTCTTCACACTCTCTCCTTGTCTCTCACTATCTTTTATGGTCTGTTCGCTTTGGATTATATGGATAAGATTCATTCTTGGAATAATGGTTGAGATTTGTTCTTGGAATAATGGTTGAGATTTGTTTTTGGTATGATGTCGAGATTTGTTTTTGGTATGATGGTCGAGATTTGTTTCTAGAAATTTGTTTTTAGAATGTTTGGTTGAGATTGTTTTGTCGTTGTCAGTTATATCTAAATAATTTATTAGATTTTAAGAGTGTCTTTTTTTGTTCGATTAAACAATACTTTTTCTTTGGAATGTATTTGGTTTGTGTTGGTGTAATAAATTATTTGTTGTACCTTATATAATTTTATATTATTAATTTGAGTAAATTAGAAAATTAAAGTATATGTCATGTCATCTCCTTGATTAATGAGAGCACATGCCACCTATAGCTAATTCAACTCTTTGATCGATGGTTGTTAGGTGTCACATCTTCCTCATCAAGACGAGTTTTCTTGGTCATCAAGGTGAGTTCACTTGACACCTTTATTCCTAAAGTTGACTCAACCATCTAGTTAAGTGATCTTCTCTAGGATATGTAGTGCTTTGTACACACACACCTCATTTTTCTTAAGGAAAAATAGGGACCCATTTTTATTGCTTTTTTGCTTGTTTAATTACTTTTGGTTAATTATATTTAACTTATGTTTTAGTTATGTTTTTTGCCTCATGTTTATTTGAGTATTTCTCTTTTGTCGAACTTTCAAAGTTGGTCATCTTGGCATGGATGTAAAAGAAACTCTAAAAGTCACACTTTACCTACCAAACTTTTCAAGGTGCTATTGCATCACACTTATCAAACTTTCAGAGTTCGTCATCCAAGTATAATTGTCACAGGATCTTCGAAACCCTAATGCTTGGGATATGACATCACCTCAACATACCTCTTTTCTTTGCATTAACAACGATTTCCCTATGTGCTCTTTTCTCTTTGTCCCATTTTTTCTTTTCATTTTCACTTCACTTTTTTTGCATTCTTTGAATTTTGTAATTATTTTTCTCACATCCTCACAATTTTGACCTTTTGTGGGAGGATTGTTTCTCTAGCATATTTTCTTGCTTGTGTGTTTGCTATGCATTGGTCAATGTTTTCCTTGAGCCCCACCCTTTGTGTTTTCTAATGCTTTACTAGGTAAGGTTTCCCCCTAGTATGTTAATGGCAATTGTGGTTTGATTGTTTCCTATTTGTTTCCTTTTCTTGGTTTTTTTTTCTCATTTTTGTTTGTCATCAATATGTTAGGAATTTTTTGGTCATTTCCCCCTTTTCTTGATTTTGTATTTTCTTTTCTTATTCTTGTTGTTCTTGCATGCCTACTCATACAACCCCATTTTCCCTTTGATAGATCCATTTGTTAGAGTTGGATGTAGTTGTTTACTTGATGAAATCATCCTTCCACAAATCTTGATGCCAAGCATCAAACTTGTGGGCTTGGTCTTGATATCCCATTTTGGGATGAGTTCCTTTAGACCCCCAAAGCCCAACTCCCGTACAGAGTAAATTTTCTCTTTTCGGAGTGAAGGTTTCAATCATACTCCTAATTAGGTACTCATTTTTTGGTTTCTTTGAAGTATGTTACCCAATATTTTATGCTAAGTTACCTTTTGAGATCACAATTTCAAGCTACTCTTATTTGAGTATTTATTTTCTTGTCCCTTTGAAGTTTGATCCATGGTAATTTATAATGCTTTACTCTCTTAGGATTTGGCTTTAGGCATGTCCTTATTGGCATGCCTATTAACCCAAACCTTGGCACTCTATAAAGGCTTATTCCCTTGGGTTTGAGGATTGATCTTGCTTTAGTATACCACATTTTAGATGAAATTAAATACTTTGAAATAAATTAATGACATGCTTTGATTATGTTTTTTGTGCTTTAGATTTCTTGGGTCCCTAATACCTAAATCATGAATCATGTTGGAATCCCAAACTCCAATTCTTTAATAGGTTTGTGGTGGTAGACATTCTAGTATAGTCTCGATGATACATTTTGTGCTTGTCTATTCACTATATTTTAATTGCATGATATAGTTTAGTAAAGTTATAAATGGTTTAATTTGGTTCAATAACTTATCTATGGAGATTGTATGGTTAAAATATTTAATGGTCTTGTGCTTACTTGACAACACATATGCAAGGAGAACAACAACCACTAAAAGAAATGAAGCATGAGTACAAGGATATCATTTTGCATCAAAGATGTTTTCTCCTTGTATAAATATTGGAGATATAGGTCTTGGACATGTGGATATTTAGGAGTTCTTGTAAAGGATTAATGTTGAAGGAGATAGAATACTCATGGATCAAAGTATGGAAAATTTAGCATTGTTGTTGGTTACTACTTTTATTTTTTCCCTCCAATCTCCAGAGTTGGTTTTGAAAAGAAATGTATTGGGTCCTATAGGATAAACCATATTAGACATTAGTTTAGATGTAATTGAAATAGTGTCTGGGCTTCCTACAAGCTATGCCCAAAATGATATTGTAAACATGAAGAAGACATAGTAAGTACCATTAGAGAAATACTACACAAGCTACCAATTTTATAAATGATAATTTATTATTGTAGATATGGAAGTTTGAAATGAATTTTTCAAGATTAATCCATAAGAATGATTTTTACAAATACCCAAAGGATTTCATCATCTATTTGAATAGGGTCTTTAGTTTTCCTAATACCAAAATTTTATATTTTTGGATGTGCTACTTCATCTTTTATATTTGTGATGAAAAGAGAATATATTATGCCACTCTCATTAATGATACACTACATTAAAAATTATTAGAGGTATTGGAATCTACCATATTTTATATGAGATCATATGTAGTGTAGTTGTTTTCCTTTTAATCTAACTTACCAAGCTTCTATCAACTGAACGCCCTACAACTAGGAGAAACACAATTTTATGATCATTATCCCTACTTGGAGTTGAAGGAGAGTTAGGAACATTACAATAGGGTAAATGATGCATTTTATTATGTAATCATAAGGTGTTTGGATAATGATTATGTAAAGAGGTTGGACCTTTGGAGGTAATTCAGATTATGAACAGTTAGCCTAGAAAAATGGTTAATCTAGTTTAAAGATTTTTCTTCCATCAGAGTGAATGGATTTCACAAAACACCACACAAACTCCCTAGGTATCGTAGTGACAATATTATCTTTCTATATATTTGTAGACAAGTTGTAAAAATATAAAGGTTGATCACTAGTAAACATAAGGCTAGAATTTTCTCCCCCTCTAGGTAGGGAATTATTCATGCTCTAGAGTATAGAATTCTAGAAAATCTAAGAAAGAGATGGCTCATTCAAAAATGAATTTATATGAGGCAATACATAGATTTGATCCCATTTGTAAGATTAGATCATTAATGTGGTTATTTTATAGATATGAACATCCAAAAAAATACTTCTAGGATAACCACTAAAATGAGTATTAATTAAGGATCAAGGATTATTATAGGATGGGACTCCCTCTTGTTAAGAGATGCAATTTGGAGAAAGTCCCTAAACAAATTCATGAATATGGAAAGATCTTGGACCCTTCCTATAATAGGAACAAAGTTTTCAATTATCCCATGAGCATGATAGTTTGGTCTAAAATATAAGTTTATATTAGAACACATAGACATACTGAGGAGGGGGGGTGAATCAGTATATCCTTCAAAATAATTTAGTTTCAACTTTTCAATCAAAACCTAAAACTATCTTAATCATACAAAACATTCAAACAAAGAGCATAGAACCATAACACCATATTTACATGGAAAACCCAACAAGGGAAAAACCATGGTGAGAAGAGTTGTTTGGAGCTACTATTCAATTCTAGTCTCACCAATGAATCAACAGTTACAAAATGTTTTAGGTCTTTAACCTAAGGAAGTTTACAACTCCATGCTTACTTACAAAAAATGTGGTTGAAACCTCAGAATACAACTCCTTGAAGAATAGATGACAAAACATAACCGCAACACATCTACCGCCTCCAATTCACTTCCTTCAACACTTTTACATCACTCTACCTTTGGATCACTACCTCTGGTATTCACACTTGCACTTCTTCCTTTGGCTCACTACCTCCAACACTCACACAATTTGTTCAGCTCATTTTCTTTCACACACCACTTAAGCTCTTCTACTTTTAGCTCACTACCTCTAGCAAGAATCAAACACTTTTCTGCAACTTTGCATACATTTCTCTACCTTTAGTGCATTGTTGTCAAAAAATTACATTAATCACACATTAAACTCTTATACTTATTGATCACACACTTGATCTTAATTTATACCATCTATAAGCATAAAATAATTTATCCTTATCAACAATCCTAGAATGTATGAACATGAAATGTGCAATGAGCATATTGGGTTAGCTTCAACACATCTGCAAGAAAGGGAAATCAAATGTGGTCCAAGCTAGGAGATAAGCAGGACCTAATTCAAATCTCCATGCATCCCTATGCTAGTGCATGCCATAAAAACTTGACACAAACAAATTAGAACACTAAGTCGACCCAATAAACACCCAACCCTTGAAATATTAATTTTTAGACCACAAGCGGTACCAAAAAAGTAAGTTAACATCACACAAATCACATTATGAGCATCAAATTATATTCAAGAATATTCCCATGCCCTTCTTTCATATCTTTATGCAACATTATGCTAGCACAAGAAAACATATACAAAACTAGTATATATCACAAACCTAGACAACAAAGTCTTGAGGTATAACTTTGACAACTCAACTTGTATACTTCAACAACTGAAACTCGAGGAAAGGTAAAAAGTAGACATTAGAAACACATCCTCCAAAATGAAAGACCATAACAACAACTACAAAGAAATGTAGAGCATTTCTCATAATCTTCCATGACTACAATAGTTCAATCACCACTCTGCTTACTCAGGAAATTGTTGCGATAACATCCAAGAACTGAAAAATAGAACACATATGTTGAACGATTGACTTTGCATATCCTTCAAACCATAGGAACATATCTTTAAATGTGGAGGAATGTAGAGAATTCTTTGAAGCCTTTTTAGAGCACCTTCTTGAGCCATTGACTATAAGAGATTCATCTATACAAATTACAAAGTGAATACAACATTCATAGAATCATATAACCATTCATGAGTAGCATGGCACACTGCAACCTTACTGAAAAAAGAGACAATCATCATCAACAACCTCCTCTATACTGATTGACATCAATGGAAATCAACAAACTCCATACTGTTGACATCATTGACAACACTTGCACCATACTCGCAACAATCTCCCCCTTTGACATTGATAGAAAAACCAATGAGAGAAAAATTGATAAGATATGCAATATCTTCACCTTGCTCCATCTCTCCTCCTTTGACATCAAGGACAAAGGCCCAATGGTCTACAATTGATCTTTCCACAATGTACCGGCTCCCCATATCAACATAAGCTTCACAATTTTCTGTAAGACTCACTACAGAAAATGGGATTGTTACTGGCATCAGAGGTCTTGGTGGATAAGTGAAAGAAGATGGGATTGTGAAGAAGGTTCTAAGATCTCTCCCTAAATCCTATAGTCATATGGTATTTGATTTTGAGGAGTCTAAGGACTTGGATAAGTATTTAGTAGATTCAATGTTTGGTTCTCTCATAGCCTTTGAAATGAGAGATTTTTACAAAGATGATCCAAAGAAGGAAGTAGCATTCAAAGCCAATAAAAAGATAGAAGATGAAACAACAAATTAGAATGATGAATTTGATGAGATAGAAGAAAAATTTGTGAAAAGATTGAGGAAAGGCACAAAAAAATACAAAGGTAAGTTACCTTTCAAATGCTTCAATCATAGGAGAATTGGTCATTTTGCCTCTAAATGTCCTTTTAAAGAATCAAAAGATAACAATAAAAGAGAGAAGTTTAAAACAAGTCTAAATTTCAAGGAAAGAAGTTTTTATTCAAAAGATGAGGATAATGATTCAAATAATGAAACCCTATTCATAGTTGTGAAAGAAAAAAAGGGTGATATTGAAAAATATAAGAAGTTCAACACTTTGTAGGTTGAAAAAAATAATAAAATATTAATGGCTATGTGGACTACCTTTCATGCAAAGGAAGAAGAAAATGCTTGGGTGATTGATAGTGGTTTCTCTAACCACATGACTGGTCACAAGGGAAGGTTTATCAGTCTTAAGAAGTGTAAAGGTAGAGTTGTTAAGTTTTGTGGTGATGAGTCAACATAAATTTATGGAAAGGGTGCTATATCCATTGATGGAAAGAACAAGACTGAGGATATCCTCTATATCAAAGGGTTGAAGCATAATATCCTTAGTGTTAGTCAAATGTGAAACAAAGAATATAACCTTACATTTCATGCCAAAGGTTGTGAGATTATGAAGGAAAGGTTTGGAAGATTAGTTGTAGAAGGCACTAGGACAAATGGAAATGTCTATCATCTAAAGAAGGACAATGGAAGAATCTGTTTATTGGCTCAATTCGATGAGTGTTGGTTGTGGCATAAGAGGAAAAGACGCATCAATTTTAACAATATGGTAAAGATCATCTCTACTCATGCAGTGAGAGATATTCCTAAGATAACTAAGCTTGCAAACACATTATGCAAGGAGTGTCAAATGGGAAAGCAAAAAAAGACAAAATTAAAGAGCAAGGAGTGCTCTTCTACAATTCCATTGGAGCTAATTCACACTGACCTATGTGGACCTACAAGAAAAAAGAGTCAACAAGGTGAAAGGCATTTCATGTTGCTTATTGATGACTACTCTAGAATGACAGGTTACATTTTTAAGAGAAAAATTAGAATCCTTTGATAAGTTTATATTTTCAAAGAAAAAGTTGAGAATGAAATGGATGCTAAGGTCAAATGATTAAGATATGATCGAGGAGGTGAATTTACTTCAAATGAATTTGAAAAGTTATGTGAAAATCATGGTATTAGGAGACATCTCTATGCTCCTAGAATCCCTCAATAGAATGGGGTAGTGTAAAGGAAGAATAGGACTATATAAGAGATAGCTAGGGCTATGTTGAAAGATGTTGATCTTCCTGATATGTGTTGGAAGGAAATAGTTCACACTACTATCTATTTGTTTAATAGAGTACAGGTGAGGGTCAATAGCATTAAGACCCCCTTATGAGCTATGGTATGGAAGGCCTCCGACTATTAGATACTTTAGGATATTTGATAGAAAACGTTACATTCAAAGAGATGAAGACCTTGGAAAGTTTGATTCAAGGTGTGATGAAGAGATATTTCTTGGTTACTCAACCAAAATCAAGGCCTATAGATGCTACAACAAGAGATTGTGAAAGATGATTGAAAAAAAAATGTTGAGGTAGATGAAGATTTGTGTCAAATCTCACAAGAACTAGAGGTTTGTGGATCTAATATAATTCCCTACATCGAAGAAGAAGAAGAAGAGAAATAAGACAAGAAAAAATAATCAGAAAAGGTTCCTAAGACTCCAACAAAGTATGTGTAGAAGAACCATTTAGTAGATCATATCATTGGAGATAAGAATAAAGGTGTGTTGACTAGGAGAAGGCTTACAAAAGCAAGTGAGCAAGTGAATTTGTGTTTACTATAAAAGGTAGAGCCCAAGAACATTGTTGATGCTAGCAAGGATGAAGGTTGAATGAAGGAAATGAAAGAGGAATTGAATTAGATAGAAGAGAACCTAACATGGGTTTTGGTTACCAGATTAGTTGATAAGAATGTTATAGGAACAAAGTGGGTGTTCCAGAACAAGTTGAATGAAGATGGTGAAGTTGTGAGGAACAACGAAGATATTGATTTTGAAGAGACTTTTGATCTGGTAGCCAGAATGGAGGCAATACAAATGTTTCTTGCCTTTGTTGCTGAAAAGAATTTCAAAGTCTATCAAATGGATGTCAAGTTAGCCTTCTTCAATGGTGATTTAGAGGAAGAGGTCTACATTGAGCAACCTAATGGTTTCCAACTATCAAAGGATCCAGACATGGTGTGCAAACTCAAGAAAGATTTGTATGGAATCAAGCAAGCTCCTAGAACTTGGTAAGCTTGTTTGGATAAGTAATTTCTTTAACAAGGTTTCAAGAAAGGTACTGTAGATAGTAATCTTTACATAAAGATAGAGGAAGAATTTTTTTTTATAGTTGTATATGTTGATGACATCATCTTTGGTGGAGATGATAATATGTGTTAGAGGTTTGTAGAAGAGATGCAAAAAGATTTTGAGATTTCTATGATTGGTGAGTTGTCTTTCTTCCTTGGGCTTCAAGTTGTTCAACTAGATGATGGTATCTTTATTTATCAAGCTAAGTATGCTAAGGATGTGTTGAAGAAGTTTTTTATGGAGGATTCCAAACCAATAAGTATTACTATGGTCACTAGTTGTCACTTGAGCAAGACTTATGAGTGACCTGGAGTTGATCAGACTCTTTATAGGTCTATGATTGAAGGTTTATTGCACTTGATTGCTTCTAGACCATATGTTTTGCATGTAGTATGTTTGGTTGCTAAATATCAAGATAATTCGAAGAAAACTCATGAGAAATAAGTAAAAAGAATATTCAGGTATTTGAAGGGAACTCCAGATTACAGTTTGTGGTATAAGAAGGATGATAACTTTTCTTTGAGTGATTATATTGATGTTGATTGGGAAGGATGTGTGGATGATTAGAGCAGCACTAGTGGAAATGCATTTTTCTTAAGAAATAGGACTCGATGTCCTTATCCACAACAGAAGCTAAGTATATTGCTACACCCAAGTGCTTTGGATGAAGCCGACCTTGAAGGATATAAATGTGGTGTATGATGAAACCATTCCAATATTATGTGATAATACTAATACAATAAAAATTTCCAAGAACTTGATGATACATTCAAGGACCAAACATATTTCTATCTGGTATCACTTTCTAAGGGAGAAGGCTACATAATAAGAAGTTGAATTAGAGTATGTTCCTAGTAAGGATTAGATTGTAGACATATTCACTAAGGCACTTTCAAAGGATACTTTTGAGTATCTCTGACAGAAGTTAGGAGTTATTGCCATTCTTTTCTCTAACTAGATGCATAAAAGGTGCATCTATCTAGGGGAAAAATTCATATCACACCCTTGTATCCTAGATTAATGTGTGCTACCTCTTAGGGGGAGTAGGTAGTTGGCTGGTTGTTGTTGATAGGGGAGCATGTATAGTTGTGCAATCGGTCAAGGAGGAGAATGTCTTGATGATTTAATTAAAGACCTTGGCGCTTTGCCATTGATGTCAAATAGGGGAGAATGTATTGATGATTTAATTGAAGACCTTGGCCATTTTTTCTTGATGTCAAAGAGGGAGAATGTAGGTGTATGTTTCCATCAATGCCAAAGGGGGAGATTGTTGCACACATATTTGGCATTATTTGTCATTGATGTCAACACTTTGTTTGGGAGATTGTTGCACACATTTTTGGCATTGTTTGTCTTTGATGCAGATTTAATTTGGGATATCATTGATGTATAATGTTGTGCTAATAGTGATGCTACTGATGTTCATGGTTGGATGCTATGCCTTGTTTGATGATAGTTAAAGTTGTATTGAGTATGGTTGTTGTCAACATAGATGATATCCTAATGACATATTAAGATGAGGATTAGAAGCATTACTATGAGGATTAAAAGTAATGCTAAAGTTGGAGAGATTTTGTTGATGGTCTCTAGTATGTTGTATGATCTCTCTTGTTGTTCCTGAGGAAATATGTGTTGCTACAAGGATGTTCTAGTCTCTGCATGTTGATGAAATTTTTTGATACATGAAGTCGCTTTGAAGACTATCTAGGAGAATGTTTCACATTCCTCTACTTTTGAAGATATGGTCTTGTGGTTTAGGATTGAGTTTTTATGCTCTATGGATGTTGCACTCCTATCCTTTTAGGTCACCTGTGTTTCCAAGGAGCTTTCTGGTAATTGTAGTGGGTTGGAAATTCTTTTTGCTTGTCAGGACTAATCTGAAAAATGCTACGCATTTCTCTACATTAATGTTTCTACTCCTATGGTTTGGTGAATTTATCTCAATGTTTATGCAATTTCTCAATTTATTTTTCATGTGATGGTGTTTACTGTAAGTTAGTTTGTTAATGTTCTATCTCGTGGTTGTGTGTTCTATGCTTTTGGGATTAAGCGTTCTATTTTTGTTTGTTTTGTGGTGGTTGTTTGTGGCATGACAGTGTGAAAGAAGTATATGGAAGTTTTTTTGGATGTTCATGGAATGTCCCTTTGTGGTCCGCACATAAGTGGTTGATCTCTTTGGTGCTACATATTGCTTTGAGTTGGTTTTCAAGGAAATTTATGGATTTCTAGCTGACAAGGCTTGTTCTCTTGCTTGTGCCATGTGCTTGGGGGTCTAGGACAACAATTGAAGTTGTGTTAAGTTGTGTTTGGGTCCTGGCTTAACTTTTTGTGAACTACATTGAGTAAATTTAGTTAAAAAAATGCTTTTAGGTAGACTGGTAATGTGCTACATGTTTCATCTACACATTTCCTTGTTATTGACTTGGGATGTTGTGTACTAGCATGTGAAATGTTTGGGATCACATTGGAAGATGTAATAAGATTTTTCTAAGTACCCTCTATCTATTAGATAGGACCACATTATGTTTTGTGGCTAACTGGTTGAGATCATTATTTTTATTCTATTTTGGCCGACTTAATTGAGGTTTTGTGATCTTATGAAAGATATAAATGAAATAACAAATCAGTTGCAAGTTGAGTGAGAGTGTGGTGGTGTACGATTATGGAATGATGTAGTGGGCTATGGAAAAAAATATTAGATGAGCTTTAATGCCTCAATTAACATATTTTATTGTTGACATATGTTGTAATTTCCAAATCTTCATGTATCCTACTATCAGATAGTGAGTATCTTCAATAGGCCCTTGTAATTTGTATCTTACCCTATGGTTGCACACCTCAGCACTACAAGTCATTTGTATCTTTCCCTAATTTGTGTGCCTTAGCTTGCAAGTCCATCAGGAACAAGTGTGCTTCATTAGGTAGTGAGCCTTAAAATAAATTATAATTATATAAGTAGTGAGCTTCCTATATTGTGAGATTTATCTGTGTGGTTTTTACCTTCTTGGGTTTTCCACATAAATCTAGTGTTATCTTGTGCATGTGTGTTCATTGTCCTATCTTTCATTACTACTAATTTGATTAAGTGTTGTTGATCTATTTATAAGTTGATGATCTTATTAAAAGTTTGTATTTTCATATTGTTGAAGGGTTTAAGATATGAAGGGTTTAAGTTTTTATAGATACTAATTCACCCCCCTCTCAATATCTAGGTGTGTTCAACACAATATATTTTTCTTCTACCATTGATAGGGACATTGAGTCCTTCCTAAACCAAGAGATGAATTTGTCTCCCAGAAAGAAAGCTCCACCACTGGTACTTCTATCATCAACACTACAAGCCCAATCAACATTAGAATATGTGTTTAAATAGAATTCATTACCATTTTAATACCACAAACCATAGTCCAGAGTGCTCTTCAAATATCTAAAAATTCTCTTGATAGTTTTTGCATGAGTTTCTTTTGGATCATTTTGAAATCTTACAACTAAATTGCTTGCATAATATTAGGCCTTGAAGTAGTTAAGTACAATAGGCCTCCAATCATAGAATTATATCGATTCTAATTAGCCTTAGGTGACACATCATCCTTACTCAAATGGCAACTTGTTACCATTGGAGTACTCACTGGTTTATAGTCTTCCATACCAAACTTCTTAGAATTTCCTTAACATACTTTTCTTGAGAGATAAAGATGTGATGTAAGGGCATCTACCAAAACTATCAATCAGCTAGGGGTACATCAGAACCATACTCATTTGGAGAAGATCAAATTGGAAAAGCATCTTTGATTCACTAATCTTTTCACCAAAAACCTCATGCAATTTCCCTTGATTCTTCAATTCTATAAAGCCACAAAACAACACAACTTGGCTCTACATCTTTATCATACTTAAATATAGATTCAACTTCATCAAATTGACTGAAATCAAACAAAATCCTGATCAGAACCTTTGAAAAAAATCCATTCATTCATCATGCTCAATTTACTCTTTATAGCATTTATTTCCAACCTAGGCAATAAGACAACCAACCATGCATTTCTACTTCCAACCTTTTACTATACTTCTAAGGCACTGCAATCATCATATTTTGAGTGAAACAAA
Organism: Sequoia sempervirens; assembly: GCA_007258455.2. NCBI lineage: Eukaryota > Viridiplantae > Streptophyta > Pinopsida > Cupressales > Cupressaceae > Sequoia > Sequoia sempervirens. The sequence continues at coordinate 168,968,010 of VDFB02000015.1, read as the reverse complement.
CCATTACACATTCATAAATATCTAAACCAACAGATTTCACAACTCTTCAATCAAGAATCCTTCTTTTCATATTGGACTCACTTTGCCAAAACACCAATACAATCCAATTTTGTCCTCTAAACTTTAGCCAAACACAAAGGCTTATTTAACAACATATTTAAGACTAAACCAAACCAATTTACATCACTCTCAATGTTGTTTGTATAGAATCAACTCTTATTATAGTCAATTCATAGATTTCCTAGTAGTAAGGTAACATACCCTAAATGGGTGTATCAGTCAAACCATCTTGAATCTTCATGAAATTAACACTATTTTAGAGACCCATTTAGTCACACAATCACATACTTCAATATTAGGTACCCTTTCTTTGGAAAAGATAACAACAATATTAACTGTCCCACTAAATCAAGCCCTAAATAGGCCAAAACTACAAAGCACCTACCACTAAATCAACTCCCTTTCATCAAATAACCATAAATAGTCATCCATCAAGATGTAAAACTCACAAATCATCCACTTCTAAAGACTAAAAGCCTCACTATAGCATTATATACAAAACCCTCATTACTTTCCTTTATAGACCCAATAAAATAGGGATTTATTGTAATTAGCCTTTGCAAACCTCAAATCTCCTTGTGAATTATTCCACCATGCTAAGTTAGGTCTACACCAATTGTAGAAATAAATTCCCAACCTTCACATATGATTTTGCACGAAATTCCGCCTTGTAGCCATGCATTTTTATTGGAAAATCATTGTTTTTTGTCAGAACAACAACATCCATACTATAATCTCTCCTTCCCCTGCACATTTCATCATTAAAAAAGCTTAAAAAATCCTAACTAAATCTACTCCACTGATCTACATGACCTAATTTGGTGGAGTAGAGGTGATTTGCCTATTTGACTCTCAAAACCTCAATATTGAGGGTTTCAACTATGTTAAAGAAAAACAACCCTAACAACTGAATTACTCAATGGATTCCCTTCAAAAGGGATGTAAATGAAAGATAAATCACTGTGTTATTTGAAACAATAGGATTCAAGGCCAAAACCAACTAAGCAGACTGTACAAACAAGAAACAATAGAAAGAAACTCGGATTTTTACTAAAGCATGACACTTTATTAATAAAATTCTGCAAGATTACAAAAGAATGATCACTTGCTCAACCTTTACAAGCTTTTATAGATGTTTCCAAATCAGTTTTGCAATTTCCCCATCAACTTCATCGACCAATCCTTTATTTTTCCACATATGACTCTTGATCTTCCTACTTTTTTGGCATTTTGCAAGTTTGGCAATTTTTACATCTTTTTTTCTTTTTTGTACATTTTTGCAAACTTGATTTCTTAACCAACTAAAAACCTATTTGAGGACTCTAATACATTAAATATGACCTTTATCTGACCCCTTTACATTGCTTTATAATTGAAAATTCAAACTTTGAAATTTTTTCCTTTTGAATGTATTTTGAGGACAAGGTGCCCCTACACCAAGATGCCATTATCTGATTGTGAAATTTGAAGTCCAAGAAAAAATGACAAATCACCTAGCATAAAAAATTTAAATTCCTTCTACATTTTCTTGACAAAATTCTTACACATTTCATCATTTCCTCTAAAGATTACATCATCAACATACATCACAATAATTAGAATCCTTTCATTCTCTACTTTGATGTACAAATTACTATTTATGGTACCTTTCTTGAATCCTTACTAACATAGGTACTTTTCCAACCTTGCATACCAATCCCTAAGGGCTTGCTTGATACCATACATGGCCTTCTTAAGTCTACATACCATTTCTATATCTACTGATAGATGAAATACATTAGGTTGTTCTATGTATACTTCTCCTAACTCACCATTCAGGAAGGTAGATTTCACATCCATCTGGTAAACCTTGAAATTATTGTGCACTACAAATGCAAGAAACATTCTAATGGCCTCTATTCTTTCCACTAGAGAAAATGTTTCTTCAAAGTCAATTCCTTCCACTTATGAATATCCTTTGCAAACCAATCTAGCTTTGTTCCTTAAAACCTCTCCATCTTCATTCAGTTTGTTCCTAAACACCTATTGTGTTCCAATTACATTCTTATCTGTAGGCCTTGGAACCAATTCCTAAGTGTGATTCTTTTCAATCTATTTTAGCTATTATTCCATATCTTGAATATATCCTTCATCTTTTCTAGCATCAACAAATGTCTTTGGTTCAATTCTTGACAACAACGAGAAATTCACATGTTCATTTACTTTTTCAAACCTTCTTCTTGTCTGCACTCCTTCATTCATATCTCTAATGATCTAATCTTCTAAATGGTTCATTTAAAAATACTTGGCAAGAGTCTTGGGGAAATTCTCCTGAGCTTCCTCCTTTTCAATAACTTATTCTTCTTCTTCCTTTGTGTAGGTTAATTTATTAGTCCAATAATCTTCTTGCTCATGTGTACTTTGATGATATTCTTCATCTACTTTGACATTTGCAATTTCAACCACCTTCCTCAATATTTCATTGTAGCATTTATAGGCCTTTCTTCTGGTTGAATACCCAAGAAATAGTCCTTCATCAGATCTTGAATCAAACTTTCCCAATCCTTCTTCATTTCTCTTGATGAAGCATTTTATTCCAAAGATTCTAAAATATTTGATAGTAGTTGGTCTCCCATGCCAAAGCTCATAGGGATTTTTGGTGATATCCACCCTTAGCTAACCTTTATTGAGAATATAAACAATAGTATGAACTGCTCCCTTCCAATACACATCAGACAATTTGGCTTCATTTAGCATTGTTCTAGCCATCTCTTGAATAGTTCTATTCTTCCTTTCCACTACTCCATTTTGCTCAGGAGTTCTACTAGTAGAATAATGTCTCTTTATCCCATTCTCTACACAAAATTATTTAAACTCACTTGATGTAAAATCACCGCCTCTATCAGACCTCAAACACTTGATTCTAGCATTCATTTAATTCTCAACCATTGATTTTAATATCTTAAATCTATTGAAAGATTCTAATTTTTCTTTTAAGAATGTAATCCATGTCATTCTAGAGAAATCATCAATAAGTAACATGAATTACCTTTCACCTTGAAGAATATTTGTTGTGGTAGGTTTGCATAGATTAGTATGAATGATCTCCAATGGTCTTATAGTGGAGTACTCTTTGGTTTTGAATTTTATCCTTGCCTACTTCCAAATATGACATTCTCTACACATGGAGCTTGTAGGCTTGATAATCCTTGGCATGTCTCTCACTGCATGCATGGAATTGATCTTCACAAGGTTATCAAAGTTGATGTGCTCCATCCTCTTATGTGACAACCACCATTCATTTGTCTACCCTAGGAGACAAGTTATTCCTTTCACACCCTTAAGATTGTATAAGTTTCCTTCAGTCCTTGAACCTTATGCCAACAATCTTCTAGAATTTGTGTTTTTGATTTCACATCCTTTCTCATTAAATAAGAGATTGTATCCTTTCCTGCACATCTAACTTACATTGAGAAGATTCTGATTGAGACCTTCAACATAGAAAACATCTTCACTATTAGATTTTCTATCAATACTTACAATGCATTTTCCACAAAATATTTGCTCATGAGTTATCTCCAAACTTTATTGAACTACCATTACACTTAACCAACTCGATGAACTTGATTTTGTCACCAGTCATGTGACTTGAACACCCATTGTAAATTATCTAGATATTTGATTATATCTGACCATGAAATGTTGTTTTCACAACCATTTAATTTTCTTTTCTTGTTTCCTTGACTTGCTCAACATCAACAACTCTTTGAATTTATGATTTTGCAAAATCACTTCTACAAAATTTTGCTATTTTCCCAACATTATTGCAGATTTGACATGCCACATTGATATCTACTAGAGATGCAGGAGAAGTTTGTTGAAAAAATTTATTTCATTCATTTCAAATTTGCACTCTATAGTTTTATGTACATACTTATTGCAAATGAAACAGTAACCAAAAAATGCATGATTAACCTATTTGTGGAGGATCTCTTTGCATGTTGGGATCTTTCTTTAGGTCTGATAACAACTTCCTAAATTTTGGACAAGGATTTCTCTAGTTTCTTTTTGAGTGAAAAAATATCCTTCTCAAGCTTTTTCCATTCTCTCATTTTTTCTTCAATCAGGTCTTTTTACCTTTTTTTCTCTTTTCTTGCACAAGCAAGATCTTCCAAAGCAAAAACAAGTTCACCTTCAAAATCAACTTCACATTCTTATTCAACCATATATTTGCTTGACCTTCCAAGGATCATAGAGGCCATTAATAGGGATTCATCTACATCATCTTCTAACGTACAATGGTCTCCCTCATCTAAGGAGTAGTAGTATTCTTTGCAAAGAAGATTCTTCTTGAAATTGTTTCTCTTGAACTCTTTGCTACTACTTTCATTCTATTTGAATGGACATTTGGAAGCATAGTGACCAATTCTACCACAATTAAAGTATTTGAATGGTAATTTACCTTTGTAATTGCTTGATCCTTTCTTCATCTTTCTTACAAATTTTGCATCTTCTTCATCATAATCACTAGGTGATCTAAGAGCCTCTTCTTTCTTTACAAATTTAAATGCAAATTCATTTTTGTGTGTACTGTGAACTTCATTCCTCATTTCATAGGCTATGAGAGATCCATACAATTCTTCCATGGTAATATTTGTTAGATCCTTATATTCTTCAATTGTAGATACTTTTGTGTCAAACCTTTGAGGGAGGGTTCTTAGAATTTTATTCACCACAAAAAATTCAATTATGTCTTCTCAATGAATTCTAATTCCATTTACTACTTCATCTACATGGAGTAGGTAGCTAGCTATATTCTCTTCTTCCTTCATCTTCATATTCTCCAATAATTTTTGGTAAGATTACAGTTTTGCTTGTTTGAAACCGTCATTCCATTCATAGGGATTCTTGAGCTTGTCCAAAATTTCCTTTACAATCTTGCATTGTACCACCTAGAAGAATTCAAAATTAGCTAACCCACTTAGGATAGAATTCTTTGCTTTAGAATTGTTCTCATCCACCTTTTTGGAATTTGGATTAGTGATAGGATTAGTAGGCTCAACATAATCATCTTTAGCAGCTCTCCAAACATCATAACCAAGAGATATGAGATAGGCATCTATCGACATACTCCAAAAGGCATAACAGTTTCCATCAAATTGTGGTGCCTTAGAAGATGACTCCTTTTGAGCCACATGTTCTAAACCAAGATCTATTTTCAGTTGTTAGTCTACACCACGGAACTCAACTCTCATACCAATTGTTAGAACATAGATATACTAAGAGGTGGGTGAATCAATATATCCTTCAAAACAGTTCAGTTTTAACTTGCTAAACAAAACCTAAAACTACCTTAATCAAATAACACATTCAAAGCAAGAGCACAAAACCATAACATCAAATTTATGTGAAAAAACCAAAAATGGAAAAACCATAGTGAGAAGAGCTTCTTGGAGCTATTATCCAAATCTAGCCTCTCAAATCAATCAACAGTTACAAAATATTTCAAGTCTTTAACCTGAGGAAATTTAAAAATCCTTGCTTCCTTACAAAATGAGGTTGCAACCTCATAATACAACTCCTTGAAGAATCAGATGGAAAAACATAACCACAACACATTTACTACCTCCATCTCACTCCCTTTAGCACTTTTACATCACTCTACCTTTGGCTCACTACCTTTGATATTCACACTTGCACTTCTACCTTTACCTCACTGCCTCCATCACTCACTTGCACAATTTGGTTAGCTCACTACCTCCTACACACCACTTAAGCTCTTATACTTTTGGCTCATTTCCTCAAGAAAGAATCAAACACTTTTCTACAAATTTTCACACATTATTCTACCTTCAATGTATTTCCATTATTAAATTGCATTAATCACACATTGAACTCTTGTACATCTTTATCACACAATTGATCATACATTTATACCATCCACAAGAATCAAAAAATTTCTCCTTGTCGGTCATCCTGAAACATATGAAGAAGAAATGTGCAAGGCACATATTGGGTTAGCTTCAACACATCCACAGGAAAGGGAAATCAAATGCGGCCTAAGCCAAGAGATAAGTAGGAACTAATTCAAATTTGCACACATCCCTATGTTTTCCCAGATAACTTAGAACACTAAGTCATCCCAAAAAACACCCAAACCATGAATTTTTAACTTTCCAAGCCACAAGCAGTACCAAAAAAGAAAGTTAGCATCACATGGATCACAATACAAGCATCACATGATATTCAAGAATACTCCAATGCCCTTCTTTCATATCTTTATGCTACATTATGCTAGCACATGTAAATAGATGCAAAACCAGTATCTATCACAAACCCAAACAACATAGTCTTGAGATATAAATTTGACAACTAAACTTGTGGTATATTTCAACAACTGAAACTCAAGGAAAGGTAACATATAGATATTAGAAACACATCCTCCAAGCTACAAGACCATAACAACAACTGTAGAGAAATGCAGAGCATTTCTCAGAACCTTCCATGACTTTAATAATTCAGTCACCACTTTGATTACTTAGGAAACTTCTATGGTAACATCCAAGAACTAAAAAGTAGAACTGATATGTTGAACTCTTGAGTTTTCCTAGCCTTCAAATTGTAGGAACATATATTCAAATGCAAAGAAAGGTGGAGCATTCTCTAGATCCTTTTCAAAGCACCTTCTTGAGCCACTAATTGTAAGAGATTCATCTATGTAAATTACAACAACAAAAAATGAATACAACATTCATAGAATCATATACCCATTCATGAGTAACATGACATAGAAACTCATGACTTCCTTCCCAATTCTAGCATATGCAACCAACTACACACTGCCACCTTACTGAAAACAAATACAATCATCATCACCAACCTCTTCCATATTGATTGAAATCAATGGCAACTAATAAAATCCATACTGTTGACGCTAATGACAACACCTGCATGATACTTACAATAAATTCCTCCATTGAGTCAAAAATAAGTTAGTGATTGAAAGAACTATAAGGTGGTTGAGGCATCCATATTAGATAGATGATAACCATACACAAGAGTAGAAACCTCCTAAGAAACCTATAGTGGTTTCAAAATAAGGGGAAGGTTCATTTGTTGTAGCACCAAGGAATACCAAGAAAAAGAAAGATGATATTTCCAATGTGTAGATAATTATGGATAAAGAGGAGGAAGAGGAAAAATAAAAAACTTTGCAAAGAAGAGTGAGGACTATATCCTCTATAATTTAGGAGGTAGATCGGGTACCGCCTACTCCTATCTAGTCTCCTATTCCTTCATCTCTTCCTCCTCCACAAAGCCCAGTTCCTCCTCCTCCTCCATAGGTCAAAATCTTAGAATAATAGGATAGGGGGAATAACTAAGCATTGATATGGTATAGGAACAAATACAACTACTTGCAGGAGATCAGGAAGAGGCTATGATTTAAGATGATGTTTTATATTTTTAGGAAGTATCATAATCTTACTCATTTAGTGACTCCTTCTCCACCATATGTTAGGGTTAGAAAGGAAAATATCTAATAATTAAATGTAGATTTAATTAATAAACAAAGAAACTAAAACACACATACAATAAATTATAGCACAGAGAATTTAACATGGTTCACCCAATCTGAGCTACATCCACCAAACCAAAACCATCCAATGATTTCATTATCCAGTGAAAAAACCTATTACAATGTTGTGAATAATCACATTTTTCATCATACTGTAACCCCCATCTGAACCCCTTTTTAACAAGCTTAGAAGCTTCCAGATTTGGGTTCTACAAAGTCAATTTTTTCTTTTTTTGTTGATTTTTCCTTTTTCAGTGACCCCGGCAAGGATACATGTTGAGGTGTATAGTATAGCATGATCAGTTACCACATACCAACAATATACCACTTGGAGACTGATCAGGCTCCACACCAACACAATCTCCCACTTGGAGACTGATCCTGGATGACACTGCTACACTTATAGCTCCCACTGGAAATAAGTACCTTGGACCCTGATGCTCTGTTATGCTTGAATTCAACCTTGAAGGACAACTGAAGCTGAAGAGGAGTTCAACTTCTCCCTTGTCACCTCCTTCATAAAAATATCCGCTAGATTGGCATCTGTATTTATCTTGTCTAGCTTGACATGTCCATCCTCCAACACTGACTGAATGAAATGATATCTCAACTATATGTGTTTTGTTTTAGAATGCAAGGAAAAATTCTTTGCAAGATGTATAGCACTCTGGCCATCTGTAAACAAGTAATTTCTAGCCTATTGTTTTCCCAACTCATCCATGAAAAGTTGCAGCCATATCATCTCCTTTTCTGCCTCTGTTGCAACAACATACTCTGCCTCTGTGGTGGATAAATCAGCCACCTTTTGCAATCAAGAAATCCAACTCACTACTGTCCCACCAACTATAAATACATAACCTATGGTACTCCACCGGGTATCTATATCCCCTACCAAATCTGAGTCAACATAGCCTTTTAAATCAATATTAGAGCCCCCAAAACATAAACATTTATAGGATGTACCTCTCAAGTACCGAAGAATCCATTTTACCACATTCCAATGCTTAACTCCAGGATGAATCAAATACCTGCTAACAACTCCTATGACATGTGCAATATCTGGTCTTGTGCATACCATGGCATACATTAAACTACCTACAACTGAAGCATATGGTACCTTAGACATTTTTACTTCATCCTCTTGTGTCTTTGGACACATATCCTTAGTCAATTTAACATGACTAGGAAAAGGTGTGTTGACAACTTTTGCATTCTCCATATGAAATCTCTGCAACACCTTTTCAACATAATCAGCCTAAGATAAAAACAATTTTTTGTTTTTCCTATCTCTACAAATTTTCATACCAAGGATTTTTTTTGCTGCCCCCAAATCCTTCATAAAAAAATATTTTGCTAACTATTGTTTTAGTTCACTTATGTGATCCATGTTAGACCCTGCTACAAGCATGTCATCAACATATAAACATAAAATAATGTAGTTGTCATTATCCAACCTCTTAAAATAAACACAATGGTCAAAATTACACCTGTTGTAGTCTTTCTCAACCATAAAACTATCAAATTTCAAGTACCATTGTCGAGGTGCTTGCTTCAAGCCATATAAACTTTTCTTCAATCTGCACACTAGTTTCTCCTTACCTTTAACCTCAAATCATTGTGGTTGTTCCATATATATTTCCTCTTCCAAATCACCATGGAGAAAGGATGTTTTAACATCAAGTTGTTCTAGATGCAAATCTTTAGCAACCATAATACTTAAAACAATACAAATAGAAGTCATTTTAACAACTGGAGAAAAAATCTCATCAAAATCAATACCCTTTTTCTATGCAAATCCCTTTACAACTAATCTGGCTTTCAATCTCTTCTTACCTCCATCCTCCTCTTTCAGCCTATAAACCCGTTTGTTTGGTAAAACATTTTTACCTGCAGGCAACTTGCATAATTCCCAAGTCTGATTTCTCAGCAAGGAGTCCATTTCTTCTTCCATTCCATGCTCCCACTGAACCTTGGTATCCACCTGCATATCTTCATCATAATATTCTGGTTCACCAACATTAGTTAACAAAATAGTATACAAAGAGGGAGAGAATCTTTCTGGAGGTCTACTTATCCTTGAAGACCATCTAACATTCATAGGAGTTTGTGGTATTTGTTGTTGTTGTTGTTGCAGAGCATGAGGAACCACTGAAACATTATTGTTTGGAATATCATCCAACACTGCATAATCATTTTCTTTCTTCTCATGCTGCAACAAAAAATCTTTGTACAACACTTTCTCATTGAATATGACATCCTTGCTTCTCACAATTTTATGATTTTCAAAATCCCAAAGCCTATAACCAAATTCATCAATGCCATATCCAACAAATATACATTTCTTTGATTTTTCGTCAAGCTTGGTTCTATTTTCAGAATCTACATGTGCAAATGCTTCACAATCGAAGGTTTTGAGAAAAGAATAACTCACCTTTTAACCTTTCCATGCTTCCTCTAGAATACCACAACCCAAAGGATTAGAGGGACCTCTATTAATTAAATAAACAATAGTGTTTATAGTCTCTGCCTACATTTTTAAAGGAATCCCAACATGCAATCTCATAGTCTGTGCACGCTCCATTATTGTTCTATTCATGCACTCAACCACTCCATTTTCCTATGGAGTCCTTGGAACCATTTTCTTCCTACGAATACCATTAGAGGAACAATAATCTTCAAACTCTTTCCTACAATACTCACCACCATTATTAGATCTGAGACATTTTATCTTTTTACTTGTCTCATTCTCAACCGAGCTTCTCCATTTTTTAAAAGCTTCAATCATATCAGATTTCTACCTAAGGAAATAAATCCATACCTTCCTAGTTGCATCATCAATGAATGTAACATAATACTGAGAGCCACCGAGAGAAGATACCTAAGCTAGTCCCCATACATCCGTATGCACAAGCTCTAATTTCTCATCTTTCTTTTGCTTCCCATCCTTGAGAAAACTTACTCTCTTTTTTTTTCCACACACACAACTTTAACAGAAATCCATATTAACACATTTTAGACCTGGTAAAAAATTATTTGAATGAAGTACTTTCATACCTTTTGCACTCATATTCCCATGTCTATTATGCCACAATGCTGATTCAGAGTCCACAACAACTATATGATCTTCTACTTATTGAACTGCAACAACTGTTCCTGAACATTGACCTTTTTCATAACAATTAAAGTAGAAGGAACAATATGACCTATACAAAGATATAAGGTGCCTACTTTCACACCTTTTGCTACCACTAAGGCACCCTTTGTGACCTTCCAATTTTTATCACTAAATGTAACAATACAACCTTCATCATCTAGTCGCCCTGCTGAAATTAAATTTTTGCTTAACTTTGGAACATGCCTTACCTCATGTAGTAGCCAATGATTCCCATTGTGCAATTAATCTTGATTCTTCCCTTTCCAACAATATGAAAGGGTTCGTTATCTCCTAAATAAACTAGCCCAAAATCCCCTTGGACATAATCAAGAAAATAGTTTCTATGGGGGGTAGCATGAAATGAAGCCCCTAAATCTAACACCCAAGAATCATCAACATTATCAAGGGAAAAAATCAAAGCATCCTCATTAGATTTATTACTTATCACATTTGCCTCTTTACTTCCTTCCTTTTTGTCTCTTTCTTTATTTTTTTGAGACCAAAAATCTTTCTTTAAATGACCCGACTTACCACAGTACCAACAATCCCTCTTGTCTCTAGAATGGGACCTTCTATCCTTTGATTTTCCTTGTGACTTCCCACGATTTCTAGAATTGTTTCCTATCTCCTTTGTTCTACCCTTGCTTTTTGCATTCAAAACACTGCATGATGTGGATGTTCCACCTAAGCTTTTCCTACAATTTTTTTCACTCAAAAATAACACCAACAACATCATCAAATTTCAAAGTATTTGAACCAGAAACAGAATTGCTAACAACCATTACCAAGCTATTCCAGCTTTTAGGAAAAGAACATAGAATCAAAATATTCCTTCATCAAAGTTTACTTTTACAGAAGTTAATTGGCTGGTGACCGTATTAAACTCATTTAAATGATCAGTAACTGACCCACCTTCTACCATTTTCATATTAAATAAACGCTTCATAAGAAATACCTTATTTGAAGCGAAAGGCTTTTCATATAACTTCTTCAGGGTTTCCATCAACTCTTGAGTTGTCTTTGTTGTTGTAATATTGAATGCCACCGATTGTGCCAGGCATAAAAAAATACTACCAAGAGCCATTCCATCCATCCTAATCCTCATCAAACATTGTTGAGGGTTTCTTGGTTTTCCCTTCCAATGGCCACCATAAATCCTTCTGATAGAGGTAGTCCTCCATTTGCATCTTCCATAACTGATAGTTCTGTCCATTAAACTTCTCAACCTTCTTACCCTCGTCTACCATTACCCCCACTCAACTGTGAGACCTTCCTACAGACGATAATTGAAACACAACCTGCTCTAATACCACTTGTTAGGGTTAGAAAGGAAGATATCTAAAAATTAAATGCAGATTTAATTAATAAATAGAGAAACTAAAACACACATAGAATAAATTATAACACAGAGAATTTAACTCGGTTCACCCAATCTAGGCTACATCCACCAAACCGCAGCCATCCAATGATTTTATTATCAAGTGCAAAAACCTATTACAATCTTGTGAATAATCACATTTTTCATCATACTGTAACCCCCATCCAAACTCCTTTTTAACAAGCTTAGAAACTTCCAGATTTGGGTTCTACAAAGTTAATTTTTTCCTTTTTTGTTATTTTTTCCTTTTTCGGTGACCCCAACAAGGATACATGCCGTGGTGTATAGTATAGCATGATCAGTCGCCACATACCAACACCATATTCTATAAGATCTACCTTAGTAGGGATCCTTCCATCTACTCTAATAATTTAGAAGAGATAACAAAAATATAAAACTATTGCAAAGGACTTTTTAGGGTTGGTGGGAGTGTTCAAGGCTAAAAAAAAGTAGAAGAGAGCTATGAAATTTTCCACCAACATTTTGGATGCTTAGGGAGCTAGGATTCAATAAGTTTCAACTCTTATTGTTGACAAAAATGAAGTTGATATGGAACCATCATACTATTAAGTGTATACCTTTAATATTGGCTATCAAACATGAGAGAAAGTTAAATAGTCTTTGTAGGCTTTAGTGACTATTGTCCTATATCACATGAACAAAGATGAGAAAACTAAAGAAGAGATTAAGGCTTAGGTTGGGGAGCTCATTGCATTTATCAACTACCTTATGGACCCTATAGATTCAAATGGACATACTCCTATAATGGAGTGTAGTGAGTGCTTCCATGGCTTGGAGGGACTCATTGGAGATGAAAGGAAGTAGGATAATCCATGGGGCTATATAGGATAAGAAAATTAAGATATTGGAGGTGTAGTGAGTGATTCCATGGCTTGGAGGGACTCACTGAAGATGAAAGGAACTAGGATAATCCATGGGTTCATCTAGTATTACCATAAGCTAAGTGATGAAATTAATGCAATCGTTGTGTTTGAGGAGAATATTGATGAAAAATTATTATTAATGGAGTATAACCTAACTCAACTTAAAAAATGGCTAGGATTTTATCTACCAAATTGCAATGAGAAAATGTCTTGCTAGGTTGAAACCATGATGTACATCTAGAGTGGATTGAAACCACTAAATGGAGGGCCAAGGTATTGCAAGATTGAAAAAATGAGTTTTATATAAGGAATCATTAAATATATTCATGGTTGAAATTGATAAATTTATTGAGGTCCTTACTTGAACATTTTGGGAGAACCCTAATCAAGATATTGCTATTGATACTATCATTAATGAGTTCATTCAAATAGTAAGAAAATATATTGCATAAGAATTAATTGATGAATTGATATAAAAATGGAATCTCAATGAATTTTAGACTAAAATTCTAAAGATAAAGGAAGTGGTGGAGAAATTAAGAAAAACTCTCTTTGTGAGAAAAGTAATAGTCTAGTGCATAATTTCTTCCAACTTTAACTTAATTCTAGAAGCATTAATTTTTATTTTATTTTTTATCTTAGTTCCAAAACCTATATGACTACTAGTAATAGTAATAAGTTAAGATCTCATTTACTACTTCCTCCATTATTATTTTGATGATTTAATGAAACACTCCTTTGTAGGTGCATCTTATTGTAATCCTTTTCTTAGTCTCTACTAATTAAATTTAGAATTTAGGGCTTAAGTTTGAAAAATAAATTTTAAGTTATAAATTTTGTTCTTAGAGATAAATTTAGGATCCAAGCCAACTTTATCTTGTAGGGATGGTGTTAAGTTCCCAATATGGTTATATATGTTAGCCTTACACACATTGTTAAGGGTTAGGACTTTTAGAAAATAAGCAAACTCTTGATTTTCAATTTAATTTTTTTTCTTATAAGTTGTGATCTCCCATTACAAATAAATCAAATGATCATGCATGTTTAGTTTGAATTTTAGATCGATTGGTGATTATGTATTTATGTTTAATGATATTTAAGTTGAACAACTTGATGCAATCTTGTTAAGTATTTAAAGTAGGTTCATTGTGTGAAATCTATACATTTAATATGATGGTTTTGCGTATATTCTCAAATATTTTATCAAATTACATAAAATATTGCATCTAGTGTGTGTGTGTGTGTGTGTGTGTGTGATATGGTGACATACTAATCACTACATTATAGATTATTTGGATTTCATCATACTTTCTAGAATTAGTGCTAAGTTGCTAAGTGTTGCATTAGTTGTTTACAGTTACTACTTACTTTTTTTAAACCCTTACATATTTTAATAATTTTTTAGAAATATGTTAACTTAGGATCACATTAGAATGATTTCATTTATATGTAAAAATATTTATCAAATATTTTAGTAGATCTAGCATACTAGATGTAAAAAATTTCCAGATTAATATTTTAGTAGCATAGCCCCCTTGTAAAATAAATCATAGACCACTTAGCTACTCCAACATTTCCATGAAATGACACATAAGACCTTGAAGTTGAATGATTCCTAAATAAATTATTATTTTTAGGATAAGTAGAGTAATCTATTTTTTTACTTGAGTTGGCTGTATCAAAAAGATCCATTAACAAAATTGGCACTAGAAGGAGGGTCTAGTCAAGTTGGGCCATAATAATCGATCATCTAGTAAGTATTATAGAAGGGTCAATATATTCATATGTTTTGAAAAAAAAGTTCATAAACATATTGAATTAAGTCATTATAGAAACACAAGGAGTGATAAGGGAAAGGTGGATATGAAGGAGATTATAAATTCTATCCCTAATCTGCAAATTTAGATTTAGATTGGTCTTCCCCTAATTGTACTACCTTAACATCCACCTCAACCTCCACCAATGGATTTATTTATATGATGGATGAATCTCCTCTTGCCATCCTTGATGATGCTCATGGCACGTATAAGATTCCTAAAATATTTTTATGACAAATTTATCTATGGGGAGGGTAAGAGTGGTAAGGAAAATCTTAAGGATTTTAAGGATATAGTCAATGGGGTTTACATTAAACATGAGGATACGGTGTGTAGATTGTTCCCTTTTTCCCTAGGATAATTTACATATAGTTGATATTTAAGTCCACTCTTTAGATCTATTATAGGTTGGGAACAATTGGAAAAAGTATGTCTAAGTCAATTTAATTTTTATACTAACTCGTTCATTTTGTATAATAAAATTTTCACTTGCAAACAAAAACCCAATGAACCCATAGGTATATTCAACACTAGTTTACACAAGTTGTAAAAAATCCTAGTAAATCCATATCTTATGAGTGATTAAGTTGTTGTCTAGACATATGTAAGGGCTTTGAACCATTTAACTAGACTTTTTCTTGATAAGAACTCAAGATATTTTGGATTCTTTGGTTGTAACTTATATAGATGTAGTGAGATTACAATGCCAAATGGTTTCCATTATAGGGGAGCTATATGATATTTACCTTTTTGGGATAGCCAAGGATACTTAATTAGATCTCTACCATTATCAATGTTTTTTCTAATTATACTCCCTTTCTAAATGTTAGAGTTATCATACATTAGCTAATAATTGATTAATCTTTAATTGATTATTAGTCTAATTTATTCTCATACACTTAAGCTAAAATTAGGATTGCTTTATTAATTAAGTTAATATTAGATAATTATGTATCATCTCATGTGATGTTGACACTTGTCATTATCTAATCCCTTTCTCATTTAGGGATTTTCTCTTATAAGCACTCAACCCTCATTGTAAATATCTCTCGGAGAATATCTAGAGCTTTCATATCTTCTTGAAAGTCTCTTACTTCTGTAACTTTTTCTTGTTGAAGAATATTGCATATATTGTTTGCAAATCTCTTGCATAGAAGGCGTATTTGTTTGTTGTTTGATCTTGTGGCTCGTGGTTTTGTGCTTGTTTCACAATTCTAATATGGTAGCATAGCTCCAGATCTACAAGCTTCTTGTTCCTTTTTTGGGAGATCTTGCCTTGAAACAATTTTCCAATGCATCCAAGGTCAAATCAAGCCTCTCCATTAAATCTAGAGCTACCAGAATAGTCAAGATTGACGTTTGTTTTGTCAAATTTGGCTTTTGTTTGTCAAATCTATGAGGGTTTGAAGAAAGGGTTTTTTTGCCAGAACCAAGAGGTTCCTAATTTTTCGGGGTGTTTTGAGCCCAAACAAACCTCACCATTACATCTGCAATGGCCAAAAACCCTACAATTGACTGTGAAATTGTCAAAATCCGAGTAATTGACTTTTGAGGCATTTTTTTTTTGTTGTACGACCTACACACATTTTGAGGTAAATTTTTGTTAAAAAAAAAAAATCTGCAAAAAAAATCGAAGCTTTTCCATTGTAAATTTTTTTATTTTTAAAAGCTTTAATTTAAAAAAAAAGTTTTTGAAAATAAAATTTGTTTTTAAAACAAATTGAAAGAGGGTAGGTACCTGGCCCATACCTGCATAGGCCTGTGTAGAGTACTTGCACCCATATGGGTGGGGGGGGCCCACGTGCCCCCCACCAATTTTTTTCTTTTTTTAAATTTATTAAAAAAAAATCATTGTAATTTTTTTATTATTTTTTTTAAAAATAAGTCAAATTGGGAAAATACGGTGATGACCATTTGGTCGTCAATTTTAACCCCATATTTTTGTTGCAACGACCATTTGGACATCAAATTTAATGCAGCAGATTCAATTTCTTCCCTTTAAGAGTTGTTTTCTTCGGGAGGCCATGTCTTTTGCCCACGGTGTCAAAATCGGGCAAATGAGATATCTTCAGAAAGAGGAATCAAAGTACTTTCTAGTGGTGTAGGTATTTTTGGAGATATTTTCTTAGATCCCTATTATTTCCAATCAAAGTTAGATCTTCTTTTCTAGAGTTTCCTTCAGTGTTTTCAATATAACTTTTGCATATGATGTCAAAAATGGGAAAACAAGATGCCGGAAAGCTACTTCTGAGCTCTTCGCAGTGGTGCAAGTGGTTTCTAGATTTTATTTTTGGTTTTTTCCAAAAATCCTTCTTCTCTGCTATAGTCTTTTTTGGACCTTATGGGCTCACATTGCATGTATTTATCATCTATAAACACACTAAAATAAAGTGTCTCAGCTTTGTATGTGTAGTATTGGGATTCTTGCACATCACTTTGTGTCTTATTGTACTCACACTATGATATAAAGTGCCATGAGGGTTGATGTTTTCCTTTGTTTTTCCTTGATACCTTTTTCATGCGTATGTGACTTTTGTTTTCACATCCTTTATATTTGCTTGTACTTTCATGTCTGAACATTCAGATGTTCTTGGTTCTTTATCATGCACTACATTTAGGAATTTAGTTTTAGTGTACCTATCATACCTCTCCCTTGTTAGAATTATGGGGGATTTCTACTATTGGTGCTAATGCTTCTTTGGTTTTGTGTTGGAGTGAGCTATGTATATAGTATTTTTTCCTATGTACTAGGTCGATGCAACAACTGGTTACCCATGCATTTTACTGAGATGAAGCACTTACCATATGGACACTCTTGCATTCCTATTTCTGGAGGCAACCTTCCATTTTCACTTGATCAGTTCTTCAGACTATTGGTACTTGTGCCATCTATATCTTTGATTTCTAGATGTTTTTCCTTGGTTTTCCATCGGGTTCAAGAAGTGTCGTTAGGGGCACTCATACAGATTCTTGTCTTCTTGATCCCGATCATCAGATGTTTCAGTGGAGGTTCTTCTTTCAACATTTTAGCAGTCATTCTTCAACAGTGTTTTTAGCTTCTTCATGCTTTTGTGGTGTTCTTTTGTTCATCCTTTGTTCCTATCTTTTGGGACAACCTTGTCTTGTTCAGAGGCTTCTTTAGTCCTTTGCTTGGCTTTCATCTCTTCTTGGAGTGGAGTTTTTCCCATGTGGTTTTCTCTATTTCTCTGAATTATAGAGATCTTTTGTTTGTACATGAGTATCTTATTTGGCCTTGTTTATCGGGACCCATCTTGCATTCATCTTAGGGCTTTTAGTTACTCCCTAAGTTCATCTTAAGGGGGATTGTTAGAGTTATCATACATTAGCTAATAATGATTAATCTTTAATTGATTATTAGGGTCTGTGCAAGATCACGGGGGTCCAAAAAGTGGTGATGTAAAAAAAAGACATTTTTAACATGCCCAAAAATGCAAAATTCACGCCTTTGACTTTTTGTAGGCCCAAGTACAATATTCGTTTTGGTTTGGTAATACCAAACCAAAATGGATATCTTTAAGAAATGGATACCCATTTCTAAATGGATATATGTTTATAAACGGATATCCGATACTAAACAGATATCCGTTTAATTTAAATGAGAGTTTATAATTCTGTCGGGTCTGGCCTCAACGAATTGTTTAATTTTATATATTATAATATTATATTTTATTATAATATTTATATAATATTATGTTATATTATATAGTAATATAATATAATATTATATTATATTATAATATAATATATGTATTATAATATTATATATATTATAATATAATATATATAATATATAATATAATATAATGTTATTATAAAATATTATATTATAAATAATATAATATATATTATATATTTCAAAAAAACCATCGGGTCCTAGACTCGACCATATTATAAAATAATTATAATTCAAGAAACGGATATCCATTTTTTGTGTTATAATTTAAAAAAAAAATTGAGAACTCATATTATATAATATAATATTATTTTATAATAATATAATATTATATAATAATATAATATAATATTATAATATAATATATATTATATTATATTAAAATTAACATAATATATATTATATATTATATATTTAAAAAAAAACCATTGCCAATTTAAAATGGTCAAGTCTCAGACCCTACCATATTATAAAAAAACTATAATTCAGGAAACGGATATCCATTTCAAAATGGATATCTGTTTCCTGTGTTATAAACAAATTAGAAAAAACCCGAGGTAATTTTATTTGGTTTAGTGCACATATTTTTAAGCCTGCATATCGGATCTCTATTCGCCAGAGGTGAATTTGATCAATATCTATCAAATTTATAAGGTATGTTTGGATTTTTCTATTTTTATTCAATTTATATTTATTTTGCATTTTTTTTTTTAAATTTTAGTCAAAAATAGGGTAAATTTGATAGATTTTTTATTGCATTAAAACCATTGTTAATTTTGAGTTTTTTTTATCAATTAACAGGTTTAAAATGGATCAAAATGAAAATCCTAACCCTACAGAAGATGAAAACCCAATCCCCGCACAAAATGAGAACCTGATCCTGCACAAAATGAAAACCCTCCTCCTTCACCACAATCGTTGTTTCCAAATCAAAATGTGCCAACAATACACAAATCTATTCATAGAAATTTAGATCAATTAAGAAAAAGTATGTCAAATCTATGAGACTCTTGATGAGCTATCAGACATTGAAAACACTTTGGAAACAATAATTTTAAATGTTGAAACTTTGGCAACTCAACATAATAGATTTGCACAGTGGTGAGAGGAACAAAGACAATTTTATGTTAATGGGTTATCATATGATGAGGTGAAGGCATTTGACATTGAGAAAGCCCAATTAGCTCAATTATTCATCGATCAGAGAACAAGATAGCCTATTAATGTGTGGAAACAAAAAATTTCAATTAAATGGTGCACCCATAGAGGCATATTAGATAATTTTTGGTGACATTGGTGGATGCTTTTTGATAAACCGCCCAACAACAATATTGACGTCCCTCAGTATTTTCTCTAAAAATTATATGCTAAGTTTGTGCTAGGGAAACATGTCAATTACTTTGACATGCGAGATTTCCAAGGTGTTGGTAGAGGGATGCCATAGGATAGACCTAGAGCATGCCAAGTCACCTTAGTTCGTCCTCCTTCTCCTATTGCTGCCCCAACTCCACTACCTTACCCTGAGATTACTATAGATGTAGGGACTCATAGCATTTATGCATTACATTCATTGAGTGATCATTTGGTCACGCAGAGCCACCATGTTGTGCAACCATTTGACAGTGTATCCCAACATGTTGGTGGTGCAACTACTGCATCAGCTCCCACTGGTACACCATCCTCTTCAAGGCATACTTGTGCGCCTCATCATTGCATGGCATGCAATAATTTATGTTAGGGACCTCTCTGACAATCCACTGAGGCCCCCATAGACACATTCGACTATGAGATTCATGATATGTCAGGTGTAGGAGTTGATAGAGCACGAAGTGGAGTATTTGCAGGAGAGACATCGACTACCAGGGATGATATAGGAGGACCAATAAGACTTAAAGTAATTTCATTGTGTGTTTTATGTAAATTATTTCATATTTTATGAGAGATATTTGTACTAATATATGTTTATGTGCTGGAATTTTTAATAGTTGTTGATAGAGGAGTAGATGTCGGAAGTGTAGGAGGCTATGCATACTGCCATTTCATTTGTGCTAGAGAATCAGTATTCGGTAAATTATTTAGGTTGTTATTTTAGATGTTAATCTTTGAAATTTATTATGTTTAAATACATGTACTAAATATATTGATAGTTTGATGTAATCTTGTCTTTTTATGTAGCAACTTGGTTCTTATACAGCCTTGTTGACTAGGTCTGACCCATTGGATGAAGTTGCACAATAGGTATATATTTTTTTAATTCTCAACATTATAATTATATGTGCATGTACATTTACATTCTTGTCATTTTTTTTATATAGGAAACCATCTTAGCTGATCCATCCACTATGAGCCCATCTAGTGTCAGCATCACAACAACTGTGTTTATTTTATATTCCAGATCATTTACGTTTAGATAGGAGTAGATATGTGATTAGTAGTGTAGACATCCAAATTTGACCACTTCCATATGGTCAAATTCATCTCCTTATTCATCCCTTTAACTCATACACCTCATCCTCTTGGTCAGTATTAATTAAATCACTCATTTAATTAATATTTCATGGTCTGCCTAAGGTCCCTAAAGTATTTAATTTAACAATTAAATTCTTTACCTTACACCTTTTCCTCTCTAAATTAAATAAATATATCAATTTATTTAATTTAGTTATTTGATCTTTTTAAATAAAATCAATTTAAAATTCTTCATTTTTCTCTCTCCTTGTCACATCCTTCATAATCCATTTCTAATCTAGATTAATTTAATTAATTCATGATTAAGATGTGCATCCTCTTAATTAGGGATTAATGTCACATCCTCTTACATTTTCCACTTGCTTCTAATATTTTATTAATTATCTTAATCAGGTATTTGCACAACCTTAATCAAAGTCATTAGCCACATTTAGCACTCCTTTTTAGTCAACCTTTTTATTTGCCTTTCTTAGCATTAACCCTCTTTCCCATGTGAAATTTTAATTCATATTTATTCATCCTAGGTCTCTCTCCTCCCTATGTGAATTTTTAATTCACATTTTATCCTTTCAAGACTTACCTTATCCCCATGCAACTTCTAAAACATTTGACTTGTCACATCAAGTCACATGTGGACAAGTGCTTCCCTTTTTGGAACCTTGTCTTATCCATGAGATTCTTCCAAGCATGTGAATTTTTAATTCACATTTATTCACCCAAGATTCTTCTCATCCCCCAATGTACTTCCAAGGTACATGTCCTTACACATCATGTACCTCCCTTCCACCTCACTTCCACATCTTATCCTTGGCCATCTCACATTCCACATGTCAAGATGTGAGGGCTTGTGAGTCCTCAACTCACCATAGCCCTACATCTTGATCTTGGTGGCTCAATCTCAACCATTGAATTCTCTAAAGAATTCAAATTCCTCTATAAATACCCCCTCCTCTAAGGAAAAAAAAGAATACTTAGTCATTTTGTACCTAAATGCTGTCATTTTGAACACTTAACTCACAAGCATTTCACTCATTTAGCCAAACCATTTTAGTCATTTGCACTTGCATCTAGTCATATTGTCAATCTTGCATCTAGCCATCCAAGGAACACACAAGGATCTTAAAAATCAAGGGCCAACCAAGGGATTTCAGCAGAAAAGAAGGTATAATCGTCTTATAATCTTCATTTTAGCTTATTTCTTTGATTTATCATTCCTTGGGCTAATCTTGAGGTGTCCCTTTGTGTTTTTCCTTATTGCATAATAGTTGTTTTACATCTTTAAAATAGGATAAACATTTAGGATCACATTTTTGGCATGCCTAGTGGGACCCATAAGCGGGTTCCTCTTTTTTATGTTTGTTGTTGTTGAGATTGTTTGTAAGAATAGGTCATAGAGGGATGACTACACCCTCCTGGTCACTACAGAGGGGTGACTATGCCCTCCTATACATTGCAGAGGGGTGACTACACCCTCTACTTCACTACAGAGGGGCAACTACACCCTCTACTTCACTACAGAGGGGTGACTAAGCCCTTTTGGTCACTACAGAGGGGCGACTACACTCTCTTGTATGCTACAGAGGGGTGACTACGCCCTCTGGTTCACTGTAGAGGGGCGACTATGCCCTCCTAGTCACTGCAAAGGGGAAACTACGCCCTCCTGTTCACTATAGAAAGGAAATTATGCCCTCTGTTTCACTACAAAAGGGCACTACGCCCTTGATTAAACTTTGTTTTTGAACATTTTACTACAGAAAGGCGACTACGCCTTGGTTTGAATTTTGCTTACTAACATTTCACTGCAGAAAGGTGACTATGCCCTCTGGTTCACTGCAGAAGTTCAACTATGCCCTCTTGCTGCTGCAGAAGTTCAACTACACCCTCTTACTGCTACAGAAGTTCAACTGTGCCCTCTTGCTACTGTAGAAGTTCAACTGTACCCTCCTGCTACTACAAAATTTTGACTGTGCCCTCTTGTTGCTGCAAAAGTTCAACTGCACCCTCCTGTTCACTGCAGAAAGGAAATTACGCCCTCTATTTGACTACAGAAGGGAAACTATGCCCTATTCCATATCATGTTTCTAAAAAATTTGTTGCAGTGGGGAAGATACACCCTCTTCCATATTTTGTTTCTAACAAATTTGCTGCATTGGAGCGGTTACACCCTCTTCCATATTATGTTTCTAACAAATTTGTTGCAGAGGGATGACTACGCCCTTCTGGTCATTGCAGAGGGGAAAATTTTCCCTCTTGGTTATTGCAGTGGGGCAAATTTTCCCTCTTGGTTACTGTAAAGGGGTGGATATGCCCCAAAATAACACAGTTTGAAAGGTAAAATGACTATTTTACCTTAGTTTTTGCTCCATTTTTTTTGTTGTTTTCCAATTCTAACCCCCTAACATTGTTTGTTGCAAGGATATTGGTGTTTTTACTAACATTTTGTGGCATATTCTTTTGTAATTAGCAAAGAAAGAAGGATAAAACAATTAACGTTTGCTTACAGGACCTTCTGTTTACACAGATTTCTAAAGCTATCCTTGTTGTCTCTTGTTAATCTAGGAACATAGTTTAATTAGGGGAGGTAATATCCATTGTTTGATGTGTCTATCTTTTTGTGTTACCCAAAGGGGGCATTAGTTTGTTTTCACTTTCCCCTTGCACTTTGTGTGAGTTTGGAGAGTAGTTGGAAACGATTAGTGTTTTCTTTCTAGTGGGACCTGCTTGGGGATTTCATCACCCTAAGGGATGATTCCAACCATGCGTACCAGCGGGGTATATAAAGGGGGGAGCGCAAAAGTTGTACCTCAATCCAGTCACGTCATAATTAGCGGAGCATCAAAGCTAGGGTGATACCTAGAGAGACGTGAAGAGTTGGTCTGATCCCTTAAGTATCTCAGTATGGTTCCTAACTCACGCTTGTGACAGGCTAGTGTTCATGGTTGTGCCTTATGTATCGAGAGTATATCAAGGAATCCCTAGAAAACTTGTGCATCCTAGATTAAGACCTTTATTGGCCATACCCTTAATACTAATTGTAGGATTGTGATTGTTTGAAAGTGCTTTCTTGTGAGAAACCAGTAAAATTTTTTACAAGTTGGCCTTATTGTTATCATTTTAAGTCCTTTCCATAGTCATTTCCATCTAAACGAAGTCCCTATTCACTGTAGTGGGGTGAATTTTCCCTTTTGTTTGCTATAGTGGGGTGAATTTTCCCTCATGTTTACTACAATGGGGCAAATTTTCCCTCCTGAATAGTCAAAATCACCCTGTTTAGCTTTGTTTAGTCTCTAAACCATCATTTAATCATTCCAAACCTCTGTTTAATCATTTTAAACCTCCGTTTAGCCTCCAAATATTTGTTTAATCATTCCAAACCTTTGTTTAATCATTATAAACCTCTTTTTTGTCATTCCAAACCTCCGTTTAGCCATTCCAAACCTTTGTTTAGCCATTCCAAAAATTTGTTTGACCAAGTAGTCTTTCATCCCTTTCGATCCTCCGTTTACTCATTTCGAGCAATCTTTCATCCATTCCAAGCATCCATCTCCTCATTCCGAGAGTTGTTCATGCTTTCTAATCAATCATTTACTCGTTTCGAGTTTTCATCTCCGCGACCTGAGAATCGTTCATCCATTCCAAACAATCGTTTACCAGTTTTGAGTGCTTTTTCATCCACTCCTATCATTCATTTTCCCAATCCAATCATCTATTTCCTCAATCCGATTATCTAACACCCCATTCCAATCACCTGCCTCTTCGTTTTAACAACCTGTTTACCCACTCAGAAATCCAAAAGCAGTGGAGAAAATTTTCCCTGCAGTGGGGCGAATTTTCCCTACAGTGGGGCGAATTTTCCTTGTAGAAGGGAAAATTCGCCCCTCTGTGAGGGAAAATCTTCCTCGAAAGGAAAAATTCGTCCCTCTACAACAAAAATTTGGCAAACAGACAATAAATAGATCCAGTTCCCAAATTCGACTAGTGGAACCAATCCCATCATATCCTTCAATCCAATCCTAATCTGAGCTTTAATCTAATCCCAATCTGAGCTTTGGTCCATCGACATTCTTCTGAGCTCATTCGTTCATCATCTAAATCGTATCGATACATCATCCTCAAACATCTCTAGGTTACACATCCCTTATCGTTTCCCCATCCAAATCCATTGAACTTTGTTTCAGGTTATTATTTGAATTGACCTGAGTGTCTGAATTGATCTTCATCATCAACATCTGCTTAGGATTTTCATATGTCCTAAGTTAATCATCATCGTTGGCCCAATCAATCCGCTTTCAACCTCAAGGTGGATTCAGTGCAACAATCATCCATTCATATTTTAATCCGATCGATCAGTATCCCAAGTCACGTAGGGTAATCTATGAACGTGGTTTAGAATCCCTTCCATCATCCTATCTGATCCATTATTCAATCATCTCATTGATCAATCTTATCCAATCTAATCCAATCACCTCCAACCCAATCAATTTTCTTCCATCTCGAGGTAGATTCAGTGTCGTAATCATCTTTTGATAATCAACTCCAATCATCACGATCAATCCCATCACATCATCTAATCATCCTAATCTGAGCTTTAATCCAATCCTGATTTGAGCTTAACCTAAATCCTAATCTGAGCTTTAATCCATCTGCATCCAAGATCCCTCCTTCAATCTTCTTCTAATCCATTCTTTTATCTTTTCATTGTCTTTCTAATCCACATTGATATAATCCAACATCATGAATCCTTCACCAATTCAACCAAAAATAGTAATCAAGGGAAACCCTAATTACATTGATGACGATAACGTAAGCCTTGTCGATCATGAGGAATATGGCGTGGATCCCCTTGATACTATCGTTGCTAGTAAACTTTTCCCAACCGCTTTCCAAAATCCAATCCCCTCTCCAAGCTATCTTGTTACATCCGCACCTAATAATGCTCCTTATGCTACCTTTGACAAGGGACATCCATTATCTTCATCACTCGCATCTCCATCATATCCTCCCTCTACATCATCTTCTTATCCAACATCCATGTCTTCTTATCCCAATCTATTATTCCAACATCCCTATTATAATCCCTCATCCACACTTGCATACCCCAATCCTTCATCCACATATGCTCACTATCCTAATCTTCCATACCAATCTACCTATTCTAATCCTTCTTATCAGTCTACCCATCCTAATCCAACATCCATATTTTCTTATCCTAATCCAACATCCACATTTTCTTATCCTTACCCTACATCCACACCATCCACATCCTCCTATCCTAATCCACCATCCCAATGTCTCTATCTTAATTCCTCATCTACGTCCTCCAACAGCAATCCATGATCCATGTCCTTCTATCAAAACACACCATCCCCATATCCCTACCTTAACCCTCCATCCAATCCTAATCCTCCATCTACTCCCTGTCCTACATCCAATCCCATTCCCTCATCTAATCCCAATCCTCCACCAATCCCCAATCCTTCATCCACTCCTACCTCACCATCTGCACCTAGAGTATGCAAGTTTCTCACTCTAGAAGTTCTCCAAGGACTCATGACAAAGAAGACACCCCTAGTTCCACCACTTGAAGTCGTGGGACCATGCCATTCCAATCCACCATCCAAGGTCACTAGTGATGAGACCCCTCTCCATCCCCCACCTATCATTGATGCTACCACCACTAGCACCACTCAAACCATCAAAACCATCACATCCTCTAAATCCATTGAGCCCCCATCTCCTACTTTGAGATCTACCAAGCCCATTGAAGATAACCAAATCCAATCCACTCCTCCTACACCTAGATCCTCCAAAGCCATCACAAATCTGCAAATCCAATCTACTCTTCCCATTCCTAGTAACGACACACAAGTCCCATCCATTCCTTCCATTCCTAGTATCACCGATATCCCTTCCCTTGAACTTCATGAATCCTCCATCCCTCCATCTCCCCCACTTGAAGAGTCCCTTCAAGATACCATTATCATACCACCCACATAAGATGAATCATTCCAAGAGCCTGATCCAAAGCATGCTAGCATATCCCATTTTTCACATCAAGATCCTATCGACCCATCTAGCCCATCTCAAGATCATAATCTCCCATCCGTTTCATCCCATGATCCCATTCTCTCTCATGAGCCCTTATCTCCATCTCCATCGCATGAGCCCTTATCACCCACTACCACAAATCTAGATCCTATCATGTCACCTAATCCCTCTCTTGATCCCTTACCACTCCCTTGTCCCGATCAAGATGTTGCTATCCCATCATATCCATCTCATGATCCTCCATCGTCACCTAAACCTACTATCCCTTCACCACTTGTATATCCCCTTGGTACTCTCACATTCTTCCATGGTGGTCTCCTTGTAGAAGAAAAACACAACATATACACCATTCATCCTCCCCCACCTAATAATGGACTCGCATCATTCTTCTAGAATAACAAAAATCCTATCATGGATCAAATGCTCAAGAACATGAACTATCAAGGAAAAGGTTTAGGCCTTCATGAGCAAGGTATTTTAGAGCCCATCCAGGTGAAAGAAAAACTCTACATGCCAGGTCTTGGACCTATTTCTCAAAACTCACAATCTAAAGATATTGGTACAACCTCTATATGTCCTCAACGAGCCCCTTCTTACAAAAATAAAAATAAGCTCTTCCCATCGCTCCACTAGATCATATGTTGCCATCCCTCCTCCCCCATCGTATCACCTCAAAACAACCATCCATATTCCTCCATCTGATCCATCCATTTTGGGTCCTTAAATCCCTCCATCAACCATCTCCCATCCTTCATCTACTCCATCCATCTTGGGTCCTTACATTCCTCCATCCACCATCTCCCATCCTCCATCTACCCCGTCCATGTCTTCTCCAAGTCCTAAGTCCATTTTGGGCCCTTCTATCCCAAAATCACCTCCTCCATCTTGTCCTATTCATCCTTTTATCCATCCATCACCTATCCATATCACCCATCATAAACATCCCACTCTCATATCCCATAGTGAGGATGAACAAAGGCACATACCTGCACATCCTCCATCCACATATAATCCTCAAGATCCTACCACCATCATTCCACACCATCCTTCTCCTTACACCCATCCAATTTCTATTAAAAACACTTTGGATGCCAAAATAAAAATGTATCAATCTAAACATCCACATGAATCTAAAGCTTCTCATGTCCCCTCTAAACAACATGTTGAAGAAAATAAAAATAAAATCCAAAATAAAAATCAAATCCATAGCCCACAAAGGTCCACCAAAGCAAAGATCAAAACCATGTGGATCCCAAAGAAAAAAGATGCAACACGTTCAAATGAAAAATTTGTAACAACATCCAAAGTTGCTAATCCAAAAGCTAATCATTTTCATCCACCCTCTCCTAAATCGGTTTTGGGTCACTATGTCTCAAAATTCACTATCCCATCTCCTCCATTATCCCTGCATTCTCCATCCATTAATCCTCTTATCATTTCACATCCATCACCACATGTGCCAATGTTGGTCTTGAACATGCCTCCCCATCATACGTTTACTCCATCATTCCACCCATACACTTTCCAACATCCTATCCATTATTCCACATACCTCCCCCATCAAATCCCTTTAACACCTACCCTTGCATAATTCCTCCATTGTCATAACTAAGCTTGTACCAACATCCAATAGTCGCTTCAAACGTGGGCTCTTAATACTTCGTATGGAATTGGATGCTTGAGTCCTTCATCCATATCCTTATCACATGTATTTTGCATCCGCTTATCCACCTCCCTATATTTATCCATCTCCACCCACATTCTATCCAAAAGGTCAAAAATCCAAAAAAATCAAAAAAATCCACAAAAATCCAAAAACAAAAGTCAAAAAAAGTAAAAAGAAATAATTCGTCCAATGGTGAAAACTTGGCAAACAAGTGCCTTGGATAAGTACCATGATGAAAACCTAGAAAAAGGGAATCATGTGTAAATCCCCATTTGTCCTTGTCCACACTTGGGGGAAGCTTCCTGATATGCACTCCCTCCATTTGCTATGCTTCCTGCTACGCACACAACTTCTTGCTATACATCCGCTTCATCCTTTTCCTCCATCCTACCTATATTCCACATCCTACCATCATATCCCACTTATCCCAATCCCTCCATCCTCCTTGTGATCTTGATATCAATAGGGGAAAACATATAAACATGCTTTGGACACCTCTTGGCATACATTCCTCTTATCCGCACACTATACTACTCCTTATTCACATCCATCAACCTTCATCTTCCTTCCTTATCCATGCATCCTATCCATATCCATCTCACTCCTTTATTAGACTATCCTTCTTCCTTCCATCCCTCACGCCTCATCACACATGACATACTTAGAGTGGGGGCATCTACTTCCTTTGTGACATAAGTCCTTGGAGACA
The DNA here is from genome assembly GCA_007258455.2 of Sequoia sempervirens. NCBI lineage: Eukaryota > Viridiplantae > Streptophyta > Pinopsida > Cupressales > Cupressaceae > Sequoia > Sequoia sempervirens. The sequence goes on along the minus strand of VDFB02000015.1, from coordinate 168,938,576 downwards.
TCATTCCTCAATCTTATCAATCCCTTCTATCTCCCCATCCTTATCTTCCTACCTACCCTTATCCCACTATCCATCCATCACATCATCCCTTCCATCTCCCCATCTATATCTTCCTACCTATGCTTATCCCCCTATCCATCCATTATAACATCCCTTCCGTCTCCCCATCCTTATCTTCCTATCCATTTATCTCTATCCTCATCCCATCTCATAATCCCTTGTCATTGGTATCTAGCTATAGGCTACTCCCCATGCAACCCAATGCCATGTATCTTCTCATCAGCACTTCTACTTCTTTTGCACATATTTTCAATCTCCTCTCCTTTCTCCTCATTCATCTCTCCATCATATCATCCTTCCAATTCATTTTGTTGAACTATCCCATCTCTGAGCTTCGTGTACTCCCCATCATCAATTCTATCCAATCCAACAAATCTATCTTGTTTTATTATATCAGTCCCATCATTTTATCCCCTTATCAGTGATCATCTTTCTATCCTTTATCAATCATTTATCTTTGATCTTTTGTCAAACTACGTTCCCCCTATGCTTTCATGTAGGAAAGGTTGATCCATTGATCCTCCCCTGGGGCTCCTTTATCATCTATCATCAGTCGTTCTACTTTTGTCCATCTTGTCTTTATCATCCATTGAGGTCTCCATCGTGGTCAGTCATCATCCTTTTATTGAACTATGAGGGATATGCACTTTCACATAGGCAAGGCTAATCTTTGATCGGCCCATGAGCCCCTAGGTCTTTAGGGTGTGTCAGTCTAGTGTCTGGTCTCCCTTGTGTCATGTCATCAAGCTATGCCCTTATCTAGTTGGTTCTTAACAAACGAGATCCACTAGTATCAATAGATCTAATCGGTTTCGAGTATCCTACGTCATATCGATCTTTTAGTTTAGTATCCATTATCGGTCTCAAAAGGATGCATCCTTCCTAACAAACCTCATCAATCCCATCCATACCCTTGATCCTATGGCAAAGGACGTTTGAAATTGATTGCACTCTTTTGATGCTTTTGGCTTTTGTTTATCATTTGAGCTCCCTATCATCACTTGTCATGGTCGCCTTGATCCATCGTATCATGGTGTTCTTTGACTAGTCAACATAGGGTCATATCTTGATCTTTTATTGTTGTTGTTTGTTGGGTTGTCCCACGTAGTATCCACCAAGACCCATGTGATCTTGTGTTACGCTGGGACATACTTTTGTGCTTGCGGTTATCCCAATGCCTGGCCTAACCAAAGTCTTTGTCACTTTGGGGTGTTGGGATAGCCTTCTTGTCTGTCGTGCATTAGACACCAATCTTCCTTGGTCCATCCCAATGCCTGGCCTGACCAAAGTCTTTGTCACTTTGGGGTGTTGGGATAGCCTTCTTGTCTGTTGCGCATTAGAAACCAATCTGCCTTGGTCCATCATACCTTGGTGTATCGTGTATTATGCTATATCAAAACTCAGTGCTCTGAAGATGGCAAATCATATTAGGATTGCATTTCATGGTCATTACCATTGTATTGCATTCACCCTATGATTTTGGTTGTGGAAATACTTCACATCTCTTTTTCTTCTTTCTTAGTTTCTTTCCCCCCCTCCCACTTTGCCCTAGTTAGGGTGAACTTGTCTTCTAGTTGGGGTAGGTGTGCCCTCGCACTAGGGCGGATGTACCCCAAGCCGGGGCGGGAGTGGCCCAAGCTTGGGGCGGAAGCACCCCAGGTCCCTAACTTCTCGAAGCCACCATTTGAAAATTGTGCGTCCTATTGACTCCGTTCAAATGCCAATCTTCTCAATTTTTTGTGCTCTTTCCAATGAGATATACCATGTCATACTTTCGAGAAGTTACCCCAAGCCAGGGTGTAAGAGCCCCCGTGGTGGGGCAGAAGCGGCCTAGGCACCTAACTTTCTAGGGCCACCATTTGAAAATTGTGTGTCCAATTGACTATGTTCGAAAGCCAATCTTCTCAGTTTTTTGTGCTCTTTCCAATGATATATACCATGTTATACTTTTGAGAAGTTTCCCCAGGCCGGGGTGGAAGCGCCCTAGGCCCCTAACTTCCTGAGGTTGCCATTTGCAAACTATACGTCCGATTGACTCCATTTGAACGCCAATCTTCTTGGTTTTTCATGCTCTTTCCAATGACATATACCATGTCATACTTTCGAGAAGTTGTCCCAAGCCGGGGTAGAAGTGCCCTTGCGCCGGGGCAGATGTGCCCCCAAGCCGAGGAGGAAGCATCCTAGGCCCCTAACTTCCTAGGGCTTCCATTTGCAAACTATGCGTCTGATTGACTCCGTTCAAATGCCAATCTTCTCAATTTTTTTGTGCTCTTTCCAATGACATATACTATGTCATACTTTCGAGAAGTTGCCCTGGGCCAGGGTGGATGCACCTCCTAGCTGGAGCGGAAGCGCCCTAGGCCCCTAACTTCCTGGGGCCTCCATTTGCAAACTATGCGTCTGATTGATTCCATTCAAATGCCAATCTTCTCAAATTTTCATGCTCTTTCCAATGAAATATACCATGTTATACTTTCAAGAAGTCACCCGGGACCCCTTTTCCTTCCCCATCCGCCTCCTCGAGGGGGCATACCCTATCATTCCTCTCCATTCCTCCATTATGGGCTTTCTCTTGCAAGAATGGGGCATCCCCTTTCACTTACCTCCATTTCGGTAGCTCACGTGGCCTCCCCTATGCTGGCGCATCTCTGTTTTTTGGGTCGTTTCCTCTATGGAGTCATCTGCATTTTATTTTCTTCAAAACCCTATTATCCTAACAATGTTTTGAAGAGGGGCAAAATGTAGACATCCAAATTTGACTACTTCCATATGGTCAAATTTGTCTCCTTATTCATCCCTTTAACTCATACACCTCATCCTCTTGGTCAATATTAATTAAATCACTCATTTAATTAATATTTCATGGTCTACCTAAGGTCCCTAAAGTATTTAATTTAACAATTATATGTTTTACCTTACACCTTTTCCTCTCTAAATTAAATAAATATATCAATTTATTTAATTTAGTCATTTGATACTTTTAAATAAAATCAATTTAAAATTCTTCATTTTTCTCTCTCCTGGTCACATCCTCCATATTCCATTTCTAATCTGGATTAATTTAATTAATTCATGATTAAGATGTGCATCCTCTTAATCAAAGATTAATGACACATCCTCCTACATTTTCCACTTTCTTCTAATATTTTATTAATTATTCTAATCGGGTATTTTCACAACCTTAATCAAAGTCATTATCCACATTTAACACCCCTTTTTAGTCAACCTTTTTATTTTCCTTTCTTAGCATTGACCCTCTTTCCCATGTGAATTTTTAATTCATATTTATTCATCCTAGGTCTCTCTCCTCCCCATGTGAATTTTTAATTCTCATTTTATCCTTTCAAGGCTTACTTTATCTCCATGCAACCTCTAAAACATTTGACTTGTCACATCAAGTCACATGTGGACAAGTGTTTCCCTTTTTGGAACGTTGTCTTATTCATGAGATTCTTCCAAGCACGTTTAATTCACTTTTATTCATCCAAGATTCTTCTCATCCCCCAATGTACTTCCAAGGTCCATGTCCTTCTTACACATCATATACCTCCCTTCCACCTCATCTTATCCTTTGCCATCTCACATTCCACATGTCAAGATGTGAGGGCTTGTGAGTCCTCAACTCACCATAACCCTACATCTTGATCTTGGTGGCTCAATCTCAACCATTGAATTTTCTATAAATACCCCCTCCTTTAAGGCAAAAGAAGAATGCTTAGTTTGTACCTAAATGCTGTCATTTTGAACACATAACTCACAAGCATTTCACTCATTTAGCCAAGCCATTTTAGTCATTTGCACTTGCATCTTGTCATATTGTCAATCTTGCATCTAGCCATCCAAGGAGCACACAAGGATCTTAAAAATCAAGGTCTAACCAAGGGATTAATCAACATGGAGAAGGTATAAGCATTAACACAATTTCATCTATTTTTCTTTGTGTTAACAATCCCTTAGGCTAATCTTTGAGGTGTCTTTTGTGTCTTTCCTTATTGCATAATAGTTTTTTTGCAACTTTAAAATATGATAAACATTTAAGATCACAAGTAGATATGATTATTATTCAACAATTATATGTTAATTTGTATCATTTTTATTTTATCTGCTATAGTCCTCTATTTGACTCAACATTGTGATGAGTGTGAGACCATTACTTTATACGAGAACTCTTGATTGTCCTAGAAGGGACAATCGTATTCAAAACATCTTGCAGAAAAGAGAGAAAGATTTGAGGTAAACAAGAATTGCATTATTTATATAATATAGTACATGTATACTGATTTTGATGTTAAATTTGTAATTTATAAATGATAGTATAAAGTTTCTATTTACTAATCTATCTTGTCAACCATTCACATAATTAATCTAATTTGTAGTTTGAAATGTTATTATGCAGGAAACTTCAAAGCAACTAACTTCTTCGAGGAGGCTCGATTTTGATGGTCCAACACAGGATTAAGATATGATATAGATTGAAATGTACTTAGGGATTGATGGATCTTGAGATGGAATATATGCCACAATTTATAAAACTTGTTGCAAAACTTGTTCTGAGTAGGCATATGCCAAATTTGTATATACACAAACACAATTATTCTACAATTTGATATATAAGAATTGATATTTGATCTAATTTGTTCCTTGTTTGCATGTCTTTCCACTTTGAATTTTCAAAATGGAATTTATAATTATCTTAGAATGGTTTAAAGTTATGATTGATATTGTATGTTATAGATTAATGAAATTACATTTTAATAGAAGTTATGAATTACAATTGGTAACCCATCTATTTCTTTGAGGAGTTTTTGCAAAAAATTCATTGCTTTTTCTATTGTACCACATTTTTCATAAATGTCTACCAATACATTTTTATCAAACACTAATTTTGTGAATACCCATAATTTCAAGCTCTGTTGAATGAATTTACATTTGACATTATTTTGTTTTTTAAACTCGTGTAATGAAGTGTGTAGCTGATTTTTATTTTAAAAGAAGTTAAAATTAATGAAAAGTGGATACAACTTAATGAAATGCATTTCATGTTACATTTTTCATTCGAAAGTAATATAATCATCTTGATAAAAAACAATGTCACTTAATGTTCATTCAAGCTTAATAACATGTAAAAGGTATGAAATCATCTTGAGTAAGAGTCAATATCTTCACAAAAACAACTCAAACCCACAAAACAAAAGGTGTTTCAGACACCCATTACCCTTCTCTTTAACATATCTCAAAACCTAATGTACTTGTTTTGGAACAACCCCACTGAAATTGAACTATTACGTTGAATAGGGCTTCAATGAGCCCAAATTTACAAAAGAACTCCTCTTTAAAACTATTTCCCCTCCAAGATTCCTTTGGGAAATCTCTCACCAGGCTATAAACATCCAAATTCCACAACTATCATCCTTGTAAACACCATCTAAGTCAATCATGAAACCCTCATTTTGCCTAGATTATAAGGGGGTTTATTGAAAATATGCATTCCCACACTTATCTCACTCAAACAACACCTTAAACACATTTATATAAGTCTACATATGCTTAATACACCTTTATAAATTTCTACCCCAACATATTTCAATCACTAACACCATTAAACCTCCTAATTTCACTTAAAAACCACACTTTTCACATTTAGGGCATCATGCCCAAACCTCAATTGACCTCCCCTGCTCTCCCAAACCCTTCTAACATCTAATTCCTATCTAATTGGGCCATTCCATTGAGCCACAATAGATACAATAGATGCAATGGCCAATTATTTAATTTTCAAGTCTTCAAAACCCTTAAGCTAGTTACACATACCCGTTAACAGTAATTTTCCCCCAAGATGCTTTAAACTCAATAAAAATCTAAAAGATTGGATGCAAATTGAAGTTACAAAAATCCTCCACCAGATCTGACCACTTTTAGAGCAAGAAATTCCTATATGGGAAAGTAAAGTGCCTTGAATCTGCAAATTATAATGCAAAACACAAAAAATTCTGAGAAAATAGTGATTTTAGTATTTAAAATTCAAATTCTCAATGGTTAATTCCTCTACAATAACCTCTCTCAGTTTTTTCTATCTCGGAGGTATTTTCCTGTAGTGATGAATTTTTGGTTTAAGAAAAAGTTGTCAAATGAAAGTAATGTAAAGTTGCAAAGTGGTGCAATTTTCGTTCTACAACTCGTCGACCAAAAGGGCTATTCTAACACGTCTAGATGGGTAAATTTATGCTAGGGATGGTCCTATTTTGCATCCAAATACATAGAATCACTCTGAGCTACATTGGACCAACAATTTCCCTTAAGAGTCCAAAGTGCTAAAAGACAACAATCTTTGAAGGGTTATTTTTCAAAAACTGTGATGCTTATAGACTCTTCATCTGAGGTTATGGGATTGTGTTGGGACCCTCTACAATAACATCTCTCAGTTTTTTCTATCTCGGAGGTGTTTTCCCATGGTGACGAGTTTTCAATTGAGGAAATAGTTAGATATAAGTAGTGTAAAGTTGCAAAGTGATGCAACTTTTCTTTTACAACTCGAACACCAAATGGATTGTTCCAACACATCCGTATGGGTACATTTATACTAGGGATGGTCCTCTTTTACATCCAAATATGGAGAATCACTTTGAGCTACATTAGACCGACAATTTTCCTTAAGAGTCCAAAGTGCTAAAATGAAACAATATTTGAAGGGCTGTTTCTCAGAAACCATGATTCTTATAGACTCTTCGTCTGAGGCTATGGAATCATGTTGGGACCCTCTACAATAACCTCTCTCAATTTTTTCTATCTCAGAGGAATTTTCCCGTGGTGATGAGTTTTTAATTGAGGAAATAGTTGTTAGATGCAAGCAGTGTAAAGTTGCAAAGTGGTGCAACTTTCGTTCTGCAACTCGTACAACCAAATGGACTATTCCAACATGTCTGGATGGGTATTTTTATGTTAGGGATGGTCCTCTTTTGCATTCAAATATGCAGAATCACTCTAAGCTACATTGGACCGACGATTTCCCTTAAGAGTCCAAAGTGCTAAAAGACAACAATCTTTGAAGGGTTATTTCTCAGAAATTGTGATGCTTATAGATTCCCCATCTAAGGCTATGGGATCATGTTAGGACCCTCTACAATAACCTTTTTTTTTTTTGATGTCTCTAAGGCGTTTTCCAATGGTGTCGAGTTTTTAGTTGATGGAAAAAAGGTCAAATGGATGCAATGTAAAGGTGAAAAGGGGTTTAGGGTTCATTTTGTTCCTTGTGAGTAAGTGAAAAAGTGATTCATTTGTTCAAATACACTTAAGTCATGAACTACACATATGAATACAAAGTATACAGATTAAAACACATAGGTTGTAAAGGGTACATTAGAATGCTCAAATACACTTAAGTCATGAACTACACATATGAATACAAAGTATACGGATTAAAACATCTAGGTCGCAAAGTATACATTTGAATACTCATAAGTCACAAAGTATAGACATAAGTTGTAAAGTATACACTTGAATACACATAAAGTGTACACAATATGCATGAAATTATCATTCAATAATTGCTATCAAATATAGGATTTACAAAATGCCACGTAGGCATACAACAAACGACCCTAATACATAGTCATTTACCAGTAGGGGAAGGAAATAGAGCATGCATTGCCTTTGCGGTTGACACAGTCTTCCACAAGAGTAGCATGTTGATGTTTTGGAGTGACAAGCACTTGTACAAACCATCAAGGTAGTAGTTAAACTACATATAATAGAAAAGATGTTTAGAATAATAAATCTATATTATTCTAAATGACTCAATTGATAATGAAATGGTAATGCAAACTATAAAAGATGCTTACAATAATAAATCTATATTATTGAAATCTGTCACATACCTCTCCCAAAGGATCAGAGCTGGCTATTGTTGTAGCAGGTCCATGATCTATCATGCTAGGAACATCGCAATATACTTCAAATGAGAAATCTATATTCTCACAATAGAAAAGATGCTTAGACTAAAAAATCTATGTTATTCTAAACAACTTGAATGATGATGAATTGGTAATGAGATGCTTAGAATAACCAATCTATATTATTCTAATTTGTCACATACCTCTACCAAAGGATCAGAGCTGGCTATTATTGTAGCAACTCCATGATCAATTGTTCCAAGAACATCGCAATATACTTCAAATGAGAAATCTATTTGGTCACAATAGAAAAGATGCTTAAACTAACAAATCTATATTATTCTAAACAACTTGAATGATGATGAATTGGTAATGCAAACTATAAAAGATACTTAGAATAACCAATCTATATTATTATAAATAACCTAAATAATGAACCTTAGTAGATAAACAATATCAAAATGTGATGAACAATATCATACTTGTACCATACAACAAATGATCTACTACTCAAGTGTGTCTACTAGGTCATCTCTTACCTTAAGAGTTTCCAGTAATGCTTCATGATCAACACTACTAATTGTCCATAGTTTTTTTTTGTTTTTAGTCTAGCATGATGTCTCAATAACTTAACATTTGTTGCTATAACAAGGTGTGAACACATGAGAATAGTTTTGTGTTTCTCATAGTCTTCAAATGTAGGTACACTGTTCTTTCTAATCATATAGGTTTGCAACAAAGTTCTAAAAACAACAACTGAACCTGTGTTATCATAACTTTTTTATCAACATCTAAATATACTTAGAATAACAAATCTATATTATTGTAAACAACCTAAACGATGATGAAATAGTAATGCAACCAAGTTTGAGAAACAAAAATTGAACCTATAGGATACATGAAGCCATCATCATCTGTCATTGGTTGTGTTACATTTTTCTTTCCCTGTACACATCATGCCAACTAATAGTCTGATCCCTCTTCATTCCCCTATGGTGCTTCAACTACATAGACATGTCATGGTTGTAAAAGATCTGAAAGATTATCATAGTCAAGTGAACTTTCCATTACATCTTGTAATGAGGATTGTGCTACAGATAAAGGGGTTAGGTACTGTCGAATCCATGTATCTACCCACTCACTTGACTCGCATTGATCCCAATCACACTAAATACAATTATGACAAAAACAAGCCATCTCTCGTGTCCATATGGTCCATGCACTCACATATAAGCTTCAAATTGAATGCATCTTTGAAGAATCGCTAATTTTTTGACGTTCCATTCTATCTCCCACCGTGCCCTCCTCAACCAACCAAAAGAACCTACACACTTGTGAATCAAGTGTCCCTCCTCGTGATAGTGCATAAGTACACCAATCCACAATAGAATGAGCATCACTAAATGTTGCACAACCTTTGATCTTCATTTGTTCCTTAACCAATGCTCTCTTCACACATGAACCTGCACCATCATGCTCACCTTTTCCATTCCCAACTTTGAAAAAAATCCAAATATGTGGTACACCCCTCTCTATATGCATCTTGCTCAACCAATAAAACATGCGAGCATTCTTGAATTGCCCTGTGCAGTTATCTGACGAAATCAAATGTTCACCCATTGTAATTCCTTTTTCCTGTAAGAACTCAAAAAAGTTTTCAAAATAATGTTCTACAAACTCAGATGAATGAGATCTATCATCACTCATGTAAAAATGGTACTCCTTGATTATCTTCCTATCCTCTTTTGTACTATCAGGGGCATGTCGATATGTTATGTGGACAAAAATAACAATTTGAATAAAATTATAATATTGTGATTGAAATTTATTTTGTGGTTGCAATGTGTAATTTTCAGCAAAATCAACTACATATACAATAGTTCCAATGGGGAAATAGTTCTTACACATCCTAAATTTCCAATCCAACCACTGCAACCTGTGGCTATGCCTTGCATACTTATAGGATTTTTTTTTCTTAAAATCTGAAATAAAATTAGCCATACTTACCTCTCTTGCAACCAATTCACATTTACAGCCCTCACCTCCACTCTTTAATGTGTATTTGACTATCTCATACTTATTTTTCTCAAAAAATTTGTTACCAAAATCATGATTTCTGCCCTCATGAAATCATGTTACAAACTTTGATAAACCACCACATTGCAAATAAGTTTCATTTAAACAATCATTTCTATAAAATAAGCAACCATCACCTCTAATGCATAAAAATGAATCTAACAACTCCCTGGATGACTTGGGAAGTTGCACTACATGAAACTCCTGCAACATTTTGTTAGTATGCATAGTAGAATGAATATGGCATAACAATTCATGATACATTGAAAACTCAACAAGGTATTTACAACATGTATTACGAACCTTAATAGGAACACAATAAAATGTCTTGCAAGACTCAAAATCCCTTTGTGAGATTTGCAAATGTGGATGTTCTTTACAAAATTGTTTGTACAAAATTATTTGGCTACATTCCAAAAATGTTTAGGATGTAGTGTACAATCTTGATTACAAATTTGTAACTTTAAAACATCCTTTACATTCAGTGATACTCTAGAGTGAGAATTCCAATATTGTTCAATTTGCATCTTTACATTATCGGTTAGATTTTTGTCAACATGTGGAAGCCTCCCACTAAAAGCCCACATATCATTTTGAAGAGCACTATCGAGTCTTCCTCTTCTTGAGAGTGCTCTATTCAAAATTTTACGATATAAGTTAAAATAAATACAAGTTTGTCTCATTAAATGAGCATTTTTTGAAATGATGGCTTACTAGTGAGGTTGTGATCACTCTTCGAGCAACCCTTTTATCTTTTTCCTTACTAGTGTTTCCAATAGAGGTTAGAGCATTAAATTTTTTTTTAACAATAAGACTTTTTTTCCAATTTTTTGTGAGATGAATCTTCAATTTTTTTAATAATGGTCTCATTTTGTAAATCTTAAGTAATTGCACAAAAAGTTGGCATTGTACGGTTAATGTCTTATTGGAAAAGAATTCAATGAACATTTTCGTAGCCCACAAATGAACCGTTCGTTCTAACCTTTTTCCTTCAAGATTATCAATTATGTTCTCATCTATTTCAACCAACTATTTATGGGTTCTTTTTGTGAGATGAATCTTCATTTTTTTTAATAATGGTCTCATTTTGTAAATCTTAAGTAATTGCACAAAAAGTTGGCATTGTTCGGTTAATGTCTTATTGGAAAAGAATTCATTGAACATTTTCATATCCCACAAATGAACCATTCATTTTGACCTTTTTCCTTCAAGATTATCAATTATGTTATCATCTATTTCAACCGACCATTTAAGGGTTCTTTTGTAATTTGGTGTTGAATAAGGTTCATTTTCAACATTTTCATTTTCAATTACAATGTTTTTGATGAGGATAAAACAGGTTTTGAATGGACCCAAAACCATCAGGTTTTGAGGGGATCCAAAACCCACACTAAGATGAATAAGTTGCCCGAAGGATAGAAACAAAAACGTCCAGCAACAACACAGGGACACAACAATCCAATAGCTAGCCAACAAGTTGCCCAACCAAGACCAAGATTTTACATGAGTCTTGAACTCATTGGTTTTGACGGGACCAACAACCCACTACAATCCATTGTTTTTTACGGGACCAACAACCCACTACAACAAGGTTTTGGCAGGGACCTTAAACCCAAACTTATGGATTTTGAAGGGATCCACAACCTTGTACAACTATGTTTTAATAGAGACCTTAAACCCAAGAATATTACCTACAAAACATAGAATAAAATCATAGCTCCCATGTCAGAAGTAAACGAGCCCAACAAAAAACCCTTTCCACCTCTATAGGAAAGATCACCACAAATTCTCAAGGCTCCAACAATATTCCATAAAAACTAGATGTTCTCTCCTCCTCTATAGGAGAGACACCTGAGCTCGTCCGATCCACCGTAGATACAACAACCCTTATCATTGAGCATGATCACCACTGAGAGCAACTTGATTTTCAAGATCTCCACCTCTATAGGAGATAAAGGAAAGAAGTTAGAAAAAGAATCATCATCAACTCCCTTGCAGCCAAAAGACAGAGCTTCATCAGCTCCCCAACAACCCTTCCAGGCATAACCAGCAGCATCCCGCTCCACCTCAATAAGAGAAAAGTCACTTCTAGCCACATCCATCTCACCCTCAATAGAAGACATGACCACCTCTATAGGAAAAGCCAAAGTAACCCAAAGATGCAAAAACTGAAGCCCAAAGAGAAAAGCCATGGATGAAAGAAGACGAGGGACAATATAACCCTCACCACAGAGAAACCTAGGGGTCAAAAAATGTGAATAGAGGAAACCAGACCCCAACATTAGAAAGATGACATACCAAAGAGATTCCAAGGGAATCCAAAGTAAAAGAACCTCTCCCATCAAAAAAAAAGAAGTAATAGGGTACTGAGAGAGAAGAGAATCAATGATACCACCAAAATTCTACCAAAGGGACAGAGAAGAAGTTGAAACATCCACATAAGCCCTTAGATAAACAAAAGTGATGCTCTCCCAGTCGGGGTAGAAGCAACTTCCACA
>VDFB02000015.1:168842538-168919126 GCA_007258455.2 Sequoia sempervirens | reverse complement strand
TATACCCACTCTTTCCCACTCTCTCCCTCTCTCCCTAAACCCTAAACAATATATTTGAAAGGGAGATGGAGACTTCAAAGGGATATTATGTATTGAATATATTTAATATATATACAATATATCTAGAATATAAATAATATATATTTTAGTATGTATTATATATAATATGTACTATAATATATTTAATATATAATATATATTATATAATATATAGTATATTTATATTTAGTAAATTTATAATAGAAAAAATGGATATTCGTTCCTAACAAATATCTATTACTAACTGCATTTGATTTTTATGCCTCGTGAAAAATCAATATGTTGTTACATAACGAATATTTGTTTTGTTCAGGAAAAAGCCACCATATTTAATATATATTACATAATATATATTATATATTATATATTATATATCATATAATATATATTATATAATATAATATATAATATATAATATATATTATATAATATAATATATAATATATAATATATATTATATAATATAATATATAATATGTATTATATAATATAATATATAATATGTATTATATAATATAATATATAATATATTTAACTTATATGTGAAATATACTATTTTATATTTATATACAATAAATTTACTATATAATAAACAAATATTTGTTAATAACAGATATCCGTTATGAACGAATATCCATTTTTTACTTTTTTTAATTTAAGTAACATGGCCCGAATATAATATAGTTTTACAAAAAGAATATTCATTTATAATGGATATCCATTTATTTAAGGACTTTATAATGGGAATTCTTCCTCATTTTCACGAACCCTTCCTCATTTTGGTGATGCAACAGTTGAGCAACAACCTCTAGCGACCTCTAGGTATGTTGTTTTTGCATTTTTTCAATCTTTTTGCTAATTAGTGATAAATTTATGTTTTTTTTTTTGCATTCTTTGTAGATTTATTGAATTTTTTCATTTCTATCTAAGCTTACAAAAAAAATTGAAAACTTAGTGGAAAACAAAAAAAAACATCAAACAAAAAAAGAACCTTCATTACTAGAAAAAAAACATAAAATTGAATGTAGCATACTAAACAAACATAAAATAGAACTTTCATTACCCCCTTTCTCCATTTTTTAAAACTGTTTTACATTATTTCCTATTTTTCCTTCTTTATCACTTATTTTCATGTTTCTTAAATTCTTGCTTTGTTTCTTATTTTTAATTTAGTATTTCTTTGCTAAAAAATTTGTTTTTTAATTTTTTAATTGTTTTGACTCTCCTCAACTCTCAAAATAGAAAGGATCCTTGCTGGAAGTGCTCTAAATTTCCAATTCTTGGTGAATCTGGATTCATTGTTAGTATTGACTAGAGAAAACTTGTCCTTGCAACCATAGGGAAATGGGAAAAGTGAATGGGTAATAATCGCTGGGCTATGCAGGAGGCTATCATATTGAATCATATACAAATGATAGCCTCTTGCATAGCCCATCAATTATTACCCATTAAGTTTTCCCATTTCCCTATGGCTACTGGGACAAGTTTTTTTTAACCATTACTAACTATGTATACAAATTCATTTAGTATTAGCAATTTAGAGCTTAACACTTCCACCTTTGTTGAATCAATTTGGAGCTTAACACTTCCACATTGCAATGAGGTAAAAATTTAAAGTATTTTTAAATGAGATTTCACATCACTTTAACAATTATTTATTTTCCATTTACATTCCTTAGACATAAATGAGCTTTACACATTTTTTCATTTGTATTCAATTAAGTCATTTATATTGAATGGTTTAAGGGGATTTTAAACATGTATATTACATTTTTTAAATTACAAATTTAATGCAGGTTCACTTATATCTAAATCATGGATCCACACCCTCTAGCTCCAACCACTCCACCTCCACCCACTCCACCTCGTAACCCCCCACCTCCACCACCTACACCTAATGGTGCTCACTTTCAAGAACAAGTAAATGTGAATGTTAGAACCATTCAGGATCAAGTTAACACTATTCAAAATGAAGAATGTGTTCACCCATTATTGAGGCATTTTACATAAAAAATGCAAACTATTGTTGATGTGGTTAGGTCCATGGAAGTGGACTTAGACGAGCATCAATGATCGCTAGAGGAAAGGAGACAGTCCCAATCTAAAGAGGAAAACATAAAGAAATGAATAGATGTAATTGAGAGCCACAAAACTTTATTAAGACAATGATCTTATATTTATAAAAAAATTGATCTTGGATGGATATTTTATAAAGAATTTTGTTGGATGGATATTTTCTAAAGAATTTGGTTGGATGGATATTTTTAGTGTTGAATTTATGAATATTTGATAGTATAATGATGAGACAAAAATTTATTAATAAATATTAAATAATCTATTGATTTAGTGTTTCTTCATGTATATAGTGTGCATATATAGTGTTTATTCATGCATCATGGTTGACTGATGACTTATTTTTTGATCATAATCATTGTATAGATTTCACATGAACAATATAATTAACATGTATCTTGATGTCTTCTAAGGATTTTGTTTGAAAGTTGCATAATGTTCTTGTTTATGTATCATGATTGGAAGATAGCGATTCTTATTCATGATGATTTTATGGTCTTTTACATGAATGGTCTAATGACATGTTATTAAACTTGAAGGTTTTAATGGAATGAATTTTGAATTGAGTTGTAATGGTTTTGTTTGATGGTTGTATCACTTCTTATTCTAGAGCCCATCCCAACATGGGAAAACACTCTTCCTCTCAACTCTCTCTCTCCCTCTCTCTCAGGTCTCTCCTTCTCTCCCTTTGTCCCCCTCTCTCTCTCTCTCCCTCCTCTCCATCTATCTCTCCCTCTCATTTCCAGGTTCCTCCCACCCCCCTCTCTCTCTCAAGTATCTCAAAGCTTCCTCTCTCCCTCCCTCTCTCCCTCTCAAGTCTATATCTCCCTAGATCAAGTATCTCTCTCTCTCTCTCTCTCTCTCTCTCTCTCTCTCTCTCTCTCTCTCTCTCTCTCTCTCCTTCAAGTCTCTCTCTCCCTCTTTTCCTCTTGCTCTCCTCTCAACTCTCTCTCTCCCTCTCAGGCCCCCTCTATCTATCTTAGTCTCTCTCTCTTGAATTCTCTTCCTCCTCTCTCCTCTCAAGTCTCTCTCTCTCTCTCTCTCTCTCCTCTCTCTCTCTCTCTCTCTCTCTCCATCTCCCTCTCAAGACTCTCTCCCTCTCTCCCTCTCAAGTCTTTCTCTCTCATTCTCTCCCTCTCAAGTCTCTCTCTCTCACTCACTCCCTCTCTCCCCCCCTCTCTCTCCCTCTCAGCTCTCTCTCCCCATCCCTCTCAGGTCTCTCACTCCCACTTAGGTCTTTCTCTCTCCCTCTCTCTCAAGTCCCTCCTACTCCCTCTCTCTTTCTTGTGATTTGGTTGCACATCAATAAATATATAATATATACTATGTATTAAATATATTATATAATATATATTACATAATATTAATATTTAATATATAATATTTCATATATATACTATATACTATATATAATAATTAATATGTATACTATATATTATAATATTATATATATTAACATATAATATAATAATATAATAATACATAATATTATATATTTATGTATTATAAATACATAATACATATTATATAATATTATGTATTTTAAATAATATAACAAAAATATAACTAACGGATATCCATTATGAACAAATATCCATTTAGTAACAGATATCCATTTTGGTTTGGTGGCTCGAGATTTGGTTTGGGATTGCTTGACCTAGAAAGTCAACCCAAAAAATGTGTTTTTGAATTTTTTTAGTTTTTTGAGGTTCACCCCTATGGTTGATGACTTTTTTTAACTTGAATTTCATCAAATGAAAAGGGTTTATAGAAAAAATTGTCATATTTCCACCAATATAACTTTTCCCTTATTTTTAATTTAATAAATAATTATTATTGATTTTATACCTACATTATGTCTAAAGTCTTGATTGATAGGCTAATTGAAAAAATTCTATAACTTTCAAACTACTTAACATTTTTTGAATCTATAAGATGCACCACATTCTATGCTTCACATACTATAGGATAAAAAAAATTGAATTTCATAATTTTTTGACCAAGTTATGGTGGTTAGACATAGATGTTTAAATAATTCTGAAAATTTCTAGTAAAAAAATTATAACTAATTATTTATGTGGAAAAAAATTACAAAAAAAAAGTCGATACATCTAGGCATGTGTCCTCTACTTATATTGAAAAATTCAAAAAAAAAATTATGTTTTTCTTGTACTTAGGTTGGTTAGACATACACCTGCTTCTTATCTCTTTCCTAAAAATTTAGTACCACTGTATTGAAATTTCAAATTTTCTCAAAACAAATTTATTTTTTTGCAAAAAAGAACTATTAGCCTAGAAACTACATTCAATTTTCTACAATTTTTTTTCTTACATATTTTTCAAATTATATTAATAACCTATTCAAATTTTTATGTCAAGTTTCCTAACTCTAATTTTCTGAATTTTCATCTCCACTTAGAGGCCTAGTTTGGACCCCCATGATCTTGCACATACCCATTAGTATAATTTATTATCATACACTTAAGCTAAACTTAGGATTACTTTATTAATTAAGTTAATATTAGATCATTATGTCTCATCTCATGTGATGTTGATACTTGTCATGATCTAATCCCTTTCTCATTTAGGGATTTTCTCTTATAAGCACTCAAACCTCATTGTAAATCTCTCAGAGAATATATGGAGCTTTCATATCTTCTTGAAAGTCTCTTGCTTCTATATCTTTTTCTTGTTGAAAAATATTGCATTTATTGTTTGTAGATCTCTTGCGTAGAAGGTGTATTTTTTGTTGTTTGATCCTATGGCTCATGGTTTTGTGCTTGTTTCACAATTCTAACACTAAATACTATCTCATGCATTGTTCCTTAGGGGAAAAAATAAATTCTTATATTTTCAATTCCTACACCAAGTTTTTCCTACCCTTATATTGTCCCATTCTTGCTAGGTTCAAAATACTCTTGTGGATGATGAACATGTGGATCAAAAATAATAATAATGTAAAAATCACACTCTCACAATCACACAATGAAGTTCAAGATCTTGGCTCAAAATATAAAATTTAGATAACAAGCAAAGTCATCATAGCTAATATCTTGATTTTCGCCATTGTCGGTTGCTCTTCAAAGTAACTATTATCATGTGGAATTGCGCCCTGCTAAATGAGGAGTTTATCATTCCAATGAAATAATAGAACTAACCTCAAGGTGTGGGACCTTATGGATGAGGTTAGATCTTTGAATAAGGAAGAATTCCTCTCAAAATTAGCCGCAACAAAGGTTGGTCCAACCCAACATTGTAAAGTTCTAGTGTAACGCTTGTTGTGCAAACCCCAAAGGACAACTACTATGCACACAATTTCTTTAAAAAAAGAAAGTAAACATATAAAGTACCATTATACATCATTGCATTGCATGATAACATCTCAAACATCTAAGTCCTTTGGGGCACACAAGGTTACATCACATAAAGCCAACCCATAATGAAAGATACACATATAGCCCAAATAACTTAACTAAATTTACATCCTTCATAGTCATTACATTAAACCATTTGCAAGAGATAACAAGATTAATTTCACTAAACATCCATACATACATAAGCATAAATATAAATACATCACATGGTACAAAACCATATTCAATCTCATAAGTCATAAATGATTACAATGGTACATTTACATTACATCAACTTTTAGTACATTACATGGTTCATATACATGAGTTACCTCATAATCTCCCATACATGTGGGAAAGATACATTAATACAAAGAATCACTGAAATACATTATGAACATCTGGCTCAAGCTCTAGTTGGATGATACTGTGCAAAATGAACACTAATGGGGAACCCAACGAGGTGTAGAGCATGTTCCACCCGACCACATGGGTTTTAGAAAAACCCACCCCCTATGCTCGGAGATGACAAGGAAGTGACCTCAACCAAGGATGCCAACAAGACTAGACTTTTGTAGTGCCCCTCCGTCTGTGATGTCCTGGTGTTGCCTCTGACTTGCCTGTAAAGTTAGTATTGATTGGCATGATTTCAATTGATTCAATTTATTTGGTTTGTGTTTTGAGGTATTAAATAAAATAAAAGTTATAATACTTCTGTGTTTTTTGTCAAATAAAATATTATTAATGTTTAAAATGAATTAAATAAATCAAACTTGAATATTATAATTAAATAAAAAAAATAAAAAATTAAATGATTGTGGAAGTAATGAATAATAGTATAATAAACAAAATTAAATGCAATATTATGTCAGTTTCACATAAAGATCCAATTATAGAATTTCACATTTAAGGTTTTGTAACTGCTCAACATAAATGTAGTTCTTAATTAAAGATTCTTTGTAACTGAAACTTGTTGAAAGAAATTACACCTATAGAGCATTTGGAAGTCGAAGAAAACTGTAGAATATGAAAAATAAATAATAACGATATTTAGCTGTTGGAATGGGTAGAATGGGGGGGGCTATCACCCAAAAAAACATTTTTCATTCTCTGATCAATAATATTTTGATTTTCAAACTCTCTCGGACTCCACTCTTTGTTTCCCATGTATTTGGCATCGACTGGAGATAGCTTACATTTTCTCCTGATTGGCTTAATCTTTTGCAACCTGGACCTGTCGCTTTTGTTGGGGTTCTTGGAGCCGAACGAACTTCTAAATGTTTCCTTTTCCTGTTCCTTAAGACATCAAAGAACTCAACATTTTTGTGAGTTCACAATCTCAGCAAGCAACCAGACGGTAGAGTAAAGCATTCTTCTGTAGTTGATCGTGGGATTGTAGGAAGAAGAGGTCAAGTGCAATGTCTGTTTTTGTCGACTTGCCAGGCATGTTTGACTTAATCTTAATTCTTCTTAGATGTGCATCAATATTCTCTCTTTTATCATTCTTGAAAATGGTATTTGATTGTCGAATCTTATCCATGTATACCCTCAATCTAGAGAGCTAAAAACTGGTGAATTACTGTAATATCATTCATCCAGCGGGCAGGGTTACTTCTTTCTTTTGTTCTTGAATTGCCTAAGAATTTATTCTCTTATCAAGTATTCCGATGGGTTAGTCATTATCTTTTCTTTTTACCGAATCTGAGCAGATTTTATACTCCTTTCTGTTTAGATTTTTGAGCTTTTCAAATACTGTAAACTTTCCTCTACAGTGGAAAATGCCATCCTTCTCTTCTCTTGAAATATCAAATATGGAATCGAGTTTAATACCTCTGTTTTGTTAAAACACAGTCTCTTTTTAGATTGTTTCATTTAGCATTACCAATAGTCGCCGCTAGAATATTATATTTGTTTAAAATGATGGAAATGGGTCGCATCTCTCAAAAAAATCTTTCATGGCGAATTGGGTCTCTTGCTCTGTCATAGGAAGTTTTAAAGGTTTAAATAACCTGCTTGATTCTGTTGTCAATCTATCGCAGTGGATGCATTTGATCTTTAAGTTGTATTTTTCACATTCTTTTGTATTTATATAATGTTTGTATTTAAGTCATTTACTACGAAGGAGAATTAGTTATTAAGTGAATAAATTGGTCTAAGTTAAAAGAAAAATTTAACTATATTTAATAATTAGGTTATGTTATTTTGAGGAAAATTTACTTATCGATTATTCATTAATAAAAAGGTTCTGATCTTAATAAATAAATATAAGTATGGGGTTAAAACTAGGTAATAGGGAAATAAATTTATGTGTCTTTTCAAATGTAGGTATGGGGATATAGGTAGATCAATGAGTCTTTCTCTTTCTTATTATATGAAGTTTTATCTTAGGTACGCTTATCTTTATGTTATGGTATATTTTAGTTAGGAATGATACCTCTATTAAGATGGAATAAATGAACTATAATTTAAATGATATAAATGGGAAGATCCGTGTTATCATCCACATCTATTTGACCTCAGACTAAAAGGTTGTGGTCGTATAAGGGTAGAAGTGTTAATTGATCTTTATGTAGATATTTGTAATATTTGTGGGGTATGGTGATTACACTATGTAATACGTTATAGATGATATTTAACCAAGTTAAGTTAGTGGCATTAGTTTAAAGTATATTTTCACATAATAATATCGTTGTATTATAATCTTGTGTCATGGAGTTTATTACTATTAAGTCAATATTTTGAATAATTGTGTCCAAGATACTTCTTTCTCATTAGATTTTAGTTGCAGTCACCTGGTAAGCTATGTGGTAAGAAATGTGATAGCTGTGTTGATATGGAGGTTGTAGAGAACATGAAATGGGATTTATTGCTCTTAGTCCTTAGTAAAACATATACGATGACTTAAGTAATTATTGGATTATTGAGGAAGTATGTATTGAAACTTCTTTTGTTGTATGAACTACATCTTATTAAACAAATGGGTAAATTGTATTTGAAAGTTGACGTTCTTTAGTGAATGAGCATTGAATGTATATGTATGTTTAAGGGCTAATTTGATGTTTCCAATTTGATGTGTCCTCCTTTACGTTTGCTTGGTTTCAAAAATGATTTTATTCTGTTGGGTTTGTGTCGATTTATGAGTGATTTGACGGACCCTTTCATTGTGACTTTTCTTGAGTTTGCATGAGTTGGGAATCCTCTTTAATTAAATTGTGTTGCTATTCGTTAAACCCTGCGTGATGAATTCTTGGTTTGTTTGGAGTTGTGGGGGTCTTATTAATTGATTTTGTGGTGGAATTTATTGGATACTTATGCGATGCTTGGTGGTGATATGTTTATGCTCCTTTATTGTATGCAATCTTCCCAGTTGTACTATTTTGGTGAAACATTAAATTATATTGTTGTCTTGGTTGTTGATTTTGTCAAAGGTCATTTGTTTACCAACTGTACGTGTATCTTGTGAGGAGGAAATTGAGGTCTTCCTTGGATGCTTGGTTGCATGTTATTACATCTATTGTTGAAGGATTGTTTTTGGATGGTTCCATGTTGGTGTGAATGCCTTTGGGGATTAATTTTGATTCAAGGAATACTTTGTCATTTAATTTGTGTTGCAATGTAATTGGGAACTCATGTTTTGTTTATGAGTTGTGGATAGTTGATCTTCTTGAATTCCTGATTTATTTTGTATCGAAGTTGATTATGTAGTCTGGATGGAGTTGTTGATCTTATTTTAATGTATTCACTCATTATATTTGAATTGAAAATAGTTCTTTAAGGTCTTGCATTTATTGTTGCCAGTTTTCATGGGGAAACCCCAGTGTAAGCCCTTTGAGATACTTCCAGAGGCATTGAGAAAAGTCGTGAGAATTTCATTGATTTCACTTTGGCCAAGATTGTGATCATATTGTTGATTTTTGGTGATTTTGCTCGGGTTGTACCATGTGAATGAGATTTCTATTTCGTGGTTTTGGCGGGATGGGTAATGTTTCGCATTTGCTTCAATTGAAGTTGGATATTATGTTTCCTTGTTGGTACAACCCTTGGATTTTGGTTTTTATGTGTTGAGTGTCTAGAGAGAGAGTGGCTCTAAGTGGGTGGTTGGTGCACAAAGGGGGGCCAGGATAGCCCTCGTTAGAGTGTGATTAATAAGTGAAAACCTAAGTAATTAACTAGGGGGTGGGTAGAATCACATTAAAAAGATAATTGATGCTCACCCGCCTTTTAGTGCTATCACAGGCTAAAGGGGATTGAGAAGGCCGTGGTTGGCAAGATCGTTACCTTGTCTTCATGAAAGGTTAACGGTTCCACATGAGCAACCCTATGGGGCGGTTCTTTGAGCTAGGTAGCCTAGCAAACCATAGTTGGAGGTAGTTCCTAGAACTTGGTTGCCTGGATAATCCATCGGTAGATGGAGGCGGTACCTTGTGATAGGCAACCTAGCAAATCCATATAAAGCCATGCAATGACACTCTCCTCTAACACTCCTTATTATGTTGCTTCTTTGGAAATCCTCTGGAAGTGGTCCTTTGTCTTGAATTGATGATTTATTATTGTTTAAGTTTGAGTGATCTTATGTGTTTATATTTTTCTCTTGAGTTGGTCATATGTCTATGTCTGGATGTTCTAGGTCGGGGATCCTTCCTTATTTACTCCTAGCATGGGGGTGGTCAGGTGGATCGTGCTTCGCACCCTGTTGGGTTCCCTCTTTTTATGCAGGTTTATTATTTAGTGCAGTGCTGGCAGTTGTTGTTGATCCAGTGTTTGTGGGTACCAGATTTTTGTACTTCTTATGTAATTCATTATTGTTCATTCTTTTTTATTTAAAAAAAATAATAGTTGCATTTTTACTTGTTTCCTTTGGGGTTTGTGCGGCGGGGCGTTACAGCTTTAATAACAATAACTCCAATAATAATAACATGAGAGTACATAAATCATAAACAAACATCATCCAATAAACCAACCACCACAACATAAAACCTTTAAACACATCCTCAATAAATCAAAATGCAACAACCATAAACCACTTCTAGAGACTAGCAAGAAAGCAAAGCATAAGGGGAAACTAGAAGAGAGTGTCATCGCATAGTCCTACATGGGTTATCCTAGCTGCCTTGAAAATAGGTGCTGACCCGATAAGGTGACTTATGTGGAGCTGTTAGCCTCTCATGAAGATAGGGTAATGACCTTACCAACCACGACCTTCTCAATCCACGATTATTATGCAAAATCATTAATAGATGGATGAGGTATCCATACTCATCTTGTTAATGTTATAACTACCCAACCCCCTAAATTTAAGTTCTCACTTTTTAAACTAACTCTTATGTGGGTTATCCTGGCTGCCCCTTTGTGCATCGGCCTCCATGAAGAGCCACTTGCCCTAGAGACCCAAAATATCACCAAAATAAAGGATTGTACCACTAAGGAAAAACAAAACATCCAAACTCAATTGGATACATGCGAAGTATTACCCATCTCGCTAAAAGCACATAACTAAGTTCTCAACAAAACTGGTACAACCCTTCCAAAACAATGATGCCAAACAACTTGCCACAATAAGAGCACATAAAAAAGTGAAACATTGACTAACAATTATATCATGCCTCTAGAATCCTAAAGTTTGCAATAACACTAAGTGGGGTTCCTAAGGCATACTGGGTTCCCACATCAATTTAAGCCAAAACAATAACACAATGACAATAAGGAAACCAAATCAAATTATAAGAACCAACAACCGAAATCCAAATTACAAGTTAACATAATAATTACCACACATTTGTTATTACAAAACAATTCATTTTATTCAATTAACCAATACAATTTAATTCCATTCTCTAAAAAATAAAATTTGAAATAGAACTTTGATAATAATTCTATTATATGATTTGCCTTTTTATTTATTAATTTACAGCCAACCTATAAATTCAAAAACCACAATCAATATATAAATGTTTCCATATATATATATATATCAATATTAAACCTTATATATATAACATATATATATATATATTTTTTCATTTATGTTTATTTATTAAATAACCAATTAAAATATCACTATTCTATTTTAATTTATTTTCTGGGCTCACAACAATCAAAAAGAATTTTATTTACATATTGTAAATATATACACATACATATATATTTGTATACATATATACATACATACACACATATATATAATTAATATAAAACAAATTTTATAAAGCGTGTGTGAGGGGCGCGCGACCTTGGAGGGCTACGCATAGTAGTCCAAAGGATTGTTGTGTGTAGTGGCCTCTGGATACTATGCAACACCCCAAGCCCAACCACAACCCTTGCCAAGAAAGGGGAGAGGGGA
This sequence comes from Sequoia sempervirens, assembly GCA_007258455.2. NCBI lineage: Eukaryota > Viridiplantae > Streptophyta > Pinopsida > Cupressales > Cupressaceae > Sequoia > Sequoia sempervirens. Next base: position 168,907,321 of record VDFB02000015.1, on the reverse strand, counting down.
GGGTACGACCAATTGTCCCTCCTTCACTCTCATGTAAATTCCAATGCCAACACAGTCAACCACTATTTCTCTTCATCCTTTTTTTTAAAAAATATATATATATATTATATATATGTATATATGTATATTTATATATATAGGATTACATAATATATATATATATATATAATATATATATATATATATATTCCAGAGAGCACAAGATTCAACAATTATAGACATACAAGAAATTTCCAACAACTTATAAGATAATTTTTTTCTTTGATAAGAGCAATTTATGCTAAAACCCTAATTTAATTTTCTTTTACCAACACCATATTTATTTTTACTGATACTGAAAGAAAAATAGAATGGAAACCTGGAGTCCTGTGCTTGCAGAGGATTTGATGAAGCCTTCCTTTGATTCCCACACGACTCTTCAAAATTCACTCTTTCCTTCTACAACACTACTTCAATAAGTTCATTCAATCTAATTTTCTGTAAACTCATTTTCTATTCAAAATGGCCTTTTTTTTTGGAGACAAAGAGAGAGGATCAAAATTTTTATAGAACTAAATATTTTTGAAAACTCTAAAATTTTTCCCATGAATCAAAATTCTTCTTTTTCCTACTAAATAAAAGATATCCTCTTCTATTTTCAAAAAATCATAAATTAGAATGAAAAGGAAATTTTCTATTTCTTCACTAGCTTTCAACCAAAAATCTGAACATTCATTGGTCCTCTTTTTTTTTTTCTTCTCTTGATTTTTCTATTCAAACTGAAATCTTTAGTTTTAATTTCTATTTTGCTAATTTCCACTTAGAGTTGATACATTTTAACTCATTTAAATATTTTATTCCATTAATTATCCTCAACTTGCTATTTTCATTAAATTATCTAAATGACAATTTTAAATAATATTATTTACACTATCAATCTATTTATCTTTAATAAACTACACAACTTTTAATTTAATACTTTCAAATTTTAATAAAACTCTTCCAAAAACTATTACTAACATTTTTTTTAATTATTTAATTATTTGAACTACATCATACTATTACTCACCCAAAGTAAAGCGACACCAACATTAAATAAATAACACAAAAACACTCACAAAAGGAAACTATCATATTATATAGAAATAACCAAAGTCAAAGGCACACAATACCACTAGACACATGCTAGGTTGATAGAATTGGGATGGGGTGACTTCCTTGTCATCTCTGTTTCAACATCATGCCCATTGGGATAATTTAATGCTTGCCATGTCTTGCCAAAGCAAGTGGAATTGAGACTTTGTTCCTACAATTCCTACCTACAAACAAGGTCATGTACAACATATATATAATCAAATACATCTCATCATGAGAAGGAATCACAATGTAGTAGGGTGCTCGCGAACGAGTGGTACTACACTGTCCCCTCACCAAAACCATAATAACAACTATGACAACAAATATAAAGTAACATTGTTACACTATACCGAACACATCATATCCACATGAAATAATTACTAGTCTACTACATCACAATATATTACTACATCCATATGAAACATTACCAAATCAAAAGTAACCATAATGTCATATCATAATATCCATGTCATCAATTAAAGTAGCATAGTCATCAAGTAGTCTAAACTATCCAGTCAACCAATCCAACCAACAAACAATAACTATCAAAGTCTCAAAGTGTCAAGCAAAACCATAGAAAGTATCAATCCCTACAACAACACAAGGGGTATTACATCTAGACTAACCTTACACTATAAAATCTAGGAGGAAAAGGGAAGATGAAGCTTAAAATAAGGGAAAATGATGATACATCTTTGAAGTGTTTTTTCTTGCTTTGAATACATAGGGTATCAACAAAATCACTTGAGAAACTCACACAATTCTCTACTTTATCATATTTATAGGGGAATCATGGAGGATAAGAGTCTGAAAGATCAAAAGGGTAGAGGTTACCCACAATCAAAACTTTTACAAAAAGCTAGCACAATAATACAACCTACAAAAAATGATGAAATAATGCATGCATAGAGGAATTAGATAATACACATGATACAAGCATGGAGAAGAGGTAGCACACATGATGTTTTATTGATATTGTAGTGTAGAAAAATGTATCCCTTTACATTTTCTCACTTGTTTGGGACCTCCTAATTAAAATTAACATAATAATGCCTTAATTTAGTGTTGAAAATTGCATCTCTTTACATTTTCACACTTGTTTGGGGCCCTCCTAATTAAAATGAACTTAATAATGCTTTAATTTAGTGTTGAAAAATGTATCTCTTTATATTTTTACACTTATTTGGGCCCTCTTAATTAAAATGGACTTAATTGTGCCTTAATTTAGTGTTGTAAAGTGTATCCCTTTACTCTTTCCCACTTATTTAGGGCTCCTTTAATTAATTTAGCTTAATTAATCCTTAATAAGACCTATAATTCATTTACAAGCCTATTAAATTACATTTTTTGAAGGGGAAACCCGAGATTAATTAATGCCAATACATTACACTTCACCTTGAGCAATGTGTGTCCTAGGTTTAGGGACCTAGGACCCATTTTCCCATGGGCGAATGGGTTCTCCCGAAGACCTTGAACCCATTTTTTAAATAATGTTTTGGCTATATTTTTATCATCCTAAATTCAAATTTCAAAGGTCAGCTTGTAATGTTTGAATTTTAGGAAATTAAGGATAAATGCCTATAAATACAAGGTTATTTTATCAAATTAACATTAGATTTCAAGATCATAATTGAGAGAAATTTCACAAGAGAAAATATTGTTGTCAAGAGCATTCAAGAGTAGACTTCTTAATGGGAGATGGCGTTTGACTGCTCTGCTTGCCAAGCTAGGGCATCCATGCCCTAGCTTGTTCCCTACACTCTACTTGTTTCTGTGTTGGGAGGGGGGTCTATGTGTGCTATTGGGGGTGAGGGGTGACGTCTTTCTTTTCATATTGCTTCAATCTTTCTCTGCCTTGTGTGTGAGGGCTGATCACTGGTGTTAGCGGCGAGCTTGGAACTATTGGAAGCTGTGGGTGTGTTGTGTGGAGTGGCCCTTTGGGCTTGGTTTTTTCCTCCTTGTGCAACCTCTTTTTGGAGGTGCATCCTTTATGCTTTGCGTGCGTCTAGTGGTGTGTGTTAGTTGGGGTTTTTCGATACCCTTGTTTTGGTTTTTAATTTTTTGGGGGCTTGTATGCTTGTTGTGGCTTGGGTTTAATGTCGCCTAGGGAGACCTCGAGTGCTAGCCCCAAAATGGACTTTCGATCAATGATTGGCATGAAGTATCCTATGCATGCATCAAAAAATTTCAATAATAATTTGTATTTTCTAGAATCGGGGCTAGATGGAGTGGGCTCATCTAGTGGGGCTCGGATCACAAAAATCAATGGATGCTTGGAACGTTGCAAGGAGAGGCCAAAACTGGTCATCCCATTGGAGATGGTTGTAAAGGATATTGATTATTATTCGAGGCACTCTTTTTATTGCAAGTTTTTGGGTTTGCAGATATCAATGCAATTTTTGGAATCTTGGGCCCGACAGACTTGGATGCCAGAGGGTGAGATGGATATAAAGCTTTTGGAAAATAATTATTTCATGGTTACCTATGATTGCATGGAGGATCGTAATAAGGTTTATGAAGGGGGTCCCTATTTCTATAATCAGGTTGGTTTGTTTATTAAACCGTGGCATACTGGTTTTAACCTTGCTAAGGAGCTTCTGACTCGAGTCTCGGTGTGGGTTCAACTTCCATGATTTCCTATGGAATGTTGGTGGGATGATGTTTTGCATTTGTTGGGGTCGATGCTCGGGAAGCCGGTTGGTTCTTTGCAATAGACTCAGTTTAGAAAGGTGATAACTTTTGCTCGTATTTGTGTGGAAATTGACTTAAGTAAGCCATTACCAGATTCTTTGGATATATCTATGGGTCCTCATTCTTGGGTGCAGTCGTTGGACTATGAAACTCTTCCATTTTGAAGTCATCACTGCCATGAATATGGTCACCTATAACGAAGATGCCCAAGGGCTAGGCCTGTGGAGCCTTAGATTTCTCAACCTCCTTGCAACCCACCTAGGGAAGATAAGGGAAAGGATCCCATTCCTAGGGATGGGGTTGGTTTAGATGGTTTCACCCTTGTTAGGAATCATAATAGAAATTGAGGTCAAAAGAGGACCTTGACGAAAAGACAAGATGAAGATTGTTTTAATAGATTCGAGGTTTTGGAGGATCTTGGCTAGCAGGAAGTGAATCTGGGCTTGTTGAACTTGGATCAGGGTATTGTGTGTTCTGGGCAGGAGGATCCTCTTTTTGGGGTTACTTAGGATACACATGATTTTGGAGCTTTGCAAATGGTGACCGATGTTCAAATGGATGTCTAGGTGGAGTCAGTTTCTACTATGGAAATGAAGAAGAGTGGGGGAGATAGCTCTATTCTGGATTTGCATGCAAGTTCAGATGTGGGAAATAATCTCAAGTCTTCTCCTTCTCCTTTGGGTCTACATCAAAAGGATCTCAAAAAAGGGTTGGCGGAGAAATCTTCAAAGATTGGTAGGAAAAATGATATGGAAAAGATTAAGTTAGCTGGGGAAACTCTGGTGGAGTTAGGGTCGGTTAAGACTTTGGATTCACACTTCTCAGTTTCTCTAAAATGATTGTTCTATCATGGAATGTAAGGGGATTGAAAAATAGCCCTCGACAAAAGGTTTTTCGTGAATTGGTTTATCTCCTAAGTTGTGGGAAAGTGGTGAGTGCCAATGCATTGGTGCTCAAGGGTCTGCGGGTGGAGTGGCTTACCTTTGGAATCCGTGGAAGATCTACCCTCTTTGGTGGATGTCCAGCAAGTCTTCTATCTCGATGATTACTTCTTGCTTTGAGACTAGGGATGTCCAACACTTCTCAAGTTCTCTGAAATGATTGTTCTATCATGGAATGCAAGGGGCTTGAACAACAAAGTTTTCTACCTAGGCTAAGTTGAATAGCATTACGAGGGTGATCAGGAGGATGGTGTGACTGCTAATTTACTTCAAGAGGAGGCTAGGGCGTTGAAAGTGCTAGAGGAGTGTGAATTACAGGAAGAAATCTATTAGAAATAGAAGGCATAGATTGAATGGATTTAGGAGGGAGATAAGAATAAATCCTTCTTCTTCAATTTGGTCAAAGTCAGGCGACATGGGAATTCAATTTCTATTCTGGTGAAAGACACTGGTGAGCCTCTTTCCTCTTTTAAGGATATTTCATGTGAAGAAATATAGTATTTTGTTTCTTTATTCAGGGAGGATCCCCAGGGGGCTCCTGATGAGGAGGCTCAAGTTCTGTCTTGCATCCCTTCTTTAGTTACTATGGAGATGAATGAGTATCTTATGAGTGATATCTCGATGGATGAGCTTGAGGGAATGGTGTTCCAGATGAAGAAAGGGAAAGCTCCTGGCCCTGATGGATTTTCGGTGGAGTTCTTTCAAGATTTCTGGGATATTATCAAGCTATACTTATTGGCAGTTGTTGAGGAATCTCAGACGAATAAGAATATGTTATGGGCTTTGAATTCTACCTTCTTGGCTCTTATCCATAAATGTGACAGGGTGGATAGGGTAAGCCAATTTAGACCCATTTCTCTTTGTAATGTGATTTATAAAATTATCTCTAAAATAATTGCAGATAGGCTAAAAAAATGGCTCAAAGTGTTGATCTTCGAGGGGCAGAGTGGTTTTGTGGTGGGAAAAAAAATTCTTGATGGGGTGGTTATAGCTATGGAAACCATTCATTCTATGGACATTTCCAATGATAAGGCAATGTTCATCAAGTTGGACATGGCAAAGGCATATGACAGAGTTCGATGGTCCTTTCTTCGGAAGATCCTTGGGGATTTTGGTTTTGGGGATGAGTGGATTCAATGCGTCATGAGTTGTGTTACTTCAGTATCCTTCTCTATTTTAATGAATGGTGAGCCCTCAGAGATTTTTTGTGCTTCTTGGGGACTGCATCAGGGCAACCCAGTATCTCTATATCTATTTTTGCTTCTTGTTGAATGTCTAGGCTGGTTGTTGAAAAGGAATGTTGAGATGGTTCTCATTCAGGGGTGGCGATGGGAAGGTAATATTCCCCCATAGTCTCATTTACAGTTTGTGGATGATACTGCGCTGATGGGTATGGATACAATTAGGGAGGCTACAAATTTGTGTACAGTGTTGGATGTTTATCTTCTTGGCTCGGTTCAACTAATTAATGAAGATAAGTCCTCCATCTTCTTCAATACTCCTGGTCCTATCCAGAGGAGGATTGCTAATATCTTGAGGTTTTAGATTGGGTCCCTTCATTTGACCTATCTTCGTATTCCTATCTCTATCAAAAGGATGCCCAGGGAATCTTGGCAGAGTATTCTAGATAAGTTTCAGACAAAGGTTAACATTGGACCCATAGATGGTTTTCCTTTGCTGGCCAAGTTCAGTTGATCAAATCTATGGTTTAGGCTCTCCCCATTTATAGATGTATGCTCTAGGTGGCCCTGGTTGGTTTTGTTCAGGAACTTGATGCTTTAACTAGACAATTTCTATGGGTAGGTAATTTATTATCCTCCAAATGGAGTTTGGTTAGATGGGAGATTGTTTGTAGCCTGAAGCATTATGGCAGTCTTGGATTAAGGAAATCATCTTTGTTTGGGATAGCGCTTGCTGCTAAACTATTTTGGAGGTGGTGTGTGGAGCAGGATCAGACCTGGGCCAGGATATTATCCCATAAATATTTCCCTGGGATCCCTCAAATGGATATTCCCCGCTATCCCTTGGTGGGGAAAGGTTTGGTGATTTGGGGTACGCTCAAGAAAGGGGCTGCTCTCATCAAGGATGGTTTGTTTTGGATTTGCAAAAGTGGGTTAGAGGCTCACTTTTGGTTGGAATCTTGGGATGGTTTTCCCCCTATTGCCCCTTTTTCAAAGATTCATTGTGGCTGGTTGGGATAGGGTGAGAGATTTTAAGTCTATGTCTTCTCATGGCTAGTTGATGGTGGCTAGCTGGAAGGGTCCTGAGGAGTGGCCTGTGGTTGGTATGGAGGAGGAGTGCATGGAATTGCAAAGTATCCTTTCTAGCAAGAGTTGTAGCTCCCTCTCAGATGGAGATGTTTTATCTTGGTCCCCCAACCCTAAGGGTGTTTATACTATTGCCTCTGGCTATTAGGTCCTTTTATCTCACAAGTTGGATGGGGTGGAGGTTTGTTGGTGGTAGAGAGTTTGGGATAAGTTTTCTTGGCCAAAGTGCAGTTGTTTCATTTGGACTTTGGCCTAGAAGAAGTTCTTGACTTGGGACAATATTCAGAAGAGGGTATTTCAGGGCCCATCCATGTGTGTTTTGTGTGGGAATGGGGAGGAGGATTCTGCTCATTTATTTTTTTGTTGCTCTTTTTCCTTGAGGCTGTGGCATTTTTGGTGGGAAGTTTGGAAAAGTCCTTATGTTCATGCTTCCTCCTTGGTGGATTTCTAGAGTAGTCTTGGCAGACCTCCCGCTATGGCATCTTTCTTACAGGATGTGTGGTATGTTGGGCCTACCTTCATTCTCTAGTAGATTTGGTTGGAGCAGAATTGTAGAATCTTTTGAGGTGAAAAGATGGTTATTCAACAGATTTGACAGAGAATTATGGGAATGGTTTGGGAGATGGTGGAAGTGAAGTGTGAGGTGGTGTATCCCTTAGAGAAAGAGGATGCTGAGAAGGTGGAGAGACTGGGACTTTGAGAGATGTCTTTGGCTTTAGCTTGTGTTCGAAGGGGAGGGTGGGCAAAGAAGAAAGTGATGCGAATGGGTAAATGGATTCACCCTTCTGTTGGAATTCTAAAGATTAATACTGATGGTTCCTCAAGGGGAAATCCTGGGCCTGTAGGAATTGGTGGAGTTAGTAGGGATTCTTCAGGGATGGTGGTTTTCTTCTTCTTTGTCTATGAAGGGATGTAGACTGTCAACCTTATGGAAGGTCTGGTGATCCTCTTCACTCTTGAATGGGCCTATACTTTAGGGTGGAGAAAGGTTATTTGTGAGTCTGAATCACAAGTTCTGGTTAATTTTCTTAATGCTTAGAATGTGGCTGATGTCAATTGGTAGTTGGCTAGGATGGTGCAGCATATTCTACGGATTAGTTCCTCGATGGAGGTGGTTTCTTTTGTCCATATTTTGAGGGAGTGGAATAGGGCAACAAATTGCTTAGCAAAATGGGCTTCAAAGCATCTTGATGGCTGGAATATTGAGAGGTGGGAGAAGATTTCCTAGGAGCTCTGCCATGATTTGGAAAGGATTATTGCAGAGGATGGAGATGAGATTGATGATGGATAATGATTGGATCTTGCTTTGTTTAATTGTATCTTTTGGGTTCCTTGGGGCTTTGGCCCTTTGCTTTGATTTAATGCTCTATTCTGATCTTTAATAAATTTTTTACCCCTCTTTATTTAAAGAAAGAGTAGACCTCTTCATCATTTGTTGCAGCAATCAAGATCCAAGCATCATGCCAAAGTTATGTTCATTCATGCAAGTTTTTGGAGCTAATATTGTGATGTAGGTTTCAAGATCTAATCCAAGCATTCAAGTCAAAGATTCAAAGCAAGATTCAAGTATCAAGATCCACATCCATTGAAGCCATTTCATGTAAAATCAACATCGAGATTTCAGTCCTTTAAATGTTTAATTAAGGGTTTGGTGAGTTGCAACATTGCATTTGTTCATTCATCATTCCTTCATGTACCATTGTTTCATTTCAAGGTTTAATTACCAAAATTAGGTTTGACCAAGTTAAACCCCCATTCACCCAAAAACAAACATTTTTCCCTTCTCTTTGTGTGTTGCAAATTTGTAGGTTGAAGATCTCAAAGTTGCAAAATTGCAACGTTGCATTTGTTGTCACCTTTGTTGTCATCTCATAGAAACTTAGATATTGGATTTATTTCCAACTAAACGACTATGAAACCCAAGAATTTGGAAGTGTAGACATAGGAGAAAATAACCCAAAAACCATTTTTGAAAAGCCCTACATAGGACCCATTCACCATAGGGTGAATGAGTCCTTAGACAACTTCTGAAAACATCATTTTGTGAGAGGTACACAACATTTATCCCTTCCATATTTTCCAAAAAATTTGTTGGTTCCTTTAGTTTTTTGTTTAATCTACTAAATCCAAGTGATAGATTGCATTTTGGAGTTGATTTACTATATTTAATCTTTCTCCCCAAAGTGTTGTTTGACCTAGACCCCTATCCTAACACAAAAGGGGAAATTGCAAGATTCCTCAAATAATTCACTCACCTAAGGGTTGAAATTGGATTTTGAATTGAGGGATCTCATTTCTTGAATGAAATAGAAGAATAGGTAGGTTCATTCACCCTATTTTTCCCTTTCCATTTATAGTAAGTTTGGTGAAACATTCCAAATTTAGTATAAAACCATATGTGTTTGAACCCTACCCTATTTTTCTATGTTTCATTTTGGTGAACCTAACATTTTTCAACATTCTAATTTCTAATTTGGAGATCATTCAAAACCTAGATCTAGGATTGGAATCAATTCATTGCATTTAGGGTATCTAAATTTGGCATGAAGTTGTATTACATTTTAGGAGTAAACTTGCATTTTTCATTCATTTTAAATCTAAAAAATTCAAAAAATAATTACATAATATCACATTGATTTTGCATGGTGTTTGAATATTAGTGTACTTTTCATCATTCATATTTAAAAAATGAGTCAAAACTGAATTTAAAAAAGTTTCATATAGCTCATCATTTGCCATTAATTTCACTTGCATTTAGACATCAAATTATGAAAAATTTTGCCATAGAAGTTACAATCTGAAACCTAGCAAAGAAAACACATAAAACAACTAAAAATTTTCATTTTTCACTTTTTTAAAACCCTGAGAAACGACCCATTCACCCATGGGTGAATGAGACCTTATACATGCTTTTCAGACAATTTTCTTAGTGTTTTTCATCCTCTGTCTGCTCTCTATTTTGCTACACCTAGACCTCTGTTTTAGTTTCAAAAATTTATGGTTTCTATGATCATTTACATTAAGGTTAATTTTTCAATTCAAGTTCATTTTCAAACATAAAAACTGGGACTAAAATACATCATTTTGAGGTTTTACATAGCATAATTAGTCAATTGCATAAGTTAGATAGACTACTTTTCATAGAATGTTAGTATCTTTCTTTTCCAAGTATGTCAAGAAAAAACAAATTAACAAGCTTGTTAGTCATGAGAGTCCCTTAGTGCAAAATATTAAAATGGTTGACATATTCCTTAATTCCACATTGCCTAATATCTCTCCTATTTGTGAGAAATTTTTAGTCAAAGAGGAGGTAAGGTTAGACACTCATGACAATCACATTTGTTCTTCTCCGAATATCTCTCCTAGTTGCGAAGAACATAATTTGGTGTTAGAAGATACATTCATTGAGAGTCATGAGAATCTTATTTCTTCCCCTCCTAATGCTTCTCCCACTTTTGAACACCTACTTGAACAAAAGGATCCAATCATTGGTAAGAATTCTTCTCTTAATACCTTCCCTATTTGTGATGAAGTTACTTTACAAAATCTAACCATGGAATGTGATGAACACATTGTTTTCTCTTCTCCTAAAATCTCTCCTACTAGGGAAGATATCATGGTGCAAGAGAATGATAGAATAGATGCATGTCTTTCAAACAATAGTAATATGGCTTCATTAGATGAAAATGATGAGGTAACCTTAAACTCCCCTTTACTAAATGATATCCCTTGAAGCAATCTCTTGAGCCAGTTCTAATCCTCTATCCACCCTCACAACAACCAAAAGTTCAAAATAAACCCATACTTATCCTCGAACCACCTCAAAAAAAAAACCATTAGCTCTAGGGGATATCTTGAACTTTACAAGGAAAATTGATAGTAACAATGTTTCACAACAACCAAGTTACAATACCATTGCTCACACATACAATACAAGGAAAAATAGGCAACCAAAAACTATTCCTACTCCATTACCAATGCCTCAACCTATCTTACCTAGTGCTCCTCATTTTCCTTTACATAGTGGAAAGGAGTATGATCTTGTTGAACAAATAAATAATACTCCTGATAAGATATCCTTATGGGATCTTGTAGCAACTTAATTCCTTCCACTAGGGAAATAGTGGGGCATCCAAAAAATTGAGAAATTTTGAATTTTTTAATCTTGGCAGCAGTGTTGATATTGAAAAGCATCAGTTTTTGAACCAATGTAACAAGTACCTCGCTTCAAAGAGGGGAAAAATGTAGACACTTCAACTTGTCTTGATGAATATTATGCATTTGAATTTGTTTTTTAACACCATTTCTCCTAAATCACCTCATTTCTAACTATTTAATTAAATAATCTAAATTATTTAATTAAATTTATCATTTTCTCCTATTAATCAAATAATAAAATTTATTGGATTAATTCATCCCCCTTCTTACTAATTTTCATCCCCTTTTAATTAGATAATATAAATTATTTAATTAAAACTCCCATGTCTTCTCATTTGATTAAATAACTCTAATTATTTAATTAAAATGTCACATTCCCCTAAACCCACCTAAGTTAATTAATGCCTAATTAATTAATCTTATCCACAAGTGCTAATATTCATTAGTCAGTTCTCCAACATTTCACTCCTTTCTAGTTAAATAAAACCATGGTTTATTAACTCCAACTTGCACAACTAATTAATTTTATTAGATTAATTAAAAAGCTATTTTCCCTCACACTTGCATAGAAATATTCCTTTGGAATATTCCTCTTTCATTTACTTCCTCCATTGAATGTCTCTCACCCAAGCCTTAATGGCTCTTACAAAAGCCTTAATGGATCTTATAAAGGCCATCTTGTCTCATACACAAGACTTAAGGTCTCTTACACAAGCCATCTTGCCTCTTACATGAGCCCTTACTTCTCTTACATGCCTTAATATACTTCACCCACATGTGTTTACTCCTTCTTACATGCTCTCTTTCCAAAATGTGCTCACACATGTGTGAGCACATATCCCCTCACATCTCTTAGCCTTGTCACAAGGATAATCATTCCCTCAATCCTTGGATTCATTTGCAACCCTTGATTAAGAAAATGAATCTCAACCTAGATGAGGGATACACTTTATACCTAATTTATACCTGATCTAGACTCAAGAATTTTACATTTTATGCCTACACTTTACAAATTGCCACACATGTTTTCATTTTTTTTACCAAAGGTTAAAGATGATGAGTGTTTTACTATGGATGGAAGTTTATCCTAAGTGAAAGCGAAATGGGATGGGTGGTTTTCAATTTTCTAGAATATTTCAATGTTTTTGGATTTTGGGTTGTTTTACAATTGTTTTGATTTTCCAATTTTCAAATGTTTTTGTGTTTTCTAAGATTTTGACCAAGAACCAAACCTAATGGGACTGACCTAGGGCCTTGAGGGATGATCAATGATTAGACTTGTCTACGTTATACATGTAGGGACCACATAGTTCGATTGGAATAGACCAATAACCATTTATTGATGAGATATGAACATTTGATGGATTCTCAATTTATTATGACAGACTCCTAAGGACTAACCTAATGCCTTAGGGGTGCATCAATGATAGCCTTTCCTAGGTTTAAGCTTAGAGACAACATAGTTTGACATGGTTACATTTTTTATTTTTTCTGATTTTGACCTATTTTGGGGATTTTGATATGATTTGGATGTTTTGGATTTTAACTTTTACATTTTTTGAATGTTTTTGGATTTTTTGATGATATTAAAGACCTTTAGGAATATACATCAACCAAATTTGATGCAAATATTTACAAATTCCCCCAGTGTGATGTGATAGACTACCTTGACATAGGTAGGAAAAAAATGACCTTAGGAATGTGCCAAGTAGTACTAAAGGGGAACATGATAACCAATATCTAGCTATGATACAAATACAAATGGGTGATGGAAAGAATATGATGAAATAGGGTGAAGGATGAATGTGAAGGAAAGTAAAGCATGACAAGGAAAATAATCAATGATGGATGGATAGTGCTTATTTATGTAAGACAACTATTTGTTAGGTTTTCATCAAGGTACTTTCCCAAAGCACCACCGAAGTGGTTTTCACTATAGCATAATTATTTTATCCTTACTATCTTCAATCCTTTTTCTATTTTTTTTGGATTTTGTTATTTTGTATTTTTTTTTGGATTTATACCTTTCAAGCCTAGGCACAAATTTTTTTGAGATGTGAGTTGTTGATGGGATCCTGCAAGGGTTCACCTTCAGGTATTTATAACTAATATGCTCCCAACCTATAACTCATCATGAAAATGAAGGGTCCCAAAAATTTGGGTTCAAACTTCCCCTTTCTTTCTAGATTAGGCATGTTTCTTTGATTCTCCTTCAGAATGAGCTCTCCAACTTGGAAGGACCGACTTTTTATTTTCTTATTGTAGCTCCTCTTGAGTTAGTTTTGATAAACTTGCAAATGATTCAAAGCATCCATGAAATGGTCATCCAACATCTCTAGCTCATTCAACCATGAGACCCTATATTCTTCATCAATAATAAGATTTTGTAAGGATATTCTCAGTGATGGGAGTTCGACCTTAATAGGTAGGATAACTTCATATCCATATATTAGGGAAAAGGGTGTAGCACCTATAGGCATGTAGATACTAGTTCTGTAGGTCCATAAGGAAAGGTTTAGTTGTAAATGCCAGTCACGACCAACTTCATTGACTATATTCTTAAGAATTTTCAAGATGGTTTTATTTGAAGCCTCTTCTTGACCATTTCCCTATGGGTAATAGGGGTAGAGAACTAGTGTTGGATATTGAATTGTTGGCATAAATCATAGACATTCTAATTTTTAAAAGGTGTCCCATTATCTAAGATAAGCGTTTGTGGAACATTGTAATGAAAAATAAGGTAGTTCAGGATGAACTTGGAGTTTTTCTTTCTCATAATATAGGTCATAGGAATTGCCTCAACCAACTTTGTGAAATACTTAGTGGTGGTAATAATAAACTTGTGATCATTGGATGAGGTAGGTGTGATCTTTCCTAATAGGTTGAGTCCCCATTGTGAGAAAGTCCAAGGTGTAATGATGGGTTGAAGTTCTTGAGCTGGCACATGGATGAGGTCCCCATGCTATTGACACTACATACATTTATTGACATATTTGTGAGCTTCTTATTCCATGGTAGGCCAATAGTACCTTGTCCTCAATAGTTTCTTTTCCAAGGTCATACCACTCAAATGTGATCCAAAAATGTCTTTGTGTACTTCCATTAATACAATCAAAGCTTCCTTAGGGTTAAGACATCACAATAGTGTCCCCTCAAGACTTCTGTGGTAAAGGGTATCACCTAGGATAATAAAATGAGATGACTTTTTGATAAAGGTTTTCTTGAGGTTTGAGGTGATGTCAACTAGGAGGATTACTCTATTTAGGTAAGCGAATATATCATGATACCAGGGATGAACAGGACCAAAAAATTTTCATACAAGCTCAGATTTTGGTACCTTGAAAGCTAGGACAAGAAGTTGCTCAAAGGGGAACTTGCATTTAGGAGTGTTCTTTAGTATATCTAACAAGGATCCAATAGTCACCCTAGCATCTGCTACACGATTTTTCATTTGGGGTATCTACTCAAATGTGATATCGATGAAAAAATCCTTGAGACATTCTACCATATTCTTGTATGGAGTGATCTTGTCATCCTTGGTCTAATAATCATCATTGACTTGGTTTATGATTATTTGTGAATCCCCATAGTCCTTTAGTGCTAGGATTTTCCACTATACTTCTCTTTTGAGCCCTATGATGAGAGCTTCATATTCTACAACAATGTTATTAGTACATGGGAAAGATAGCCTATATAATTTTGGAATGAAATCCCCTTGTGGGGTGATAGAAAGAATGTTGACTCTTGATCCATGTTGTGTGTGGGATTCGTTAAAGTACATTTTCCAATGATCTGTTGTGTTTAGGAGAAATGCTAACTCATTAGGGAATTCAGACACCAATGGATTCTCTGCATAAATGGGTTCCTCTACCAATTGATTTGCGACAACTTTCCCTTTAATGGAATTTCACTCTAAATATTATATATCAAATTCTATCAGGATCATTACCCACTTAGCCATTCACCCTATGAGATTTTCCTTGGATAATAGTTATTTCAATGGATCTATTTTAGTGATGAAATTTACTTGATGGGCAAGCATGTAGTGTTTAAATTTCTATGAAGTAAACACTACCAGGAGACAAGCCTTTTTAATGGGTGTGTAATTTATCTCACATCTCACTAAAGTCCTAATGATATAGTAAATGAACCTCTCTTTTCCTGTTTGATTATGTTGAGTGGGGAAAGCCCCTAGAGCCACTAATGTAGCCAAGATGTATATGATTAGAGATTTTTTTGTATTGGTGGCATGAGGACAGGAGGTGTTAGTAGATACTACTTGATTTTTTTGAATGCTCTATCACATTTCTCATCCCACTTGTATGTTTCCCCCTTGTGAAGTAGATGAGAAAAGGGAATAATCTTGTTTGCTAGTTGTGCTATGAACCTATTGATAGATTGTAGTCTTCTTTGTAGACCTCATAGCTGTTTTAATGTTTGTGGTGCCTCCATATCAATAATCCCTTTGACTTTAGCTGGATCTATCTCAATTCCTCATAATGACACAATGCAGCCCAAGAGTTTTCCTAAGGTTACACCAAAGATGTACTTTCTAGGGTTTAATCTTACCTTGTACTCTTCTAGCCCTTCAAGGATTGGTCCCATTACTACTATGTGATCCTTCCGCTTCCTTGACTTGGCTAAGATGTCACCACATAGTCCTCTATGGTTTTGTGGATCATATCATGGAAGATCAATGTCATGGCTCTTTGATAAGTTTCTCTAACATTCTTCAACCCAAATGGGATCATGTTCCAATAGTATGTTCCCCATGAACATGTAAATGTTGTTTTATGTCGGTCTTCTTTTGCGATGATGATTTGGTTGTACCTAGAGAATCGGTTCGTTAGTGATAACATCTCATGCCCGATAGTCAAGTCTATAATGACATCAATGTTCGACAACAAGAAGTCATCTTTGGGACATGCTTTATTTAAGTCCCTAAATTCGGTGTATATCCTGATGCCCCTAGTAGGATTGGAGACTGGCACTAGGTTGGAAACCCATTCTAGATAGTCGATTGGTCCGATGAATCCTACATCAAGGATTTTTTGTAATTCCAGTTTAACTAGCAAGGCTATCTATGGATGCATCTTAGCTTCTGCCTCACTGATTTAGCATCAGGATATACTACAAGATGGTGGATTCCCACTTTTGGATCTAGGTCGAGCATATTAACATATTTCCATGCAAAGTTTCCTTTTCTTCTGTTAGCAATGCTGCTAGATTCTTTTGTTTTTCAGCTAGAAGTGACTCTGCATAGAAGATAATTTGAGGTGCTTCATCTATTCCCACATTCACTAGATCACATTTTTTTGTAAGGACTGCTAATCTTTCTTGATGTATAGCACTAAGAGGAAGATTTAATCCCTTGTCCTTTGGTGCCTCAAAGAGGTTTTTAGCATTGGATGCGTCCTTTTTTTTTACTATTTTATGATCCGAGAGTGCCACAATGTGGTTTTCATTATGAGATTGAGACATTATTCTCATGTTTTGAATTTTTTGATTGAGGGATTCAATCATTTCTTCATAGTAGGCTTGTGTGTCCAACTCAATTTCAAACCCTGCTTTATGATCCTCATATGGTATGTTTTCCCATAGTCCCATAAACTTGAAGATAGCTTCGTCATTTTTTAATAAATCCAAGATAGGCAGTCCTCATTGGTCCTAGTTTATGAGTTGGGGATAGACAAGTTTTAGCTCAGTGTTTTGATTTTTTGACTCAAATGATGTGGTGGTTATCATGAAAATATAGGAGTCCTCAAAAGTATGTTATGTCAAAGTTATAATTATCAAGGGGAATACCAAGCAATATCGATAACTAAGGGGAAGGATTGACTTTTTTAATGGAAGCACCTTTGTCAAGGATGGTCACTTTATTGGTGGTACATCCAAGACCAATATTTTTTGGGTGTTTCTTAGGAGAAAGGGGTTCTAGAAAACTATTGTCATTCTTCCCAAGCTTTTCATTCTTATTATAGCCCCAACCAAGCATTAGTTGTAGACCCTTATTGTCATCCTCCATTGGAAGAATGGGTGCGGGTATATTTTCTTGATATAGCCAGCTTGATACTTATTCTTCATCCACAACCTCTTGCTCAAATCTCCCCACTTTTTGAAAGTAGTAGATGTTGCCTTGATTGTCTGGGATACATTGTCAACTAGTTTCATTTTTCCATGATACTTAGGAGAAAGAGGTAACTCTCATTACAAACATATATTTCTTCAAGATATATTCCCCACAACCATTATCTTTGATTACTGCTTTAATGTCTGAGATATTTTGTATGAGGGGTGTCTTTGTGTCAGAAGTTGAAGCTAAGGTAGATGGATTAATGAAGGAAGAGAAAACTGGCCCTTCATCATTCTTGGGAACTTGAGGGACATTATAATACTTGGATTCCAGGTTTTTGCAATAATAGATTGGTTTTGGATCACCATGGATTGTGATTTCCCCATTTTCATAAGGAAATTTAACACATTGATGGTGTGTAGAAGCAACAACTTACATTGCATGGATCCATGGAGGTCTTAGGATAATGTTGTAAGGAAGCTCAAGATCAAGGACTTGGCACGTAGTTTCCATAATAGCTGGCCCCACTTGGACAAAGAGTTGGATTGTTCCTTGGGAAACTCATTCTTGATCATCATAGGCTCCTATAGTAATACCTTTTCCTTTCTTGATGAAATCTTTGGAGAAACCCAAATTTTTGATCAACTAGAAGGTACAAAAGTTTAGGCCCATACCTCTATCCACCAAGACTCATTTGACTTTGTTTTTTTGAACTAGGACCTCAAGATGCAATGTGCGACTGTGGGATGGTTGCATTGGGAGGTCATGTTTAGAGAAGGTAAAAAGATGTGGTGTGGTGATATGTCCAATCATAGCCTAGAACTAGTCAACATCAATGTTATTAGGCACATAAGATGTAGATAAAGCTTTTTCGATGATATCTCTATGCACAAGAAATATTTTTAGCAACTCCAAGATGGAGATTTGGGTTGGGGTTTTCTTTAGTTGATCCAAGACACTATAATCATTGGGGTTGGATTTCATAAGTGTAGGTGGTTCCCTAGATTGTGGTGCTACTCCTTAGACAATGACCTTTCCCTGATGTGTGGTGACTGCACACTCTGCTCCAGACCCTTTAATTGTGATGATTGATATGAAATTTTCCAATGATGCTACAACATTATTATAGACATGATTCACATTGGTATAGTACTTTTCTTTGTTACGAGCATTGGGCTTGTGTATATTTTCAGATCTTGGTTTCCTACTTGTTGATCAACCATTATGTCCCCATTGTCGATAAGGTATTGAATGAGGTTCTTTAGTTTCATGCAAATCACTATTGTATGTCCCTTAATTTTATGGAAATCACAAAGATGCTTCTTGTTATACCAAGGTGGTTTTACTTGAGGCTCTTGGTAATTCTGATAAGTGGGGAGTGTGATGAGATTTTATTGTACTAAATTTTGCATGACATATTCAATGGGTTCCCCCAATGGTGTGTACTTACATTTTTGTGGGTAGTTATTCCTAGGGGGTGGTCCTCTTTGAGTGTTAGTGTTGTTGACCATTTGATGATTATTTTGTTGTCATTGTATGTTTGGTTATGGCATGTTTTGCTGATAGGGCTGTTGTTTTATGTTTGGTTGCGGTGTGTTCTTTTGTGTGTACATTGGTTGGGTGATTGTTTTCTTTGGAGCACTTATGACTACTTTGGCATCGATGACCCCATCATTGGTAACATTCTTGTTCTTAGCCCAAGTGTGGGGCTTGTCATTATAACTATACGAGGGATGATTATCCATGTATGCTTGTGTTTCCCTTGTGTTATAAGGGCTCTCTTGATGTTAAGATATTTAGGGATGAGTTGATCATATGTTGTGACACATTGCATCTTTAATTGAAAGGATAAATCCCCATGAAGGTTATCAATAATGATTCATATTTGTTGTTCCTTAGGAATAGGCCATTTTATTTTCTCTGTTCCTCCATCATTGTAAGTAATTTGCAAATGTCTCACCCTTGTTTTGTTTTAGGGTGTACAATTCCTCCAAATTGGCATTCATGTCTAGGTTGAAAGAGAAGTAATTTACAAATTGATATATGATTTCTTGGAGCATTTGGATTCCACGAGGTATATGATATAACCATTCAATTGTTGGGCCTATCAAGCTTCATCGTAAAAGCCACATTAAATAGGAATCATTATAGGCCACTTCCATGCAATGCACATAGAATTCCTTGATGCGGTCTTCAAGATTTCCATGCCCTTTGTATTTGTCAAATTTAAGCATTTTAAATCCAGGCGAGAATGGTATCATTGCATTGTTTTTATCAAAAGGATAGGGACACAAGTCACATTGAGCAATTGATCTCTTTGTCTTTCCTACTTGAATATCTTGAATTTGTTAAGAGAGAATTTTGACTTGTGTGAAAAGATCACCTTAAGGATTAGGGGGTGGAGCATACATATTAAATGGTGGAATGGTGGATGAGTTAAATGTGTTGTAATGTGTATGTGGTGGGTTGGCCTGATATTGTTGTGTGAATGGTGATAGTGGTGGGGTGATGTATACTCCTTGCATAATTGGATTCAAGATGTTTTGTTGTATGCTTGTGTAGGGTTGTTGGAAGCCTTCTTGTTGTGCAAGCAATGCTTGTTGATAGGCTTCCTATTGTTGTTGTGCTAACAATGCTTGTTGTTGGGCTTGTTTTTGTTGTTGTGTTATCATTGCTTGTTGTTGAGCCTATTTTTGTGCTTACTGTTGTTGTTGTGCTATCAATGCTTGTTGTTATTATTGTGCTATCAATGCTACTTGTTGTTGTAAGGCTTGTTGATAGTCTTGTTGGGCTTGTTGTGCTTGTTGTGCTTTTTGCTATTGTAAGGATTGATCTCATTATTGTGCTTGTTTTTTTTACAATGCTTGAGTTTGAGCTTGTGCCTTTTGTGCTTGTTGTTGTTGCAATGCTTGTTTGTAGGCTTGTTGTGCTTGCAATGTTATACTATATTGATTTGCAATGTTTTTGATTTTGATATTGGGATGGTGGATTTTGGTAAGTGGTTTGTGATGGTGGGTCAAGTGTGTGTTGGGGTGGTTTTTGTGTGATTAGATGTTGGGTGGTGGATAGTTGATTTGGATTTGATGTATTTCATCCTTGGTTTTGTGACATCACCAATTAAAAGAGTTGGTTTTGGGATGAAAGGGTGTACGTTTGGGTTCCTATTTTATTTTGTGTTGTTGGGGGGACCATTGTTTGAGACATTTGATAGGATGCCACTTGGTGTTGTGATGTTAGTGGCATACTTGGATTTGGAACCATGTTTGTTGAAGGATTGATTAGATTTGATGTGATTGATGGATTAACCAAATCTGTTTGATTTTGGATCAATGTGTGTGATGGACTGATTTGATTTATTGGATTTTGGGTCAACTTGCATGATGGAGTGATGATAGGGAATTGTGGACCCATTTGTGATGTTTTTCCTTGTGTGTATGAAGATAAACCATGTGTTATGGTGTTCACTTGTCCAAATAATTCTACTTGATGTGGTTGACTTGTTTGATCTTATGGAATAGTAGGAATGTAACCTTGAGTATCTTGGGTAGAGGTAATGAGTTGAGATGATGGTGTAGCATGAAAATTTGGTGTCATGGTTGTACTATGGAATGTGAGTTGTATGTGTGGATGTTGAGGGATTTGAGGGATGGCAGTGTTTGTGGTATTCAAGTTAGTGTTATTTTCTAAGTCTTGGTTGTTAACAAGTGGGCTTGAAGTGTAATAAGTAATGAACTCCCCTTAGTAGTCAAGGGTTGAATTGGCATATGTGATGAAGAGGGTTGGGTAATATATTGAACCACATTTTGAACTAATGGTTGTGTGATGAATGTTTGAAGAATAGATGCCATCTTCCCCAAAGGTTGTTCTCTAATGGTTTCCAAATCAAAGGTAGAAGGGACTTTAGCTCCCTCTTTTTCCAAATCCAACATGTATTGGGTTGGGTTCAACTTCATCATGGTATTGACAAGGTGATGAGTTTTTGGGTCTTGTGATAGCTCAAGAAATTTATTTGCAGTGATGTCATAGGGATTGTTGGTAACATCCTGTATTTCAAATGGACCCATTTCTTAAAAATCATGGGGTTGTTGAGCTAAATTTGGTAGAGGATTTTTGGAAGATCTTGGATCAAATTTGAGTTGGTTTGAAGTAATCATGGTAGATGAATATTTGTTTTGTTCCATGTCCTTGTATTGTGATCTTTTTTTACCATAAATTTGGGGATCAACCTTAGGAATATTGTGAAAACTCTTGGGTTAATTAAAATCTAGGTAAAAGAGAGCCTCCAAGGTATTGTAGGATCAATGATGATATGAAATATGAAAAGGTGAGTGATATGGATGATGAAATTTTGAAACTTTGAACAACACTAGACTTTGGGTTTGATGTTTTAATGTTTAAGGATTGATAATGGACTTATGAACCCTAAGATAGACTTGTGACCTTAGGATAAATTTGTTCAAAATGGATTTTTTTCTAATTTAACCATGTTTTTAAAAAGATGCATTCCCACACACTTAGCTAAACAAGGTGATTTGGTTTGATTTGATGATCACCAAAGTCTAGGAGGTTGGTGTATCCAAAGTTCTAAAGTTGTTTGTGAGATGAAATGACAAATGTTTTGTTGTGGATGGAAAGATTGATTTGATCATAATATGAACATAAGAAGGACTTGTTTACAAGACCAAGGTGTTGAAGAACATGCTCTTCCCTAAGAGTATTTCAAACCAAAAATATCAATATTTGCTTGAAGGGCCATATGTTTTGAACATAAGAAAAAAGATAACCATGCACTTGTGTGGGGTTCAATTGATTTAATCTTGATCAATGAGGTTGATTTTACCACATCCAATGTCTTAATTAAGTTTTCGAAATAAATGTCTATAACTTTCAATAAATTTCATTCCAAAAAGCTCAATATTTGAAAATCTAGAGGTTTAAGTTATAGTTCATTAGGTTTACTTTGCAATAAATGTGGATTGAGATATGACCCAAACATTATGAAGCCTCAAAGATATTGTTTTGAAAAAACAAGATATCTTTAAATAAGGGCATGAAATAACATAGGGTTTAGCAAAGGTATCCACAATTAGGTCCAAAGGGTTTGAAACCTTAATATCAATGTTTAATATTTGTTTAAATTATTTTGAATCCAAGCAATGTATTTAATGTCCAAGGTAATGGAGATATTTTACAAATATTCTTCATAAGATTCACTTGGAAAGGTCACAAAATACAATCATTACAACCTAGAGAGTAGGTACATTCTTTGAGGTGGGCCTACCTCATGCCCTAAAGGGATGATTTTACATGCAACTTGTGGAGGGAACAAATAGAGGTATATCAACACCTCAAGATTTTGTACAAGAGAATGGACTCTTAATCTCTATGCCTCAACCATAAATCAGACTTGGTAAGTAACTTCTAGGAAGTAAATTTTGATGCACCACTTTCAAAGAATGTTTTGAAAAAAAAGGATGGCCTCTACACAAAGGTTTTTAATGACAACCATGAACATTGAGATGCATAGATCAAACATAAGCCACTAAAGGATTTATTCATTCCTACCCAACTCATTATGTTCATACAAGGATGAGGAATGAAATGCTATTCCCACCACAAATTTAAGCTACTATTGTTTATGATTTCACAACCTTTATATAGCCCGCTAATAAACATGCTTGCTTAAGAGTCACTTGTATGAGTTCTTCATTGTGGGATGTGTCTCATTAGTAGGCCCTTATCTAGAAAAGACAAGGAAGATTCTATTTCTCTTCACCCAAGATTGCACGAAGCACAAGGGGAGAGGATACGTAGCACATCCTTGGGGTGACCAAAAAGGTTTTGTAAACTTGGAGTGTTTCTCTTCACCCAAGATTGCACGAAGTGCAAGGGGAGAGGATACACACTAGAAGTTTACATGCATAGCACAAACGCCAAACACTCATTCATTTTAACCCATACTGCAATGATGACTTCATTTTAAATAGCACCAATGGAAGTGTTCATTTTTGTTGTTCAATTTTAACCAATATTGCAATGATGAGGAAATGAGGGGTTCAATTCTTAACCAAGTTTGAAAAGATCATAGCAATGGTAAATTTTAAAGCCTAAATCAAATCTAGTAGTCCTAAATCATGAAAGAAAGTTAGCATATGATGGGTTATTTCCCCATGAGTGTTTGAAAACACTATTACAATGAATATTAAATGATTTTTTATCTTCAATGCTCCATGCTCCTTTTCAAACCTAAAAGACAGTTAGCCTTAAACAAAAAACTAGAAGTTAGCAAATGATTAGAAAAGTAAACCAAATTTGACAATTAAAAAATTAACATGTAGATTTAACTTTCTATTTTTTACCTATCAAAGCAACTTAGTTTCACAATAGCGGTACTGTTTTGTCAATAGCGACACTATTATGGCAATATCAACACTTTAGTAAAAATTAAAGGTGATGCTCTACTATAGATGGTGATCTCAATAGTGACTCTATATTGGAAAAAGCAACACGATATCAAAATAACTACTTTGGTGAAACCCGCAAGTTCAAAAAAATAGAGAATTCAAAATTGACGGGTTATTAAAAGCAACAAAATAATGAAAAAGAAAAAGTGGTTAAGAGCATCAAAAGTGGTGCTATATTGCAAGAGTGACACTATATATGAAACCGATGTATTTCTCAGAAATAGTGGTGTTGTTTTTAATAGCAAATCTTTGGTGATTTTAATGGCGATGCCATTTTCTGGAACCTGCAAAATATGTGATCTCAAGAAAAATACATCAAAATAAAATGTGAGCATGATCTATACCTAAGCCAACATAATTAAAAAAAAGGAAATTATTCACATTAGCTAAGTTAAACCAAGCTCCCTATGAGATTCTTGAAAGCAGGAAACAAGGAAACCATGAATACAAAAACATGACATTACAAGCAATGCATAATAAAATCCTAGATAAATACCCCAAACCTCATCCCATAGGGGGATTGGTGCCATATTGATGTGGAATATTGGCTCTTTCCCAATCTCTTTGTTGAACAAGCTTCAAGATTGTGATAAAATGATGAAATTGGTTCAAGATAATGTTAGATTCAAGCTAAAATGGTGAAATGTGGGAGATAGTGGATATGGAATTGTGCATAGTATCTTTTCTTTCAAAAGTGGATCCTTTTCCCATAGAAGTGACTTGTATTTATAAGGAAAAATGATGAATCAAGGGTTGAGATTCATTTTCCCAATCAAGGGTTGCAAATGAATCCAAGGATTGAAGGAATGGTTAGCCTTGTGACAAGTGTCACAAGGCTAAGAGATGTGAAGGGGTATGTGCTCACAAATGTGTGAGCACATTTTGGGAAGAGATCATGTAAGAAGGAGTAAAGACATGTGGGTGAAGAATTAAAGGTATGTGGGAGAAGGATTTAAAGGCATGTAAGAGAAGTAAAGGCTCATGTAAGAGACAAGATGGCTTGCGCAAGAGCCCTTAAGTCTTGTGTGAGATACAAGATGGCCTTTGTAAGAGCCATTAAGGCTTGGGTGAGAGAAGTTCAATGAATTAAATGAAGGAGGAACATTCCAAAGGAATATTCCTATGCAAGTGTGAGGGAAAATATCCTTTTAATTAATTTCAGAAAATTAATTAGTTGTGCAAGTTGGAGTTAATAAACCATGGGTTTATTTAACTAGAATGGAGTTGAATGTTAAAGAATTGACTAATGAGGATTAACAAGTGGATAAGATTAATTAATTAGGGATTAATTAGCTTAGGTGGGTTTAAGGGAATGCAAAATTTTAATTAAATAATTAGAGTTATTTAATCAAATGAGAAGACATAGGAGTTTTAATTAAATAATTTGCATTATCTAATTAAAAGGATGAAAATTAGTAAGAAGGGGGATGTGTAATACCCCCTCATGTTGTTGTTTGGACTTGTTATTTTTCTATGGTTTTTCTTGATACTTTGAGACTTTGATAGTTACTGTTTATTGGTTGGATTGGTGGATTGGATAGTTTAGACTGATTGATGATTATGCTACTTTATTTGATGACATGGATATTATGATATGACATTATGGTTACATTTGGTTGGGTGATGTTTAATTTGATTTTAGAAGTATATTGTGATATAGTGGATTAGTAATCATTTTATGATGATATGATGTGATCAGTTTAGTTTAGCAATGTTACTTTATATTTAATGTTGTAATTGTTAGTATAGTTTTGGTGAGGGGACAGTGTAGCACCACTCATTTGCAAGTGCCCTGCTACGCTGCAATTCCTTCTCACGATGTGATGTTTTTTATTATATATATACATGTTGTACACAACCTTGTTTGTATGAAGGAATTATAGGAACATAGTCTCAATTCCACCTACTTCGGTAGGACAGGGTGAGCATCAATTAACCCAACTGGCATGATGTTGAAACAAAGATGACAAGGAAGTCACCCCATCCCAAGTTTTTCAACCCGTCTTATGTTTAGTGGTATTATGCGTCTTTGACCTTTGTCATTTTTGCATTTTATATTAGAGGTTTTGTGTGTGTACTTTTGATATTTATTTTACGTTGGTGTGTAGTATGATGTCATTTATATAATTAAGTGATTTTAATAAATGTTAATATTAGTATTGGAATAGTTTATATTAGGATAAATAAATTGAAAGGTGTAAATTAAATTATTTAAAATTAGTGTTTAGATAAATTAATTAAAATAGCATGTTGAGGATAATTAATGGAATAAAATAATTATATAAGTTAAATTGTGTGAATTGCAAGTATAATTCACAAAATTAAAAATTAAAACAAAAAGTGTTGTTAAATAGAAAAAAGTCAAGAAAAGAAAAAAGAAAAGAAAATGACCAATGAATGTTGAGTTTTGGCTGAAAAGCTAGTAATGAAATAGAAAACTTCTTTTAATTTTGATTTATGGAGTTTTCAAAAAAGAGGAAGATATCTTTTTATTTAATAGAAAAATTGAGAGATTTTCATTCACAGGAAGATTGAAAAAAGCTTGAAAGAAAATATTGAGTTATGGAAATTGGATCCTTTTTGGTGTTCTCTGTAGAATTTATTTATTTTTCATTGTTCTGGAAGAGAGGCTTTTCTGGATTAAATTTTAGATTAGAGAATTTAGCAAGGAAATTTGGTGGAGAAGTTCTGAAGGAAGAAAGTGGAGCTCTGCAAAAAGGCTATTTGGGATCAAGAAAACCTTCATCAATTCTTCAGCAAATGTAGGACTCCAGGTTCCATTCTCTTCTTTTGATTTCTTTGAATCTATTTAAAAATAAAAAATAAAAAAAATAATGTTATTTTGTAAAAGAAAATAATTCTTATGGGGTTTTAGAAATCTTTCTGGGTTGCAAGCAAATGGAAGAAATTTAACTAAGTTTCTGAAAATGTTTTGTGTTTTAAAATTTGGCTATGGAAAAATTTATTGTTGAACCTCTGAAAATGTTCAGTATTTTTATGATTTTGTTATGGAAATTGTTTTCCCTTTTAAAAATGGGTTTTTGGATATATATCATATGCAGTGAATATATTGTGGAAAGGAATGTATTTTGTTTGACAAATATTTATATATATATAGTGTATACATATAAATATATAAATATCTATTTAAATACCTAAATACTATGCTCATTTCTAAATTATCATTGGCCAAGCCGCGCATTGGCACTGTGTATTTTTTTTTTATGTTAATGAATTTTAGGTTGAAGGGGGGGGATGGCTAGCCGAACCCTCCCCCTTCCCCCCTCTTAGTGGTTGCGTTGGGTTTGGGTGTTGCGCAACAACTAAAGGCCGCTACTCACAACAATCCAAAAGAGTATTGTGCACAATAGTCCTTTGGACTGCTGTGTGCAGCCCTCAAAGGCTGTGCACCCTACACTTGCCTCTTAAGATTTGTTTTTAATTTTAATTTAATTTATATATATATATATGTATGTATGTATGTATATATAACTGAATATTATATGCATAAATATAGCAGAATATTATATGTATAAATATTATATATATATATATATGATGTTATATATATGTGTTTATATATATATAAATATTTATATATATAATTGTAAAAGATATACTGAATTCTTTTTTGTTATGATTGTGAAATTAGGAATTTTAATTGTAATGGTTAATTGAAAAAGGGAAAAATTATTTACATTTGTCAAAAGTATCTTTGACTTTTATTTCAAAATTATTCTAAGGGAAATGGAGGTTAGTAAATGGAATAAATGAATTTTTAACATTGTGTAAAATTATTATGTTGTTCTGAGTTTAAAATCCTGTAAATTTGTTTGGATGTTCTTGTTATTATTATATTATTATTGTTTTAGCTTTTTTCGATGTGGGAACCCTGGTTATTTTAGGAACCCGCTTAGGGAGGTTGTAGGCTTCCAAAGGCTTGAGATATTTGACAGTTGATGTTTTTCTCTTTATGTGGCCTTGATGTGGCAAGTGTTTTGGTATCATTATTTTGAAAGGGTTGTACGGGATTTTGTTGAGACTCTAATTATGTGTTTTAGCAAGATGGGTAATGCCTCACATGTCATTTGTTGAGATTTAATGTTTTGTTCTTTATGGTACAACCCTTAATTTTTATTATGTTTTGGGGTCTCCTGGGAGAGTGGCTCTTCATGGGGGCCGGTGCCTCAAATAGGAGGAAGGGCTCACAATAACCCACGTAAGAGTTAGATTAACAAGTGAAAACCTAATAATAGAACTTGGGAGGATGGGTAGTAATAACATAACAAGATAATCTTGGATACGTCGTCTATCCATTAGGGTTATCATAGACTAATGGTAGACTGAGAAGGTCATGGTTGGAAAAGTCGTTACCTCATCCTCAGGAGAGGTTAATGGCTCTGCATGAGTCACCCTATGGGGCCGACGCCTCAAGTATTAGGAAGGGTCAGGATAACCACAGATGGGGGCCGATGCCTCATGTTGGAGGAAGGGCTAGGTTAACCCATGTAGGCTATGTGCTGACACTTTCCACCAGTTGCCCTTGTGTTTTGCTTTCTCGGTTGCCTCTGGAAGTGTGTTATGACTATTGTTTTGGATTTAATTTGCAAGTGGTTAATGGTTGTTGCCTTCAGTTTATTTATGATGTGTTTTATGGATTTGTGTATAATCTAATTGGATCTTGGTTGTTGTCGTTTATGATCTATGTAATCTTTTGTTGTTGCTATTGGAGTTATTGTGCTATGATTTTCTTATTGGAGTTAGTATTATGTCATTCATGGTCGTGGTTAATTCCTTGTCACCTCTGAGCACGGGGGGTTGGTTTTTTCTAAAACTGACATGGTCAGGTGGAACGTGCTCCACACCCGTTGGGTTCCCCATCAATGTTCGTTCTTCACAGTATCTTTCAAATGGAGCTTGTACTAGATATTCATCTTGTATTTTAGACATTCTTTGTATTATGTATTTATCCCATGTGTATGGGAGGTTTTATTGTATCTCATGTATTGTGAACATGTAATGTATTAAAAGATGATGTATTGTAAATGCACCCTTGTAACCATTCATGATTTATGAGATTTATTATGGTTTGTATCATGTGATGTATTTATAATTATGCTTATGGATATATGTATGTAATCTTTTGTAAATGGTTATTGTAATGTTTATTATGGATGTAAGATTAGCTAAGTTAATTAGCCTTATGCATATCTTTCATTATGAGTTGGTTTTAATTGATGTGACCTCGCGTGCCCCAAAGGACTTGATGTTATGATGTTATTTTATAATTTGATTATGGTTAATGGTTCATTATATGTTTACTTGGTATTTTTTTTTTTAAAAAATGTGTGCATTGTTTGGCCCTTTGGGGTTTTCACGACAGGCATTACAGGATGAATTAATCCAATAAATTTGATTATTTTATTAATAGGAGAAAATAATTAAACAATTTAAACTATTTAATTAAATAGTTAGAAAAGAGGTGATTTAGGGGAAATGGTGTTAAAAAACAAATTCAAATGCATAATATCGATCAAGGTGATTTTAAGTTTCTACATTTTTCCCCTCTTTGAAGTGAGGTACCTATTACATTGGTTCAAAGACTAGCACTTTTCAATATGAACGTTGCCACCTAGGTCAAAACTTCAAAATTTGTTGATTTTTTGAATGCCCCACTATTGCCCCAATGGAAGGAATTATGCTGCTACACACTGAAATGAGAAATGAATGTGTGTTCCCATGTGTTTTAGTCACCAATTTATCAACATGTTGAAGAAATAATATTCAGTATGTAAAATGTGTTGCAAAGAACCTCAATGAGAATTTGACAAGTGTTATACTTTTAAAAGATACAAGGATAGTGCATTTTTCCTATGAGTTGATAATTAGATAATGCAGTATGAAGGGTATCTACACTCTAATAAACAAACACCACATGTCCAACATAATCAAAGAAACCCAAGCCACCACATTTTATGTATGTGTTTTAGAAAATAAATTGTGATGTTAAGAAAAAATGCACTCTAACTAGAAGTAAACACATGTATAGTTCCTTGTTGATACCACTTAGCACATTTTACTTATGAACTAGGTATTATAAATTATGGTGTAAAAGGGATTAGCACTAGAATGAGAAGGAAATAGGTTTCTCAAGTGGGGCCATAAATAATCAAAGTTCTTAAGTCATGATTTTTAACATGTTCTTAAAGTTTTTTTAAAGTGCACTAGGATACAAAATTGGTAAGTGGTAAAAGGGGGCAGTTGGAAAATGAAACAAAAGGCATGAATAAAAACTTAAGTGATTGGGATACCTGAGCCAATGGTCAATGAGAAAACATAAAAAAGTGCATGGAGTTTTCAATGAGGTTGAAAAACCTAATGTAGTGTTTTGAAACCCTAGAAAATATGACCATTTAGTAATTTTTCAAAGGATTGGAAAATTCAAGGAGCCAAGAATTTTACAAGTGCTACTAGATTGTGGAAAATGTGGCACATAATGACATGTTACAATAGTGCATGGTCGTAAGTTTTTAAAGCTCAGATTTTTATAAAATCGTGATGGCTTGGGAGAATGTGATGTGATGAAATCTTAATAGGTGGCTACCAGCTAGAATGTGGTAGGGTCCATTCAAAAAAATAAGTCATGGATTTAAGTGATTTAATAATGCATGTGAATTAATGATCAAATGTTGATATTTGTAAATATAACAGCTCTAGGGTGACTTTGGAGGTTTGATTTCATAAGTCTAACACTCTAGATATTTCATTCCAAAATCAAACTACAACCATCCATAGAACATTCATCAAAAGATGAAATATTTTTGTACATTAATTTTAATTTTCTAATTATATTAACATTATATTAACTTATTATATAATATAACTCATTAATTTGGACTAACATCTGGCTTTAGGTAGAGTACTTAAAAGAATTTAAAAGATACAATAATTAAATGGCTTTTTGTACCTTAACCATTATCAATATCAACTCACAATAAACATCCCACACTTTTGTTCAGAAATTATAAATTCACTAAGTAACTTAATCATTACAATTTAGAATTTGATATTTTGTTGCTCACACTATGATTTTTATTCACATACAAGTTTAATTGACCATGAAAACATTGTATTGGTTTGAATACATGTTTAATTTTCCAACAAAAATATTTTCTTGGTTTGAAAACAAGTTTAATTTGCTAATGAAAATATTTTATTGGTTTGAGTATAGGTTTAATTTTTCAACTAAGATATTTTATTGATTTCAACACATGTTTAATTTGCTAATGAAAATATTTTACTAGTTTTAATACATGTTTAGTTTTCCACAAAAATATTTTATTGGTTTGAAAATAGGCTTAATTCTCCAATGAAAATATTTTATTGGTTTGAAAACAAGTTTAGTTTGCTAATGAAAATATTCACAAGATTTTCTACAAACTTCTACAAACTTCTAGTGACTACAAAAGATTCACTAATTGAATTAATATTTTTTACCAAAAAAATTCACCAATAGAATTAATATATTTTTTAGAAAAATTCAAGATCACTAGGTTTTTATACCTTTTCCTAGGGGGTTTCTTAAAGTTATCATTGAAGAGAACAAATCTACTATAACAATCCTCTATTTGTACCTTCATTATTCTTTACGTTGTGAACATTTTTCTCTTTGTTTTCTTTTGAGAATGATGCAAAGCGTTCAGACATTTAGGTCTCTTCCATGTTAACCCAATTTTTTTATATTGTCTTAATGTGCCATTCCTCCCTTGTTTTCGTAGTTCCACAAGTATCTAGGGAATGATGTTAATTTTGAGCATGATCATATTCTATATTATCTCTTGTCTATATTGATCCTAGATCTATGGATACCTCATGTGATATGTTTGTCTTGTTAATTATGTGTCTTTGTTTGGGGGAAATTTCTCATCATGAGTCAGCTTTTTTTGGAACATATCACTTGGCATAGGGTTTCCCAATAAGCTCTCATGTCCTATCATCTTGTAGATATCATTTTCTACCTTAAAGGAGATTGCTCTTGGTTGGTGTTAGCAATTACTTTAAGGTTCCCAGACATACATTATATTATGTGATTCACTTTGTTTCACACAATTGGGACTTTGTGATGTGTTTATGGCATATTGATAATATTTTGTAGCACCTTATCAGATTTATTTTACAAAAAATGAACTTTTCTTATAATTCTTGGTGTGGTTGACATGAGAACTCACCCGGTGAATATCATAATTCACTAGCCCTTGTGTATTCTCATTTGATACTATTGCGGAAGCTCACCTAGTGAATATTAGACTTCACTAGCCTATGTTGTTTATTATCAAGATGACCTAGTGAATATCAAACTTCACTAGCTTGTGATGCTTTTATTCATGGGTTATCCAGAAAATATCAATATTTTCTATCCTTTTGATTTATGAATTCCTTAGGTATGGATCCTATTAATAATTTTGTGGAGCTTGCTATTCCATGATGTCATACTTTTTTTATCATGTTTTCATTGTGTTTACATTGTTTTTTCATCACATGCATTTGCATTATGTTATTTTTGTGTCTTCATTGTGAATGATTTATGCTTGTCATGCTACATTTTACTTTGTGTATGTGTGTTCCTTTATCTTTACATTGGAATTCTATAGGATTCTGAGCTTGGGGGATAGCACATCCCCTAGATTCAGTGTCATCCTACCACTATAATCTTTTGATAAAAGAACCCTTCTTAGCTTATCCTTACTTTAGTGTGAGCATGAGCATAAGTTGATATCCCCACTAAAGTGGGGGATAAATGTAACATAATTAATTATTACCTTTGATAATTTCACACTTTTTTTTAGCTCTCTTATATGCTTGGACCTAAATGTGCTTATAATTTTCCTATTTTTTGGTTATTTTTATAAAATAAGAATAAAATTTGTAATTAATATTAAATATTAATTTAAAAAGATCAAAATATGAATAATAGGTTTGGTCTAGAATGCCATAACCATTGACTAGCCTATTTTGGCCCAATTTTAAATATGTTATTGTCTTCATTTTTATATTTATAGATTTAAATTCATTTGTCAACTTTTCATAATTAATTTTGTAGGAAAAGGAATAAATGCATATAAATACAAGTCTTTCTCACCATTTAAACACCTAGGCAATCTAAATTCCAATTGTGCATAAAAATACATAATCAAGAATAGAATAAGTAGTATTTTACCAAACTTTTTATCATTCAGGATCTTCATTAGAAATACATGAAGTTTAAATGTAAGTGTGTTCATGTTTTATGTTCATTTATTTTGTGAGCACCAAAACTTGCAAGACGTTCAATCAAGTATCCAAATCCTCCTTGCATGATGTGATAACCATGACTTTATTCCATCAAGGAAACTAGCTATGAGTTGTAAGTTTCAAAACTTGTCATTTATAACTTTTTTTAATCCATTTTCCTTTTCCCAATAGAGGGTAAACACTCTTTACATCATCATAGCCATTATGGAGGTGGAAACACCAAAATGAGGTTTGACTTAAGCAAGCCCCTATATGGCACAACCTTTTATCCCATATCTTGTTTGAAGGTGGTATATTTTAAGTGGATTTGTGCAAGGATTGAAGACCTAATTATAAGATCAAGCTGTCATTCACACTATTTTGTATGACTTAAAAAAAATATAACTAACAATTTTTTTACAAAATAAAACAATTCAATACAAGATTCACTAGGATACACTACACATCCAATGGTGTCATGTTTATAATGTCATCATATACATGATGAACAAACCAAAAAAAGAAAAACAACAACCAAAGGACAAAATTGTAACATAAACCATAAATCAAAAGGGTAATCTACTAGGTCTAACAAAAAATTCATGAGACACATAAACAAAACTATAATAAACATTTGAGAATAACCCTAGATAATGAATGTAAAAAATAGTGTTTTACTTTCTAGCTATAACCTAAGGATACATAATTCATATTCTTATAAAATCATTGAAAAT
Source organism: Sequoia sempervirens (assembly GCA_007258455.2). Lineage (NCBI taxonomy): Eukaryota > Viridiplantae > Streptophyta > Pinopsida > Cupressales > Cupressaceae > Sequoia > Sequoia sempervirens. The sequence continues at coordinate 168,873,607 of VDFB02000015.1, read as the reverse complement.
TGGATATAACACTAAGCTATGAACAAAAAATTCAAATACCATTTACAAAATCATTCTTTTCCAAATCCAATAATAATAATTTTTCAATAACTACCTTAAGATGATATATACTATATAATCTTCATCTACTCTATAATATTCATCTTCATCTACCCTTATGGTTGGGTGAAGATCTTCACCCACTCAAACCAAAATTACAAGGACCAAACCCTCTCAAGGGTAGTCAACTCCACACAACACAAAATACATAAAAAATAGAAAATATCAAAAAAATTCCTTTACAGAAAATGCATCACAATTTAAAAAACTTTACAAAATTCTCACAACAAAATTACATACAAAAATAAGCAAAAACCCTTACAATATTTCACATAAATAGAAATGCTAAAATATTGAAAAGAGGACTCAAACCTTACCTTAAAATTACTTTCCAAAGAGTTGAAAATTTAAAGAATAAAATGTTACAAGGTGTGCACCCTTGGTCTCCTTGTGTTGTGCAGTGTCCGGTTCATGACATGGCCTAACTACCTCTCATGAATTCCTGTAACATCCTGCTATGCAACCTTGAAGGGTAAGAGCCAAAAGAGGACTAGATAATTTTTTTTTGAAAACATACAAAATAAATTACACATAAAGAAATTTCCAATACAATATATCAACAACAAACATGGTCAATCATGGTTGAATGCACCACCAAAAGGCAAGGACTAATCCACTCTCTAGAGAAAATCTATAAAAGAGAAAACAAAATAGCTCCAAAAATTTTGCTCTGGAACCCCCTGCTCTGGAACTTCTTGATCTGGAACCTTCTGCTCCAAAACTTCCTGCTCCAAAACCTTCTTCTCTAGAACTTCTTGCTCCAAAACCTTCTATTCCAGAACTTCCTACTCTAGAACCTTCTGCTTTGGAACTTCCTACTCTAGAACTTCACATAACACATATAGAAAGCTCTGATGCACTGGATCTTTTGCAACAGCAACACAAAACAATAATAGAAGGTTGCAACGTGCCAAAACTTTTGCAGCTTACAACAAGAAGGAAATAAACAACCCAACCCCTTGCATAACCTTCCTAGACATGCATAAACGCTCACCACAAAAAGAGAAGAATAAAAAATATAGTAAATTAATTTTAAAACCCAAATGAGATTCCTATAATCATTCAACCATTATGCATCAATTAGGAAGGAAAAAGGAAATAATAAATAGGTTCTCAACACCCACACTGAGTCACCAAATCTAGTCTAATCAAAGTGTACCACTATTCTCATTATTATTTGATTACAACATCCTTCATGAGGAAGGGCCAATAACAATATTACAATTGCAAGCTTAGGACTCAAGATCCTTGAATTATACATTTATAACCTTGACACTAATGAGAAAGCATGAAGAGAAGGAGACATGAGAGAAAAAAAGGAGGCATACAAACACAAAGAAAATCCACCATGCCAAGATCTCCAATCCCTAATGGTGGTTTGCAACGCCACCCAACCATGTGGTACCCGCAGGTCCACCCTACCATGCTCATGGATATAGTCACACAGCTCAGACACTCAAGCAAGATTCAAGCACAAGGTATAGGTTTACACACACACCAATCACAATGAATACACTTCATTCAAGATAAGGCTAGGCACCCCAAATAAGGCAGCTAACATATACATCAAGCAACTCAATTTTGACAAGGGAGAAGAGTAGAATTCATGCAACTACATAAATCATTTAATGCATCAACACGAAGTAAGAGAACGTTCCAAAACATGGATTATGTGGCATACAAGCTACTCACACATGGAAATCACATGAGACACATGTCACTCATAAGAGGAATCAATGAAATACAATCCATTATAGTTAATATGCCAATCACAAATAAGAGGAATTAAATGAGATACAAGTCATTCCACAAGATATGAACATAGTATTCAAACCCAAGACCAAAAGAGGAAGGAACATACATCTTCTGGGTGCTACTCAAAATAGGATCTAGATGCTAGAGTGCAAGCATAGGGAGAGTCATAACATGTGCCCAAAGGGACGACACCAATGAAACTTGACATCAATTCATTAAACAAGAATTCACAACTACACAAGTCCCATGCTCCATGAGCGGGCATGTCTTCCCAACCATCCTTAGTCTATAAGAGCACTAAAGGAATACAGGGGTATCTAATAAACCATAAATGACTTCCATGACTCACTCTAGTACCTGTTGATGATGTTTTCTACACAACAACTACTCAGACAAGATACAAGTATCCTATCTCTCTTGAAAGTTAAATCTCTATTAGCAAGCCTCAAGAGATAACCCCAAGGTCTCTAATGTTAGGTCTTGACAATGCATAAACAACTTAGTGATAAATATGAAAATGCTGGTAATCACAAAGGGACCTTACTACAAGCAAATATTGAATCTTTAATTTCTCAGATCTAGCAATATGATGATACTTCAATCCTAAAACTAACTAAAATGATAAAAGAAATAAAAAAAGATAAGGGTTTAGGGGGAACTTCTAAGAATAAAACTACTCTTAAGATTTACAATGCAAATGAAAAACACTTGAAATGGACCAATCCCTCAAAAAATGATTTGTACTTGACCCAACTGGATCTGCAATCTTATAGAAATAGTGCAATCTTCTAAGGCATTAAAGATTTTTTAGATCATGAACATTCATTCAAAACAACCCTCTTGCAATCAAAATGAATAAACCTTCACAATTGAACTAAGCTTAATGAATATGAAAGTCCAAGCTAACTTTGCAAAGCAAGTAACAATCGGTTGGTTGCAAAAAGTATTGACCAAAGATTGCTGCAACACTTCAAGTACTAAATCATAAACACTATCAATTTATCTAACATTCAAACCTAACACATTTATCGAATAACTTAAGCAATTCCAAAGATAGAATCACAAGAAACATGCCAGATAAAATTCAACACAAGAAAGGCACCAAATCATAATGTCTTCACTTGCATTAAATTACCCAAAGTATCAATAATTCTAGTATTCTATTACAACACTTGGTTGCTTGAAAACAAAACTAACTCCTAACTCTAGCTCTTGCTATACTGCTTAATTCACTCCAAGAAAAACTATCCAACTAGCCCTTACAAATGAGGTAGAATTCCATATTAATAGAAACCCCCCAAGGCATGTCGACCCAGTTAGAATTTACAATAATAATAAATGGCCATAAAACAAGTCATCCAAGAGGAATTTGAAATAAGATAGAATATGCATTAAATGCATGAAATCCATCCAGGTCAGCTTGCGATCTCCAATATAGTTCAGACCAATGCATGCAAAATAATAGGGAAGCACAAATTCCGATGTAGCCCTGCATTAACTGCTTTCCTCTTTTTCTTTATTTCGCTCCACCCTATCATGCACCATAAAAAGTAATTTGTCCAAGTTGGCTATAGGTGGCAGAGATAAAACCTTAATTATCTTCTCAATGGATTTAATATTTTCCCTCGACTGCTCCATCCACTTATCCCACTCAACCTTACTAGATTGATATTTCTGAATAACTACAATATAAGTGGCCGCATCATCCAACGGATGTTCAGTAGCTGGATCTTCATGGATTGGAGAATATACATCTTGCCACCATTTTCTCAACTATTATGAGTTCAAATGCTTCGGTGCAAAGTTCTTCCTCTCTATCATCACCTCAAAGAAAGAAATGCATCTATCATAGATATCGGTCATGGTATCCTCAATTTTCCTCCTCTGCTTATATATCTTCTTCAAAACCTTTTTCCTTATTTGCAGAGCTTCAAACCATTCCCAAGGTTTTGCAGCTCTAGAGGAAGGGAGAATTCCATCACTCACCAACTTATCCTCAGTGTATTCCATGATGGTTTTGTTTTTGTGCAATAGGAGATCTACATCCTCTTTATCTTGAGGCAATACATCTTTCAACCAATTTATTGACCTCATTGCATCTCATTCAGTTGAAAGGATGCCCTTGATAGCATTATCTCCCTTAGTTTGTACCCCCTGTAACCAATTCGATGTGGCAAGAGAAGTAGCCGTCATTCTTTCCATCTCAGTTATGGTTTCTTGTGGCAGGAAACTCGCAATAGAAGATGAAGAGCTAATAGATTGCAAGGGCTTCATCAAGTCCTGCAAGTACTTCTTCAATTTCTCATTTTCCTTCTTTAGCTCTTTCTTAGTCTGCACTTCTTTCCTCAACCTACCCAAGATTATTGCACTAGATCCTTCATATTCTTCAATGTCCTGCTCCATGGAAGTAGGCCCTAGGTTGATGGTTTGCACATTGTAAGCCTCTCCAGTTACATCATCTCTATTCTTATCAGGGGCTAGAGTAGCAATGTGGATCACCCAGTTATTTGTTTCATCTCTTTCAATCTTGGAAATGACCTTGGCCTTCTTCTTTCCTTTACCCTTTCCTATGTTCACTAATAGCTCATCCCAATTGGGAGGGGTGTCATCCACAATGATCTATTTTCTCTTTAACTCTTTATCTAGCCAACCTGGAATAGTGGATTCTATCTGCATTTTACTCTACCCAATCTCATCTGACTGATCCCTAGGTGCATCCTCATTCGAATTTTGTTTCTCAAGAATCTCCTCAGCCTTATCTTCTTTTTCTCCAGTATGCTCTTCTCTATGCATAGGTGATGGAGTCCTAACTGGAATTTCTTCTCTTAGAAGGGATCTATCCTCTTCACTTCTAGGAGGTGAATCATCATATGTAACCAAGGGAGACTACAACACCCTCTCCATTTCTGTCTTAGCACGAAAGAGCTCTCCCTCTTGAAATTCTTCTCCTTCTGTATCTGGGTGATTCTTAGCTTCCTTGGATTTACCTGGTTCCTCATGAGCTTCATGGGATGAAGGGATATCATCATGTTGTTCTGCACAAGGAGTAACCAAAGGAGGATCCCTCTTTGGCAGACTATCCTTAGGAGAAGGATTTCTTGACCTCCTTTTATATACTTGTGTCCTTTCTCCTGAGCTCTCCACATTTACCACAAGTGGGTTAACTTCTTCTCCAACCTTGGAGCTTACCATTTCCTTTTGCAACAGTCTGATGATTCTTCTTCTCTTGGGCACAAAAGCACTAACCTCAAGATCTTGCTTGTCAACTTCCTCTTTTTTAGGTTTCTTAGCCTTTGAAGTGTGCCCCCTTTTCTTGGCAATAGGTTTTCTTTGTTTTTCTATTTCCCGAGCTTCCTCCACTTTAACATCTTTAATCTTTATTTTAAAAGGAGAGCTCACCTTGCCCTTACCCTTGGGATCTTGCTCAGTTGACTCCTCAGAAGTAGAATGAGACTCTAAGTATCCCATTAGATCATAGGTGCATTGCAGACCTTCATTCTCCAATTCCCACATCTTATGCTTCAGCCACAACTTTGTATACTTAATGACTAGATTCATTAACTACCCTAACTCTATTTTTTCTTCTTCCAACCAATCTATTTCACCAATTGGTTTGTCCTTTACTACCTCATAAGAATGGCCTTTAATCAAATCTCCATCATCTTCAACCTGATTTGGAACTGCCTTCACATTATATAATCAGAATAAATGAACTAGTATTGGAGAAAAAATCTTCTTTTTTAACCTCATACTCATCATTGCAGTTAGCCCAGTAGTCTTCCAAATCATCCTTGTGGCTATACTCTCTATTAGCTTTCTTTTGTGCTTCACTAGTTCTATCAAAACTGGGTCTCTTGGAATGGAAGGATAACCCAAGAACACTCATCTCCTCTTCTGAAGCCTGAGTTGAGTTAATGGAGGGGCATGCCTCTCTAGTGCCTATCCTCAAAGGGAAGTCCCCACCAATTCTGTTCTTATGTTTATCTTTCTTCATGATGGCATCAAAGTCACATATTTCTCTTGTGACCTCTAGGAGTATGATATGATTAGTGGGATACCTTGGAAGTCGATATGGAGCCGTTTGAAAACCATCAATCCTTATGTATGAGAAGGTGGGAAACTATATGAACCAATCCCCATATCTCTTGATTAGCTCCTTGGCCTAATCAGAAATCCTCACATGCTCTACATCTTGGAGTAACCTAGTGATGTACATGGTGAATGCATCATTCACCCTTCTGTAGCTTGAGTTACCCAAATGCAACTGTGGATAAACATCATAGATCACATCTTTCCTGAAGATTCCTCTAGTACTTAGCCCCTTAAATGGATGGAATCTTGCAAGTGCATAGACCAAGTAGGAAGTCATTGTAAAGGTCTTGGTTTGTAGGACATTACATAGTTGCTCATGAATCATAGCACTTATAACACCTGCCCAATGATAATTAGTATTCTGCTCCATCCTTGCAATGACCTCGAACATCCAACCCTCAAACACATTGACACTCTTCAATCCTACCACTCTACAAAGAAGGGTTATAGCATCATAATATTGCTTCTTGAACTTTGCTCTGAATAGCTATTTGGGCAGCTTGGAATAGTGAGACTTGGGCTTCTCCAACCATGAGTTGATAACCTATTGGGCTTTGATGGTATCTTCTTCATAGAATTTATTTTCCATATCCATATCAAAAGCCACCACATGAGACCTGTTAGGCATGTCAAAGGCTTGGGCAATAGACATCAGATTCAAATTTGCTACAATCCTCCCTTGGGGACCAACTATCCTCTATGTACCCTTATCGTAGTGCTTGGCACACTCAAGAACCAATTCATAACATTGCACTGTGGGAGGGAATCCAGCTACATGTGCCAATCCTAATTCCAAAGTCCTTCTAGCTAGTAAAGGAAGGTTTTGTGCTACCATTCTAGCCTTGAACTCCTCATAGTCCCATAGTCCAACATTTGTGTCAATCACTTCTGACCAGATGGAAGTAATTTTTCTCTCCAGGATCTTACTCTTTATTTCCATCTTGATCCTTTCTGCTTTAGACACAGAAGACCCTTCTGAACTTGGATCCACCAATCTACCCTTGGTTCCAATTGCCACTGCCTTACTTGACTCAGCCTGCACTTAACAAAGAAACCATAGTAAAGATCACCTAAAAGCCAAGTTAAATCAATCATAAAAAACATAATCATCATCAAAATGAATCCCAAATAAGCAATGTTTCATTAATTCTCATAAAAAAATGATCATATCAAAGTTTAGGTTTTCAAACCATCCGCAGAATCCAGACCAGAGAGGAATTTCAAAAAATTCCAAGCCAGGCAGATTCCAGCGAAATGAACATGAAAAGCATCCATTAGTTATTTAGTAAATCATCATAAGTAAAGAAACAACATGAGACATCTTACAATAGCTCAAATTAATCATAACATGCATAATCATACGTTAACAAACTATGCTATCTCATATTCCTTCACTTTCCACTAAATTTTGGGGAATTCTGCGCGGGATGGATTTCCACGAAAGAAGCAATAATCTGCAAATTCTGCAAAGAGAAAGGGGAAAAGGAAAATTCGGGAGAATCCGGAAGCAACAAAAATCTGTGAATAAGGAAAGACTCTAGGTTTGAACATATTTCAGGAAAATGAAGAAGACTAGGAAAATCAGGGAAATCCACTAGTGAAGGAAAATCCTGAAACTGAAGGAAAACCCGAAAATCAACTTTCTCTCATGATCTCGCTCAAATCGATCGAATGATCACAAATTTGAGGAATTTGGTCATGGAACTAGTTTCACTTGAACCTCCCATAGATAATCTTTAAATTTGAGGCTCACCTGAAAGAAAATCAAGAGAGAATGGCGATTCCCTACTCATAAAACCCTAAAAATCCGCCATTCAAAACACAGGGCAAGCTTGGGGTTCAGGTTAACTCAACCGCTAGGCTTCAAAAAGGCTTGTTATGACCCAAAAACAAGCCACCTCATGATGCAAATGAAAAAATGAGCTTGAAACTCACTTGGGGAAATCATAAAGCAAACAATATCAAGCAACCCTAGCCATGAAATGCCCAAACATACAGGAATTCGAACTCCAAGAAAATCTAGAATGCCAAAGGACCACTCACATCCATCAATCAAAATCAAGGAAAAATGTACATACTATTTGATGAAGTGGAAATCGAATTTAGCAATAACAAATGGTAGTATAGTGGTGCTCAGCAAAGAACAACAACAATAATGCCTAGGAAATCACCACCAAATCGAACAATTTGCAAACCCAGCGCTCCAAATCAAGTCAAACACCTCAAGATTAAGCACCTCAACTCAATTGAACACAAATGATGAAGCATAATGGCATAAGGCTCTCCAAAACTTTATTAAATACCATCCATCACAAATCATACAAGAAGCATTAATGCAGCCGACAAGATAGCCTAAAACCAGAATCTAGGAACCCGACGAGACAACAGACATCTGGAAAAGTCCAGCAACCATGAAATTCCACGAAGAACAAAAATATTAGAATGACGGCATAAAGCAAACAAGTCTAGACTTGGAGAGGACCTAGGGAATTCTGCTAGCAGTAGATTTTCCTGAAAGTAGGGAAAAACCCGAGATAAGCTCAAAACTTAATATTTTCAATGAATACCCTAAAGGGGATCACCAAAGCAAGAAAGATAAACACTTAGGCTCATGCCAAGGAAAGGTAAATTCCTCAAAATAAAGGGCCAAAATAATAGGAGAAAAAGCAAAAGAGGGTCCCTACTTTTAGCGGGGTGTGTGTGCGAAAACTGCACAACAAATGGTGACTCTGTTGGGAAATGCTCTAGAGCATTTCAGTGGAAAACTGGAATCAAGAACCCAAAATGTCCAGTTTCGATTTCCCTATCAGAAAAAAAAATCAAAATGCAGGATTAAAGAATCAAAACCAAAGGTAGACTGAACCTTCCATAAACTAAAAATACAATTGTGTGCACATGAATTTATTTCCCTCCTTGAGCTACTGCAGAAACCAAGTTTAATCAGGTTAGACTACGTAAAGATTCTAACTTCAAAAGAAACCTGGATAGAGCCTTGCTTCTAGTCAGGCATCTATAGCCCCAACAAGGTTATCATTGTGACTCTCCTGAACATAGCTCCATTTCCATCTAGGCATCCATAGCCCCGATAGAGATATTCAGATACTCTTGATAAGTTGAATTCATTTGATTTTCAATATTTTCTCTTTTTCTTCTTCTTGAAACTTCTTTTCTTTTTTCTTTTTTGTTTCAACCTATGAAAAATGAAGTTCGCACTCAGGGCTAAGAACCATAGTGGCACTGAAGAAAAAATAATATTTTTCACCTAACAAGACCTCACAAAGATCCCACAACTACCTTAGGATTTTTAAGATGTATGAAAGATATAAGATTTAAGAATACTTCAAATTCAAATCAAACCAGTGGCCCATCCTCCTTAAATAAAACATTTAGACTGCTTGATGATAACAAATACCTCAACCATCCATTCAAGACACATGATTAAAGTTCATCAAGGAAATACTCAGGACAGTCCTAGGTAAAAGTATATTTTCCATGTAGGTGCAACACATCTAGAAGAAATACAAGAAGACCTCCAAAGCAAAAGTAGAGAAAAGACACCCCAAACTGAAAGCAAACCTACACTAACCAAAACAAACAAAAGCAAAGCAGAAAGGGAAACCTACTCTAACCAAAGCAAAATAGAGAAAACAAAAATAGAAAGGAAACCTAATCTAACTATATACAAGGAAAGAGCTGCACACAACTCAAGATTGGAAATAATGCTTCAAGTACTCCCCATTGATAAGCAGTGGGATATCCTCCCTAGTGAGAGTTTGCAAGTGAAAAGCATTATCTCCCAGGATCTCTGAAATCTAATAAGGGCCAAGCCAAATTTTGTCAAATTTACCATGCTCCCCTTTATGGTCATGGGATTTATCCTAGTAGAGAACTAAGTTAGAGATCCGAAAGTATTTTACCTTGGCTCTTCTATCAAACCACCTTTTGACTATCCCCTGATGTTTGGAAAAGTTTTCAAGGGCTTCATCTCTTTTCTCCTCAAGGTTTAACAACTCAGCAAGTCTAGCCTCACGTTTATCCCCTTCATCATAATATTCATTAATGAATTGTAAGGTGGGGATTTTTAATTGATTAGGAAACACAGGTTCTAACCCATAAATAAGGTGGTAAGGGGATATTCCTATGGAAGTCTTGTGTCTTGTACGATCTGCCTAGAGGGTGAATCTGAGCTGGGTGTGCCAATCCTTAGGATTTATTTCTAACAACTTGTGAATAACAGTTAGGAGATTTTTTTTGGAAGACTCGGCCAAACCATTACCTGAGGGTAATAATTGGATGTAAACTTAATTATAATTCCATGATCAAAGGCCCAGTTGGATAATTTCAATGATGCAAATGCAGGACCATTATCACAAATCAAAGACATAGGACATCCAAAATAGTTAATAATACATGATTTGATGAAATTGATTACCACCTCAGAAGTACATTGCTTGCAAGCAAGGGCCTCAATCCATCTTGTGAAATAGTTAGTAATAGTAAGAATATACCTGTGACCTGCAGAGGAAGGCAGATTGATTGGACCTATGAATTTCATTCCCCACTGCGTGAAAGGTTTTACCTCAAAGATTGGTTGAAGTGGGACTGTTGCATACTTCTCTTTAGTTGGTACAGTCTAACACACATGACAAGTTCTAACATGGTTGTGTGTGTCCTTGAACAGTGTGGGCCAATAATAACCAGCTCTTAGAATTTGATTCACTGTAGAAGATGTAGATCCATGGCCTGTACCATATCTGTTGTGAAATTCCAACATTACTCTTTCAGATTTTGCTTTTCCTAGGCACCTTAAGTAAACACCATCATGATTTTTCTTATATAGAATAGCTCCCTTCAGTATGAAACTACCACTCTTCAAATTCAATGCCCTTCTCTGTACTACATTAAGATGATCAGGACACCTTTGAGTTAGGAGATAGTGAATGATATCATCATACCATTCTCTAAGAGAAACATCTTCTAGATTGTAATGTTGGGCTACAAGATCAGGACCCATTTATGCCATTGTCCTTGTAAGTCCTTGCCCTCTTACCAGCTTCATGGGTTGAATCTCAATATTGTATACTTGTAACATAGTTACCCACTTAGCTTTGCGCTCTCCTAGCTCATTCAACATCAACAACAGCTTGACTGCAGGATCAGGAACTATTACAAAGAACTTTTTTTGAAGATATAATGTCTAAATTTCTTCATAGCTCTGACCAAGGCGTAAGCCTGCTTCTCCACACTTGGGCACCTTAGTTCTGCATCTTTCAATGGTGCACTCATAAATTCTATGGGATGTTCATTTCCTTGATTAGATTTTTGGGTCAACATAGCAGCACAAGAGTGATTAAAAGCAAATGAGTATATATAGAATGGCTTAGCATAATCTGGACTCACCAAAACTGGAGCTTCAACAATAGCCCTTTTTATCTTTGCAAATGCTTCCTTAGCTTTCGCACTCCATTCAACTTTGGCTTCCTGCTTCAACATTGCATTCAGTGGCTTGACTATTTCTGCAAATCTAGTGATGAACTTCCTTACAAAGTTGATTTTGCCGAAGAATGATTTCATTTCTTTCTTGCTAGCAGGTGGCTAGATCTTGAGTATAGCTTCCACTCGTTCTAGATCAATGGAAATTCCTTTCTCAGAGATAACATGCCCCAACAATTTTCCCTCTGTAACTCCAAAGATGCATTTCTTTGGTTTGAGAGATATGCCAAACTCTCTACACTTCTGAAACACCTTGCACAAATCTGTTATATGAACACCTCTCTTTTTGGAAAAGAGTATCAAATCATCCATATAAATGATTATGCATTTACCAATTATGTCCTTAAAATAAATTTCCATGGATCTCTAGAAGGTGGCTCCAGCATTGATCAAACCAAAGGGCATCCTCCTATAAGCAAAAGTACCCCACTTGGTGGTGAAAGTAGTTTTATGTTTGTCCTCATATTGTACCATAACCTGATTGTATCTTGAGTATCCATCCAAGAAAGAAATCATCTAAGATCCATTGACAATCTGAAGTACTTCATCCAGTGAGGGCACTGGATAATTATCTTTTTCTGATGATCTGTTAAGGTTCCTAAAATCCACACAGAGTCTAATTTCACCATTATTTTTTCTTATAGGAACCAAGTTTGTAACCCTAGTTGAATGTCTAACTAGGAATATGATTCTAGTAGATAACAACTTTTTCACTTCCTTTTTAATTACTGGTTCCAATAGAGCATTGATTGGCCTCTGCCTCTACCTCTGCCTGAAGGGTCTTACTCCTAGATTGAGAGGGATAGTGTGAGTTATAAATGATGTGTCATAGCTCTTTAAGTCCTCATAGCTCCAAGCTATCACATCTTGATATGTATGTAATGATTCAATTATGCCTTTCCTCTCTTTTGGAGTACACACATTGCCAATGAAGACATTTTTGACATCATCCTGAATCCTCAAATTATACTTTTCATATTGTCTACTAAGAGACTCTTTCTTGGCATCTTGTTCATGATCTCTGACCTTATCCAGATCAAAAATCCTTTCTAACTACACCATTCCTCTAGGAATAGTATTGGTCTTCAGATTAATTATCCCTTTCAAATCCATTTCTGCTTCTTGGAGTTCAGTTTCATCAATAATTTGAGAAGCAAAGACATCTAAGCTTGTGATAAAATCCAAAATATGCTTATCATCTTCAAATGCCTAGAAATTATTAACATTTTAAGGTACTAAAGGTACTAGGGTTAGTTCCACCGTAAACTTCTTCAATCTAGAAAGAGACAAAGGTTGCAATGTACTAGTTGCTTGAGCAAGGGAGTCAACTATTTGGTTTTCACTACGTGGGATCAATTGAATGTTGAAGGAATCAAATCCTTCAATAAGGTCCCATACTCTATGCCTATAATTGGTCATTCTTCAGTCATGACATGAGTACTATCTCCTAACTTGTTTGACCACTAACTTAGAGTCCCCAAAGACTTGCAAAATCTTAACCTTTTTCTTTAATGGGATGAGCAACCCATGAATCAAAGCCTCATATTCTGCTACATTATTCGTACAATGAAATTAAATTATATGAGCAACAAAGAAAGTTTTACCTCTTGGATTGATTAGCTCAAATCTTGCCCCAACTCCTTGCTTTGATTTGGATCTGTCAAATCTTAAATTCCAATAGCCAACCGCTGCAGACTTGCTCGCTATAACTTTTGCACTGTTATTGTTGGAGGGTTCTTCAGAAAGCATCACTTTCTTTCCTTTAGAATCCTCTTGGACATTCTGGATATTAATTTTGACTACTAGAGTAGGGTTGATACACTTTTTTATTTGTTCTATTGTAGCCTAGCACAAGCAACATTCCAATTCTGAATGGGAGGCATTATGAACCCTACATCAATTTGGCAAGACTAATTCTCCAAAATTCATTCCTCTACCCAATTGAACCTGATCTTCAATACACTTTTGAATGAATTCTTGGAAACTATCCAACAAGCCGAGTTGATTATCTTGAGGGATATCATCACTTATTGGTTCCACCAAGGCTTCAGTACCACTAGATTTAGCTGTGAGAACAATAGGCACAACATGTAACATAAGGTTTTATTTTGCCTTAGATTCCTCAAAAGGGGTTGCAAGCACGTAATTTCCCATGCTCACCTCAAATATCAAAATATCTTTTGAGGTGTTATGATATTATGTAATCATGTATTTCATCCTAGCTTCCCTTTCAATGGTAATCTAATTTGGTACTCCCTTCCAGGGAAGCCACATATGAGAGTGATTAGTTGATACATATCCATTCAAGGCCTTGGTAAAGTCTCTTCCCAAGATTAGACCATAAGCATCAAGTATATTAGCCACCTGTATATTAATAACCTGCTGAATTCTAGGGTCAGAGGCAACCTGCATATGAATCATGTTTAACTCCCCTACAAAATTAACCTCAATACAATCCAATTGCGTAACTTTCTTTTGGGAGTTAGCAGGAGTGATACCTAAGGCTCTACAAACACTAAAAGGAATTACATTGGTAGAAGCACCTGAATCTAACAAGCAATTGTGTAGATTTTTACCAAATATGCAGACAAAAATCAGAAATGGAGGAGTATTCGTTTTCCCCTGGAATAGGGTCAAGGGAGTATCCACTTGAGCAACTTGAGCTTTGTCCTTCTCTTTCCCTTTATCTCTAGGTGGTATATGAATCTAATTATGAATCTGATTCTGCCCTTTTACTAGTTGGGAACTAAATGCTTTATTAACACTCTCACTGATTGAATTCTCTTGTGATATTGAGCTAGTGTTGTAAGCTCCTAAAACTGCATTTCTAATAGTTGGAACTCTCAATAATTCATATGCAGAGAGGCTTACCTTTAGCTTCTTGAGTTCTTCTACAACATACATGGCCAGTTGTTCCGTGCTTAGATCAGTTGGGGCCTCTTTGGGAAATTCCACCACCTTGTCTTTGCTTGCTTCAACACTCTTTCCTTTTGATGGATCAATTTGTGCTTGTCCTTCCTTTGATAGGTATTGTTTAGGCACATGAGGATACAATGGATTATTACTAGCATTGGGATCTGGAGGTGTGGTGAAGTTGTTTGGAGGGATGGAAGTGGTGAAGGGGCCCCTAGCCTGTGGACGTCTGTGTGGCAAGTCCCTCAAATCATATTTCTTAACAGACTTCTAGAAGGTCTATACCTCTTCAACATAAGCTTCTTCTTCATCCATGGGGCCATTGTTATTCACTGGTTTTTCATCAAACAACTATGTAATATCATCTCCATTGCACACCTAGTCTGCCTCTTCCTTCAGCTAGTTTGATTCTTCTTTAGGCACATTTTCCTTGCTCTGAGGAAAAGGAGCATGATTCAATACCAACACTAATGAATCATAGGGAGTATATGGTACCATTTCCTAACTACTTGCATTATTCTCCACTTCATATTGAAAAATTGAAGCTGCTATCTGGAACTCTTGACAATCTAACTTAGAATGTTGACTTGTTTTATGGAGCCTACACCATCCTGATAAAGAAACCTCAGCTAAATATACACTTGGAGGCTTCTCTTGGTTGACTAGTTGATTGACTGGTTAATCCAATGTGGTGGGAATACCTCCATTATTAGGCCTCGTATTCCAAGTCTTGTTCTGTCTAGGTGTCTGTCTCTTGTCGAATCCTTGTGCACTAGCTTTCCCTCTATTAAAGTTCTAGCCTAAGGATTGTCCTTTATCATAATTTTGTCCTTTGTCATTATTATACCCTCTGTCATTATTATATCCTCTTTCATTGTTATATCCTCTTTCAGGATGTTGCCCCCTATCAAAATGTTGTCCTTGTTGATTTTCCCAACTTTCTCTGCTATGATTGGACTACATATTTCATTGAGCAACTTGCAGTTGACTGTTCTGGTTCCTCAAATAAGTTACCTCCATATTTAGCTTCTTCACTTGTTCAGTCAATTCATCTAGTCTCTCATTGTCAGGATTTATGTATGGAGGTTGGTTCACATTATTTTGGGGATATCCTACTCCAGTATTGGCATTCAGTGATTGGTTTAATACTTTAGAATTCTGTAGATATGTGGGAAAACTAGCTTGAGGCTGTGGATGAAGAGGTTGATTTACATTTTGCTGAGGGTAATTGATTGTGGGTGGTACTTCACTCATAAGAGGCCCTGGGTGAGGGACCAAAGGCAACTAAGGTATTGGATTCATGATAGGAATGTAATTAGCGAGAGCCTGGTTGAGAGTTGGGACTTGTCCAAGGTGAGCAGTGGGTCCTAATGATAGTAAAGGCCTGAATAATTTTTGCCTTAAAGTAGTGCTAACCTTCATAGCCTCCACATATGCATCAATTAGGGTAGTAGGAGGGTTGTTTCTCCATTTCATGAAGGTGGCTATCAGACTGTCAAGTCCCTCATAATAGACTTCCAAAGCAGTGGGCTCATCAATCAACATAAGGGGTCTATAGTTGGGTATAGGCACGATGAAATTGGTTGTTAAAGGACCCTATAGGCTCATGGAATTCTCTCTTAACATTAGTGAACTGAAGATAGAGCTCATTGGGACTAATGAGAATCCTAAACTTCTGCAAGAATATAGTCTTTAGTTCAATCCAATTCTGGATGGACCAAACAGGTAAATGATTGTACCAATAAAATGCATCCTCCCCCAAGGAATAAGGAAAGAGTCTACATGCTACATCCTCATGATTGATTCCTCTATCCTTAAGGCTAGTCTGAAAGATCTTGATGTGTTCCTCAGTAGTTCTATTGGGATCATTAACATGGAACTTTGAACAAAAAGTGTTCAGGGTTCTTGGGCATGACATTGTAATTAGCGAAAGTCAATGGAGATGAGCTATTAGATGGGAAAGCCATTGGTGGAGGTGTGGGTGGTAATGGTTGATTTATGGCTGGCTGAGGTTGTTGAATGGGAATGTCCTCAGACTTAGACTCAGATGAACTTGATGAAGATGGGGATGATGGAGATGATGGAGGTGGTTGGGTGGATGATGATTCTCCTCTTTTTCCAGTCCTTCTTGACCTAGTAGGAGCTGGTAATTCTTGAAATTGCTCCTCCCGTGGAGTAGATCTAGTTCTTCTTCTAAACCTTTTCAGAGAGATGGTAGACAAAAATCGATCTAGCTTGCTTATTCAAGCCCTCACTCTAGCGCCAATCTGTTGATGATGTTTTCTACACAACAAATTAGACAAGATACAAGTATCCTATCTCTCTTGAAAGGTAAATTTCTATCAGCAAGCCTCAAGAGATAACCCCAAGGTCTCTAATGTCAGGTATTGACAATGCATAACAACTTAGTGATAAATGTGAAAATGTTGGTAATCACAAAGGGACCTTACTACAAGCAAATACTGAATCTTTAATTTATCAGATCTAGCAATATGATAATCCTTCAATCCTAAAACTAACTAAAATGATAAAAGAAATAACAAAAGATAAGGTTTTATGGGGAACTCCTAAGATTAAAACTACTCTTAAGATTAACAATGCAAATGACAAACACTTGAAATTGACCAATCCCTCAGAAACTAATTTCTACTTGACCGAGATGGATCTGCAATCTTATAGAAATAGTGAAATCTTCTAAGGAATTAAAGATTTTTAGATCATGAACATTCATTCAAAGAAACCCTATTGCAATCAAAATGAATAAACCTTCACAATTGAACTAAGCTTAATGAATATGAAAGTCCAGGCTAACTTTGCAAAGCAAGTAACAATCAGTTGGTTGCAAAATGTATGGACCAGAGATTGCTGCAACACTTCAATTACTAAATCATAAACACTATCAATTTATCTAACATTCAAACCTAACACATTTATCAAATAACTTAAGCAATTCCAAAGATAGAATCACAAGAACCACACCATATAAAATTCAACACAATAAAGGCACCAAATCATAATGTCTTCACTTGCATTAAATTTCCCAAAGTAGCAACAATTCTAGTATTCTATTACAACACTTGGTTGCTTGAAAACAAAACTAACTCCTAACTCTAGCTCTTGCTATACTGCTTAATTCGCTCCAAGAAAAACTATCTAACTAGCCCTTACAAATGAGGTAGAATGCCATATTAATAGAAACCCCTCGAGGAATGTCAACCTAGTTAGAATTTACAATAATAATAAATGGCCATAAAACAAGTTGGCCAAGAGGAATTCGAAATAAGATAGAATATGCATTAAATACATGAACTCCATCCAGGCCAGCCTAGCATCTCCAATATAGTTCGGACCAATGCATGCAAAATAATAGGGAAGCACAAATTTTTATGTAGCCATGCATTAACTACTTTTCCCTTTGTCTTTATTTCACTCCACCCTATCATGCACCATCAAAATTACTTTTTCCAAGTTGGCTATAGGTGGCAGAGGTAAAACCTTAATTCTCTTCTCGATGGATATAATATTTTCCCTCAACTGCTCTACCAACTTATCCCACTCAACCTTACTGGATTGATATTTTTGAATAACTGCAATATAAGTTGCCGCATCATCCAACTGATGTTCAGTAGCTGGATCTTCATGGATTGGAGAATATACATCTCACTACCATTTTCTCAACTATTCTAAGTTCAAATGCTTCAGTGCAAACTTCTTTCTCCCTGTCATCACCTCAAAGAAAGAAATGCATATATCGTAGATATCGGTCAAGGTATCCTCAATTTTCCTCCTCTACTTATATATCTTCTTCAAAACCTTTTTCCTTATTTGCAGAGCTTCAAACCATTCCCAAGGTTCTGCAGCTCTAGAGGAAGGGAGAATTCCATCACTCACCAATTTATCCTCAGTGTATTCCATGATGGTTTTGGTTTTCTGCAACAGGGGATCTACGTCCTCTTTATCTTGAGCCAATTGATACATCTTTCAACTAATTTATTGACCTCATTGCATCTCATTTAGTTGAAAGGATTCCATTGATAGCATTATCTCCCTTAGTTTGTACCCCCTGTAACTAGTTCCTTGTAGCAAGAGTAGTGGCCTTCATTATTTCCAACTTAGTTATGGTTTCTTGTGGCAGGAAACTCACAACAGAAGATGAAGAGCTAATAGATTGCAAGGGCTTCATCAAGTCCTGCAAGTACTTCTTCAATTTCTCATTCTCGTCATTCAACTCTTGCTTAGTTTTCACTTCTTTCCTCAATCTACCCAAGATTACTCCACTAGAGCCTTCGTATTCTTCAATGTCCTGCTCCATGGAAGTAGGCCCTAGGTTGATGGTTTGCACATTGTAATCCTCTCCAATTACATCATCTCTGTTCTTATCAAGGGTCGGAGTAGCAATGTGGATCACCCAGTTATTTGTTTCATCTCTTTCAATCTTGGAAATGACCTTGGCCTTCTTCTTTCCTTGACCCTTTCCTATGTTTTCCAATAGCTCATCCCAACTGGGAGGGGTGTCATCCACAATGATCTGTTTGCTCTTTAACTCTTTATCTAGCCAACCTAGAATAGTGGATTCTGTCTACATTTTACTCTACCCAACCTCATCTAACTGATCCCTAGGTGCATCCTCATTCAAATTCTATTTCTCAAGAATCTCCTCGGCCTTATCTTCTTTTTCTCTAGTATACTTTTCTCTATGCATAGGCAATGGAGTCCTAACTGGCATTTCTTCTCTCAAAAGGGATCTATCCTCTTCACTTCTAGGAGGTGAATCATCATATGTAACCATGGGAGACTGCAACAACCTCTCCATTTCTGGCTCAGCATGAAAGATCTCTCCCTCTTGAAATTCTTCTCCTTCTATATCTGGGTGATTTTCAGCTTCCTTGGATTAACCTGGTTCCTTGTGAGCTTCATGGGAAGAAGGGATATCATCATGTTGTTCTGCACGAGGAGTAACCAAAGGAGGATCCCTCTTTGGCACACTGTCCTTAGGAGAAGGATTCCATGACCTCCTTATATATACTTGTGTCCTTTCTCCTGAGCTCTCCACATTTACCACAAGTGGGTTAACTTCTTCTCCAACCTTGGAGCTTACCTTTTCCTTTTGCGATAGTCTTATGATTCTTCCTCTCTTGGGCACAAAAGCACTAACCTCAGGATCTTGCTTTTCAACTTCTTCTTTTCCAGGCTTCTTAGCCTTTGAAGTGTGCCCCCTTTTCTTGGCAATAGGTTTTCTTTGTTTTTCTGTTTCCTGAGCTTCCTCCACTTGAACATCTTTAATCTTTATTTTAAAAGGAGAGCTCACCTTTCCCTTAACCTTGGGATCCTGCTCAACTGTCTCCTTAGAAGTAGAATGAGACTCTATGTCTCCCATCAGATCATAGGTGCATTGCACACCATCATTCTCCAATTCCCACATCTTATGCTTTATCCACAACTTTGTATACTTAATGACTAGATTCATTAATTGCCTTAACACTATTTTTTCTTCTTCCAACCAATCTATTTCACCAATTGGTTTGTCCTTTACTGCCTCATAAGCATGGCCTTGGATGAAATCTCCACCATATTCAAACAAGCCACCTCATAATGCAAGTGAAAATTTTTGCTCAAAACTCACTCGGGGAAATCATAAAGAAAACAATATCAAACAACCCTAGCCACGAGATGCCAAAACATACAGGAATTCAAACTCCAAGAAAATCTAGAACTCCAAAGGACCACTTACATCCATCAATCAAAAGCAAGGCAACATGTACATACCATTCGATGAAGTGGCACTCAACAAAGAACAACTATAATGCCTAGGAAATCACCACCAAATCAAACAATTTGCAAACCCAATGCTCCAAATCAAGTCAAACACCTCAAGATTAAGCCCCTCAACTCAATTGAATGCAGATGATGAAGCATAATGGCATAAGGTTCTCCAAAAAATTATTAAATACCATCCATCACAAATCGTACAAGAAGCATTAATCCAACCAACAAGACAGCCTAAAACCAAAATCTGGGAACTCGACGAGAAAACCAACATTTAGAAAATTCCAACCACTGTAGAATTCCACAAAGACCAGAAATCTCTGAATCACAACATAAAGCAAATAGGCCAGGGCTTGGAGAGGACCTGGGGAATTCCACCAGGAGCAGATTTTCCCGACAGTAGTGAAAAACTCAAGATAAGCTCAAAACTTAAGATTTTCAATGAATACCCTAAAGGGGAACACCAAAGGAAGAAAGATAAACACTTAGGCTCATGCCAAGGCAAGGTAAATCCCTCAAAATAAAGGGGCAAAACAATAGGAGCAAAAGCGAAAGAGGGTCTATGCTTTCAACGAGGCGTGTGTGGGAAAACTACATAATAGTACCTAGTCCTAGGGTTCATCTAATTCCATATGAACAAGAAAACATAACCAAAGAAATAGTGCAACTCATAATTGAATTTACATTTGAAAACATAGGGCATTCACACCTCTTGTGGCACTATTCACATTTTTACACTGAAATAGAAAATCGGAAATTTAAACAAGCAAACGGATCCGAAACGATTCAATTCAAAGAATTCATATATATTTTCTATCATTCCCTATTATAATATGCAATAATATTCTCAAAATTCTACATTTAAAAAAAGTCCAAATTTTTGCACATAACCAAGTTTCACCATTCATGGAGCTTGAAAAAGCTTAAAATTTCAAAGTTCAAAATTCAAAAATGTAAGAATACCCTTTTAATCTAAATGTACCTAGAAACACACTTTTAACATAAAAACAACAATTTGTGCCTCTAATTAAAAATTTGGCATGATAACCCCATATTTGGGAAAATTATCAAATTTTTCACAATATAAATTCTATACTCTCAAATTGATCCAAATAAAAGTCATAGAATGATTATAACATACTACCAATGCATTTAGAATCATTTAAACCCTTTAAAATCAAGTAAATATGAATAAATGATAAAATACCTTCATTCCCAAGCAAAAAATTCATGAGTAGATGTTTGTACACAATCCACGAGAGCACATGAAATCATAGTCATCACTTCCTTTCTCCATTCCTATCCAAATGCAACTGATCCCATGAAATTTCATGTCCAATTGCTCCCACAATGAACAAATCAAATTTTCAGCAAAAGAGGGTTTTTCCCTCACATTTTCTCTCCTAAAATATGCTACAACAAAAATGATTTCTCTTTTCCCCTTTTAAACTCCTTTTTCCCATTTCACTTTTTTCTTTTAAAACCATATTAAAATTATCTTTTAACATATACTAATTTTTATCATTTCCTTCTTTTCCCAAAATATAATTTAAACATTCAATTTATAGCATAAATTAGCATTCACCATAATATCACAATTTAGCTTTTTTTTTCCAAGCACAACTTAAAATTAAATAATAAATAATGCTTACAATTTCCTAATGAATCTAATCACACAAATTATGCAATCACAGTTAAACAAGATACACATAAGCCCAATTATCCCTTTTAAATATTAAAATCCCTCATTTAATCATAAAATGCATTTCCTAAATTAAAATTTATGGAAAAATGCAATTTAACTCAAAAACTTAGACACTCTTCATAGGTCGATCACATAAGGGATTAAGGTTTTCTGAAACGTGACCAATCACAATATCCGAGGTTTGCACTAATTAATCAAAGACAGATCATACCCAATTGGGTACGATGATAAGGCTTTAGGTCAAGGGCTAGCCAATGTGCTATCTCTTGTTAACCACCGTCAAGGAAGGTACGCTCAGACCTGTGAAGCCAGGTGGAGTTGATAATTGGTACCTGTAATATACACATACAATGGTGTACCTATGCATATACATAGATACATAGCCAAAGCACATACTACATCCTGACTATAGTTAATTACTATATATATCAATTAATTGCATCAACATAGCTAATCATGATAACCTTTCACTTAATCAACAATATCTAACCTCATTATAATAACATTAAACATTTAAAATATCAAATCAAAATCAAAATTCTATCTTACTAGCCTAGGTTTAGAGAGGTGTTACAATTCATTAACTTTGGTGGTTGTATCGGAAATTCACAAGTCAATATTTTGGTGCAACAACAACCATTTATGCAACAATTAGTATCAGAGCCTAGGTCATGGGTTTGAACACCTCACTTGCATTGGGGGGATTGTTGCAAGGTGTGTACCCTTGGTCTCCTTGTGTTGTGCAGTGTAGCACTCGGGTTCATGACATGTATTAACTACATCTCATGGATTCCTTAACTCTGGTGGCTATATTGGGTATTAACAGGTCGATCTTTTGGTGCAAGGACAACCATCTATGCAATAGAAAACCTCAAGCCTTTGCTTTCCAATCCTTTCTTACTCTTCCCTTCTAAAAATTCTTCTCCAAAATATTTTTTTTTCAAAGAAACTCCCAAAAGAAAGAAAATGCCAAAAGCCCCCTCTTTTCCCAGAAGAAAGAAAGAAAGATAAAAATAAAGGAGAATCTTCCTCACATAACCATCCCAACCAAATCCATTTTTTGTCACTTTTGAAAGAGGGAAAACTAAAGGTCCTTAAAAATATAATAAAAATGTGTTTTAAGGTCTAACCAATCCCTTACCCCTAAACCTAGCACATAGGGTCAATTTTATCTTTTGAAAGCTTAATTTTATACTCATAAAATCATATAATATTCCAAAATAAAATATCATAAAATTTATAAAAACTAAAGAAATAATATTTTCTCACATTTAAACAATACCACAAAACACATTAAACCACACACACATAATCATAATTTTCACAACACTTAAACACAAGATCATAATTTCTTTGTCTGAATTGAGATTAGTAATATTGGTGAAGATAATAGGAGACTAGCTATTTGAGCCCTAACATCCATTGGCCATTTTCCTTCTCACTCAACTAAAAGTGTTAGTATTCTAGAAGAGATCTTAACACATATCAACCTTTAACTTTTCAATACAATTATCAATTTCAATAATTAATCACATAATCACATAGAAATTATAATCATTTTCTAATTGATCACAAATAAATCACTAACTCATTAAATCATACCTCAAGAGATAAATGCTTACATATTCACATAAGGTAAATCATATGATAGATATAAGATAATTGTAACTAGTATTAATTAACCAAGTTCCATTAACTAATCCAAATCCAATGACAAATTTTTTTTAATCCATATAAGAATAAGAACATAAATAATTTATAGGGAAACAAAACAATCACCCATAATACTTCTAAAATAAACTATAATCCACAAAACTTCTAAGTAGTCCAATCATATAAAAAAACATCATGCAAGATTTAACACATATGGGGTCTCACACAAGCATTCAAGCCTCCTATTTCAATGAATTGGGGCAAGAGCAATTACTCACCAACAAAAATAGTTTTCAATCTAAATCTAGGAAGGAAGAACCTATTGAGACTTGTTCACAAATTCTAGAAAGCTACATTCTCCAATCTAGGGTACCAACACCCATGACTAGCCAATTTCAACCCTAATTTATATGCCAAGTTCCTCTGTCTTTGAATACTTCTATTTTGTTATCAATATCTATATTTCAATTCTACATATTTCTATATTCACATCAGTTTGTTGTAGATCTATAGTTTTCCTAGTTTTCATTTACATAATCAAATTAATTTCATTAAAAAAAAGAAGAAACCAAAACATTGATCCACCATTCTAGCTCTTCCATTGAGGATAGTAGCCAAGTGGGATTATTGTGAAAGGTGTGACTTAGACCCTAGATCCCTTTTTTATACATTACAATTAGGTAGGGTTTTTCCCTAGTATGTTAATGGTGATTGTGGTTTGGTTGTTTCTTATTTGTTTCCTTTTCCTTGGTTTTTTGGAGTAATTATGATAATCACTTGATAATTAATTAATCATTAATTATTTATTAGGTTCCTTATTACTTTATGCACATAAGCTAAACTTAGGAGTGCTTTATTATTATTATATTTGACTATTTATAGATCAAGTTATCTCATTACATAGGATTAGGAAACTTGTCACAATATAATTGAAACCTCATCCAGGGCTTATACTTTTTATTCTATATGTATTCATTATTGTACTTTGTAACAATGGAGGTATTCCTTCAATTAATCTCAATATCATATGCTTGTGTGGATCAATATTTTCTTTCTAGGTTGTTTATAAAATTAGTTTCTTTGATGTCTCATTTTTTATAGGAGTTTTATTTGTAGGTGATTTCTAGGAGCTATGGGGTTAACTATAAAATCCAACATAATATTAGAGCATTCCATCAATTCTTGGTATATTTTTTTGATCATAACTTTTACAATGCACTACTATTTTGGAATGGAAGGAATATTCTAGGAATATTGTTGTTGATATCATGCTAACATTAGCATGATGTCAGTTATACAACCATCTATTTTCCCCCCTCCTATCCCTCTTTTTCCCTAAAGAAGTTTTTTATTTTTTGGCATAACTTGGGCATACAATGTCAAAATTGGGAAAATGAGATATTATTGCAAAATTGGTTTTGAGGACTTTCCATTCATGTAGGTCTCACCATCACAATTTTCTACTAGTTTATTTTATTCTTAGTCAGAGTTAGATCATTATTGTATACTTATAAGGTAATAGCCTTTTTCTTGTATCTTTGATTTTCATGATTCCCATGACATTGGAAAGGTATTTTAGAGTTCTTTAGATCCATTCATGCACTTTTTCAAGAATCTTCCCTAGGTATATATATATATATATATATTTGTGATTTCATATTTTTATCAATTACTTAACGTTTTGGCACCTAGAAAGGGTTTGTTTGCATGAGATGTATTGAGGTCATTAGTAGCTATTTTTTACATTTGAAGAAGTATTATGGATTTTCCTATTCATCCTTTTGTGGTCATCCTAGAAAATGAGAGTTGAGTCTTGGTGAAATGGCATCCTAACACATCTCAAGTGGCTTAATATTTTTCCTTACCTATATGGACTCACACCTACACCAAACACATACCAGGGAGTTATTCAACATGGGGTATTATCAATGATCATGTTGTAGGAGTGATTTGTTCTAGTGTTGATCTTGAAATTATGTGTGTTGTACTAGACATTGATTGTCCCCAAACACTTTGGAATCAAATTTGGGAGATCCATGGAGACCCTCATAAATCTCCATTCCTAGAGGATCATAATACAAATTGTCTTATTCCTCTTTTAGATTTAGATTTCATACCATTTGATGATGATACTTTACAGGATCTTGAGTATAGTGCAGGTCTTACATGTTCCAGTGGTTTAGAGACTTGTCTTCATATTCCCACTCCTCATATTGAGACACAATATATATCTCTTATTGCTCCTCATCAACTTAGAATCACCACATCCTTGGCCCCTATTGGTTCACTATACTAGGACATCCATCTTCTTCTAGACATAGATACTTGGGATTTGTATCTTGTAGACATATTATCCTTGTTTGTAGAGTCCTATATTACATATTTGTAGGATTAATTTGAGGAAATTCATCTCCTCTTGTTTGAAATCCACATCATTATTGTTGTCCCACCATATTCATCATCTTTAGAGCTTTTTATACACCAACATTCATTTATTTCTATATTGACATGATCTCTTTCTAATTTGTGGAAACTTTTAGTTTTCAAAGGAACACATCATTTGGATTTGGATTCCTAATTATTCTATATTTTTGGAATGGATTCTCTAATCACCAGTGGATCTATTTCTTCCAAAGTGGATAAATGTTGTTTGTAGGCATTAGATCATGTTCTATCATGAAAAATTCATCATTGAAACATGAGATCCTTCTTTGTGGGGGGATTCATATCCTCATTTTCTCTCTCCTACTATGGGGACATCTATTGTACTTATGTGACAAAAGTAGTCCTCCGGGGATCACATTGAGTCCTCCTTCTATCCTTCTTTCACTAGTGTAATTATTTCATTTTCTCTTTTGGGGAGGAGTTTTTCCCACATGGTTTTCTCTTTTTCTCTACTTATAAGAGATTTTATTTATTTGTACATGGGTACCAAATTAGGGCTTGTAGTCAGGATGCATCTATACATCCATCATTGCATTCTTCATCAGTGTATTTAGCTTCCCCATAAGTTTCTTGTAAGGGGGTGTTGAAGTAATTAGGATAATCACTTGATAATTAATTAATCATTAATTTATTATTAGGTCCCTTATTACTTTATTCAATTAAGATAAATTTAGGAGTTCTTTTTTATTATTATATTGGGATATTTATAGGTCAAATTGTCTCATTGCATAGGATTAGGATACTTAATCACAATCTAATATAATCCTAGTCTAGGGTTTGCACTTGTACTTTTATATGCATTCATTATTACACTTTGTAACAATCCAAATATTCTTTCAATATAGTTAGAGGTTAATATCAATATAAAAGTTTGTGTGGATCAATATTTTCTCTCTTCATTGCATACAAAATTAGTTACATTGATCTCTCATTTGCAATAGGTGTTTTAGTTGCAAGTGATTTTTGGGAGATGTGTAGTTAACTATCAACTCCAATAGTTTTCTCATTTTTTTGCCATTCATATGTTAGGGCATTTTTGGTCATTTTCCCCATTTCTTTATTTTGTATTTTCTTTTCTTATTCTTATTTTTGTTATATTCCTAGTCATACAATCCTATTTTCACTTTGATAGACCCATTTGTTAGAGTTGCATATAGTTTTTTACTTTATGACATCATCCTTCCACAAGCCTTGATGCCTAGCATCAAACTTGTGGCTTGGTGTTGATATCCTATTCTAGGATGAGTTTCTTTGGACCCTCAAAGCCCAACTCTCATACATAGTAATTTTTCTCTTTTTTGGAGTCAAGGTTCCAGTCATACTCCTAATTAGCTAATGATTTCTTTTGTTTCCTTGAAGTCTATTCCCAACCATTTTAAGTTAAGTTGCCTTTTGAGATCACAATTTCAAGCCAAACTTATTTGAGTATTTATTTTGTGGTTCCTTTAAAGTTTGATCCTTGATAATTTATAATAATTTAATTTCTTAAGATTCTAACTTTGGGCATGTCCTTATTGACACACCTATTAACCCAACCCCTAACACTCTATATGTAATGAACTGCCCTAGCTCATTAGTTCAAAACACCATAATAATTTTTTTTAATGCAATAATTTGTATATTTCATTTTTTAGGATAATTGAAATAATCTTAATATAAATTAAATAAGGAAACAATGAGAATTTAAAGAATATTATCATTAAACAACTTTACACATTTCATTCTTTAAGGTATTAAAAATATTTCACAATACAAAGTTGTGTTTACAGCTCAACAAAGTTGTGTTTACATCTCAATAGGTCTCTTTTTTTAGTACATTAACACAATTGGATTAAGTTGTCACATTTGGATGATAATATACATCTATATCAGAATAAAAACAGGAATCATGAAAGTTGTCTCTAGTAAACCAAGTATTTTTAAGTCAACTACAAGAGGGAGAGCACCAATGGAGTGCTTTTCCTCCAACCACAAAACAACAGTCTCGCACACACCTTCTTACTAGAAATGGGCCTACCCTTCATGAGAGTAGCATATACAAGGAAAACTTCATGTTCATCAATCCATATGAAAATTAGTGTTGTATACTAATACAAATAGTATATCAAGCAAATTCTAGATTTCTTCTAGTTGTTCATGATAGCTCTAGTTAAATTGCAACTTTAGTCATGATGAACCGATAATGAAAGTAGTGCTTTTGAATTAATTTGGCCAAATATTTTATAATATCATGTAATATTACATGGTCATATGTTCACATACACCTTTATCTCAAACTAGTTATTGATAGTGATTCCATTACACATTTCAATCACATTCAACAAGAAACAACAGTAAAGATAATTAGATCTTTCATTCTCTTTCTACTTGATTAAAACATAGTATATTGTTATTCATAGTTATTAAATATCACTATTATTTTGGTTTTAATTCACATTCATAAACTTATGAATGTGCAAAATATTATTCTTTTTTATACATGATCATATGGTTCATTACAATCATATATACCATAGATAAGTTCTGGCATATTTATGCATCAATATTGACACAGACACATATACTTTTTTACATATACAACCATCAAATATTCAATTTAAATTACCACTATCTAAAAGTTTAATTATTTTCTAAATAATTTATACCCATATAAGAATACACACATAATCTTCAATATCCATTATGGATGTGTTTATATTCTTATATTTTTGAATTCACAAATTTATCTTTAGTCTCAAAATTCAATATTATTTATAGATAATATATATTTACACACACATTTATACATAACCCCATATTTTTGGTTATGTATAATTTTTTAGGAAAATATATTACCAATTTTCTATCATAACTTTGGAAGATAACTAAGTAAATATTTCTAGACAGTAACCACACATGGGTTCAAAAACCCAGATCAAATATGCAATTTAAATACATCACGGATATCAAGCTCTATTTTTCAATAGAAACAATAGTGTTATCCTAATAATCAACTTTCTTCTTATTAACCCAAATGCTATTAATAATATTAGGGATAAATTTTCTTACTATGGTCTCAAAGGTATGCCAAAGGATTAAGCCCTAGATATAATTACTTAAGAAGGAGAAAAACCAATTATTTCCATCAATATCTTTCTATTTTCATGAAAAATGTAGTTTGATGAGAATTGGTGATGTAGTATGTAAACATATGAACATTCATTAGGTTTTAGGAAACATTAACCATGTTTCACAACAATATAAGAAGCCAATATTCACATAAATGTATATCTATTACACAAAGATTTACAAGTTGAGGTTTCCCTATTTACACATAGAGAAAAAGGTTCAAACTTCATATAATAGCATAACTAAATATTCAAAAATGATGAGATCAATAAATTTAGTTGGTAACTTCATTCAATTCATATAAGTATAGTTTGATAGAGTTCATAAAGAGTTAATAAAGGATGATAATGAAGCTCAATAGAAATCCTAGCTTTAGGGTAAAGATTTAGTGGTTTAAGTTAAAAACAATTATCAAAACCACTCCACAACTTAGAAAAATACAAAGTGACCACAAGGTTTTATTCTTGTCAAGAATTTCCATAAAAAGAAGTTTCAACCTAGTGTATTCTAGGTTTGACTATCTATAATATACATAGGAATAAAAACAACAACACTCCTTTATGGTTGTTTTTTTGAAAGACAATACAATTGAGAGGGGGGAGGTGAATCAGTTGAACATTAAAATATTTAAACCCTCATTAACCTTCAAAACTTATTATGCATCAACATGAATGTAAACTAATGAAACATAAACACATTCACAACCATACACCATAGAAAACCATACTTACATGGAAAACCCTAATCAGGGATAACCCACGATGAGGATTAACTCAAATATATATTAATAACAACACCAATTACAAAAGGATCACTACCAAAAGGGCTAACTACCCAAAAGAAAAGAATGAATCACTACCAAGGGCTCACTACCCAAAGGACACAATGGAAATGACCACAATGTGGGACCTTGTGAAAATGAGGTCAAGTCTCAAGAGAAGGACGACTTCCTCTTCTAATCTAAGTGAAAATGTATTGGTCTAACCTAGCACATGAAATCCTATCACTAATCTACTCTAATAGCTCACAACGGAAAAGAGATAGAAGGAGAACATGAAGTGGAAATAGAGGTGATACACCAAGATAGAAAGTTATTCCTTCTTTGCTTAATATTTCTCAATACATCAAGAAATCAACTAAAACACACATTTAGAGGTGAAGGTAATAATTTTTACTCACACATGCAAAAAATCATTGTGACAATAGCTAGATTTCATTAACATAAGGAATAAAGATAGAATTTACAATGGAAGAACATAGAAATACAATGTTTGATAAAGAAAACTATGAGAGGAGCCCAAAAGAAGAGCCCTTAAAAATAAAATGAGGGTTTTATAGATCAAGCATAACTTGGATGATCTTTAACCAAACCCTAACCTAGCTAGAGTTACAAGATTTGATCAAGGAGATTGAGATCTATCCATGAAATTCATGCTCAAAACAAGAATGGTCATCAAATGGACCAAGGAAGGTAAGGATAGCTTTGAAACTATCAAACAAGAAATTTCTTAGGCTCCTACCCTTGTCAATCCTAATTATGACAAGGATTTCATTCTTTATACCTTTGGAGGTGAAGCAAGTATATTAGCTATTCTAACCTAGCTAAATAAGGAAAATCTGGAATAGTCCATTACTTTCTTTAGTGAAGGGCTTAAAAATTATGAGGTCAAGTATAACTATTGTGAAAAGAAAGTCCTTGCTACAGTTAGAGCATTGAAAAATTTTAGACACATGTATAACAATATGATATACTTAATGATACTCCATGTCAGCAATAAAGAGTTTATGTTAAGCAAAAAAGGGCTAGATAGATCACCAAGGTGATGGAGTATGATGTTGACATCAAAATCACCAAGCTAGTGAGAGGCAAAGGGTTGTGTGAACAACTTGTATCAACACTTGAGACTACTATAGAGGCTACCCTTGTGTTATAGGAACACCAAGAACCTAACATTGATGCTCAAAGCAACTGAGTGAATGATATGACTATATTTTTGCAGGAAGGTAGATGTCCTCCATGTTTAGATAGGACCAAAAGGA